>OY992530.1:3063866-3663866 GCA_963921185.1 Dasysyrphus tricinctus
AACCCTGTGAGAACTTAAATGATAACTTTGTATACATTTCACAGTTTCACAGATCGATCGACGACAGAATCATACCAGAGATAAACCATGGGTGGAATGCGAAAAGGACTCTCTCAATCTCATAATGTAATTGAGCAATTGCAATGAGACAAACCCCGGTTTGGTATGCAAGACACATTTCTCGTATCGTCCCCTGATTGCAAGAAGTAGGTAACTCAATTTTATATTTTAGTAATAAGGGTATTCATTCAACAGCGTAAACTCGTCGTAAACATCGTAAAGTTTTAAACTTCGTAAATCTGTCAAATTTTCCATACAAATTGTGACAGAATTACGAAGTTTAAAAGTTTACAACGTTTACGACGACTTTACGCTGTTGTATGAATACCCTTAATGTAATAATCGGCAAAAACGATATTATGGGTATTCATACAACAGCGTAAAGTCGTCGTAATTGTTGTAAAGTTTAAAACTTCGTAATTATGTCACAATTTGTATGGAAAATTTGACAGATTTACGAAGTTTAAATCTTTACCACGTTTGCAACGAGTTTACGCTGTTGTATGAATACCCTTATTATTTTGTACAGTTTTAAAGGCTTTTTGTCTAATTTTTTTCTATCACAGACAAATATAGGGGGAGAGTACGATAACTCAGGCGCCAAGAAATTATAACGGTTTTTTGTAGAACAGTTTAATACAAGCATTTTTTACTATAGGGTGGGGGGTCTATCTCACTCCGTTTGGGCGGAAGGGGCAATTTCATAAAAACAGTACCAAAAAGGTAAACAAATATTAAAAAATAACGGTATACTTAACACAAAGTATTATACCTTTATTTAAAGCCAATACTCTGTTCTACTAGCCAGTTTTTGAATCAAGTGAAATCTATGCATGGTTTTTGAAAAAATGAATTTTAAACTAAAAATTTGCGAGAAAAAAGCATACAAAATAGGTTTAAGGTGTAATTTCTCAAAACTGTAAAATTATATATCATTTTTTTTTTCTGAAATTCGTTGCTCTAATTAATTTTTAATCAAAAACTGAAAACTAGAGGATTCTATGTCTTTTAGTTTTTGAGAAAATTGAAAATTACTAAAACTACTACCGTACAAAACTCGAATGTTTGCTCTTTTTTACTTGCGATATATAGGTACTATAGGGCAAGTTTTGGCTTCGTGCAAAAAAAAAATTTCGAGATAGCAATCAAACATGACATTACGATGATAGAGAACACAAAAAAAGTGGGTGGCAAAATTCTGTCTGTCTGTCTGTCCGTACCTCAACCTACAGCCTAAACCACTGAAGCGATTTTCTTCAAATTTTAAACTTAAGGTTTTTTGTAACTCTCCAGAGGGGAAATTGAAATTTTTTTTTTAGCTCAAAAAATAACGGTACTTGCCATACAACCGTTAAGGAAAAGCTTATTTATCTCAAAAACGGCTCCAACGATTTTGATAAAAAAAAATCAGTGTATTATTGTAGACATGGTGTACTTTTTGGTAAGAAAAAAAATTACCAAAAACATTTATTAACGGTACCTGCCATATAACGGTTTTTTTGATTTTCGGTTTTCTCATTAACCGCTCATCCGATTTCAATAAATTTTTTTGTGCAAAAGCTTTGTTAAAATAAAAATAATACTGTATACCAAAATTTTGGAAAAAATTCATTTTGGACTTTTAAAAAAAGATTCAAAATCTTTTTTTGAAAATTCAATATTTCAAAAACCGGTTGATGAATTGTTTTGAAATTTCAGTTTTAAATGTATATTAATACATACTCAAAATTGGAATACCAAAATTTTCTTTGAAAAATGTTACAAAAATTTTATATATAAGAAATTAATTTTTAATAAAACGGCTCCAACGATTTTAATTTTTTTTTGCATATATTCATATTTTTACAAGTAATCAGATGGCATACTTTTGTTTGAGCTCTAAGTTATTTATCAGACTGTTTATGCAATTAAAAGAACGATTTAAATGCTTTTTATACTTTTTCTATAATAACTTGAATATTTTTTAAAGTTCATAAGTCCCACACAACTTGAACATAAGAGCAAGTACGTGCGATCCAGTCGTGCATTTTATTTATGATCTAAGTGGGTATGCATACTTTGAACAATACAACTCCTGTGTATATGTTTCCTTAATCCAGATTCTTTAAATGCAAAAGAAACTTTGCATACACCCAACCTCGCACCTACCCCAAATCCTATAATGTGCCCAAGGAGAGGGGTTGCAGGGGGGCAGCAGGCCCCCCGATACATACCTCACTGTTTATACGCCAGCCGTAATACGTAAGCAAGCAAAAAAAAACATCTCATACAAAAGTAGTTATAGTAATTATCGATTTTTTCAAAAACTAGAAGACATAGAATCATCTAGTTTTCAGTTTTTGATTAAAAATTAATTAGAGCAACGAATTTCAGAAAAAAAATGATATATAATTTTACAGTTTTGAGAAATTACACTTTCTCATGCTTTTTTCTCACAAATTTTGAGCTTAAAATTCATTTTTTCAAAAACCATGCATAGATTTTACTTGATTCAAAAACTGGCTAATAGAACAGAGTATTGGCTTTAAATAAAGGTATAATACTTTGTTGTAAGTATTACCGTTATTTTTTAATATTTTTTTTTTACATTTTTGGTACTATTTTTATGAAATTGCCCCTCCTGCCCAAACGGGGTGAGATAGACCCCCCCTCCCATAGTAAAAAATGCTTGTATTAAACTGTTTTACAAAAAACCGTTATTATTTCTTGGCACCTGAGTTATCGTATTCGTGCCAAATATAGGATATTTGTGAAGTTTCAGGAACATATGTCAAAATTAAACTTTCAATGGTTCTCCAGAAGCTATGTTTCTATAAAGGCTGCTATCTCCAAAATTCATGAAATTGAGTTACCTACCTAGTTCTTACAATCAGGTGACGATATCATATCTCTCAGTATCAAACAAAAAATAAATATTCAGTTTTCAGTTGAAAAATGTCTTCATCAAATGAAAGCAGTGAAATTGATAGCTCCTCAAAAAACTGAAGGTACAAATAGATTTTTTATAAACCTTATACAGAAAAATTCAGTTCTTATTTCAAAAAGTCAAATTCTTGATATGAAAAAAGGAAAAAGAACGCTTCATTAGCATTCAAATCGGAATATAAAAAAAGTTTGAAAAAATATTGATATACCGTGAATTTCAAAAGAAAATAATTAATATTAAAATATCAGGTTGAAACAAGAGTGTGACATAAATAAAATCTGTATCAAAAAAATTAAATTAAAGCCATGCGAAAGTAATTATTGGAACAAAACATGGAAATTGTTTTCCAATTGCATATAAAATCGTAAAATAACTAAGAGCAAAAAAACATGCCATTTGATTACTTGAGGAAATACGAATGCAAACAAAATTTAAAATCATTGAAGTGGTTTTTTTTTTAAATAAATTTTGCATAACATTAAAAAAAATTGTGATATGCCAGGACCCATGTTCTGTAATTCTCTCATCGATCAAATTCGTCGAGAAAATTGAAAATTGAAACAAAATACAAGAGTTTTGTTCCAATTTTCAACGTTTCTCAACCGATTTTACAGATCGCGATAACGTGCGCATAATTTTGAGTTTCTTATTAATTTAAATTTAAATCTAAAATTTTAAATAATACATTAACCCGTTTTGAATTTTATAAAAAAATATGAATATTTTTTTTTTACCCAAAATTTATTTTTTTCAAAATTTTGAAATGGCATATTTTTCTCATTTTAAAAAAGTTTTTTGCGCAGAAATTTTTATTGAAAGCATTAGGTAAATCGAAAAGAAATACAAAACGTTTTATGGCAGGTGCCGTTGATAACAGTTTTTTGTAAATAAAAAACGAAGTATCACAAAGTACCTATACCATTTTAACAGAAATTCACTAATTTTTCTAATCATTAGAGTCATTTTTGAGATGATAAACTTCTTTTTGTATTAATTACCAAAAAACCTTAATTTGAAGAAAATATCGCTTCAGAAGGCCTTTTTCACACGAGTCCAAAACTCGACCTATATGTATGTAGTAGCTATATATATCGCGAGTAATAATAGTTTGTTATCGCTTGAATTTGAGATGGGATAAACGTGTTAAGTTTTCCTCACTTTCTGCTGTCAAACGTTGACAGCCGTATTTATTAAGAAAACTTGAAGGCATCTTAACTTTAAGATGCCTTTAAATTACTCTTAGTGCAAAATTGGTATCTATAGTCAATTTTCATGTTTAAGTAACGTTACTTAAATGCATCTCAACTTAAACGCCATCCACCGCGTTTAAATTTATGTCTATGTATGTATGTAGGTAGAGTTTCCATATTGAATGTTGTAGGTACCTAATTGAAGTTTTAAGATTTGTGATCTCTTTTAGTAAATTAAGTTCAAATTAAATTATTTCATCAACATATTTTTCCATCAAAAGACCAAAGTGTGAATTAATAAATTATATAAAAGGATTTCTGGACACAAAAATAAAAGTATCACAAACCAAAATGGAGTCTTGTTTCATTTCTTTTGCATTGGACTATGCCAAGATGCTACATCCAGTTGTTTCTCTTTCTGTCTTATAAGTATGCGCTCGTTTTTGTTTGCAAAGTGTCAAAAAACAGATAAAATGTACATGTATTTGTGAATTTTCTCACGTTACGTTACATTTCAATCGTTTAGTTAAGTGGCAATAGAAAATTGATTATAGATGATGAATTTAAGTAACGTTATTTAAAGACAACTTAAATATTTAAGCAAACTTAACTAAATGACCTCTAATGTCGATTTCGTTTGGTTTTGTGTTCTGTTCCATTCCTACGAAACATGGGAAATTTGGAGTAGAAGGAGTCAAAAAGGCGTGGAAAAGGAGTACTCCAAACGTCCAATCAAAAATGACATAAGAGCCATCTTAAGAAAATCTTAAAAAATTCGGCTGTGAGACTTTTAATTGTTAGGATTTGTTCGCTGTGATGGTGGGAGCGTTCCTTTTCTCTATAATAACAGCATTTTACTATCCTTATGATCTGATCCGGATCAAATCATGCTAAATAATACAGACAGGATCTAAAGGACGGGATTGTAATATACCCGTCCCATTTTGCCTTATATTTGTTTATTTTTCATGTGTTCGTTGCCGCTTTTCTTTGCACTACTACAAGCCGCCAGAGTGAAAACTAATTTTTGAATCACTGAAACAAATTCCATGATAAAAGCAGGATCTCATGTTGTTTTTATAATTACGTGTTAGAAATTGATCCGGATCAGATTATGTGGATAATAAAATGCGGCTAATGTTAACATTTCTATTTTTGGATTTATATAAATAAAACAAAATAATTGATTTATAAATTTCACAATGAACGCTTTTGGCATTTCAAATTTTGACTTAACTTAATTTTAGATAAGATTTTTTAATTTCTAAGGTTTTGTCAAATAGGGAGCGTTTTATCTCCACGGTGACTATTATTAAACGTGACGGAAGATAAGTTTAACACGACACTATTAACTGCGTGTTAAGAACACTGCGTAAAACACCCGTAACGGCGTAAAGTCGTCGTAAAGTTCTAATACTGCGTTTTCATTAGGCCAAATGAGGTAATTTCGTTGAAAATTTCCAAATGCGATACGAAATCATCTCATTTCCCATACAAATTCACATTTCGAAATGAGGTAATTTCAACCAAATTTGCACGAAATTAGGTTGGAAATTAAGTCAAAACCTAACGAACACACCCAATTAGCCACAGTTTGATGAGCTCTGAATTGGTTTTGTATGAAAATGTCAAAGCGCAATGGAAGGAGACAAAAGAAAACAACAACAAAAGGCAATTAACAGCCAGTTGAAGTTCAAAAATGAAGTGAGCTGTCAAACGAAATTACCAAATTACAAATGAAAACACTTTTTCTGCGATTTGCGAAATTACCTCATTTCGGCTCTAATGAAAACGTAGTATAAACTGAATAAATTTTTCCAATTTTCCATAGAAATTGCGACAGATTTACGAAGTTTATGACTTTGCTACGTTTACGACGGCTTTACGCTGTCTGACGAATAATCTTCCTATTTTCTCAGGATTCATCACCCACCTAGCCAGAAAAATTGAAATTACTTTACCTTCACACTCGTCAATCAGAAACTCTTAATTAATCTCCAATTTCATACTATGTTACGTTTCTCCGTCTCAAAGCCGAAGTGATTCCAACGTAGCGTTGAAAACGCGCCATGTGTGACAGGTTTTACTGGCCGAGCAGAATGTAGCTGTAGCTGTGGCCTGTGGTACCATCCAAGTAGAAAGATAAAAAAACTAGTATACAGTGCCACAATGTGAAGCTGTAAATGCAGCAAAAAATTTATGGTGTAGCAGAAGTTACACAAAATCCAACTTTTGCTACAAGCTGCAGATACATTAATACTGCGTTTTATTAAGCCAAATGAGGTAATTTCGTTGAAAATTTCCAAATGCGATAATAAATTCACATTTCGAAATGAGATAATTTCAACCAAATTTGCACGAAATTAGGTTGGAAATTAAGTCAAAACCTACCGAACACACCCAATTTGCCACAGTTTGAAGAGCTCTGAATTGGTTTTGTATGAAAATGTCAAAGCGCAATGGAAGGAAACAAAAGAAAACAACAACAAAAATCGATTAACAGCCAGTTGAAATTCAAAAATGAAATGAGCTGTCAAACGAAATTACCAAATTACAAATGAAAACACTTTTTCTGTGATTTGCGAAATTAGCTCATTTCAGCTCTAATGAAAACGTAGTATAATTCTGTTCAAGGGGTTATGCATTTACCATATAAAAGTACTTAGATGTCAAATGCAGCGGTGAAACGCCCTCTGTTTGACTGAACATTTACTTTCCTTCTAATAAAACTAAAATATGTTGTGTGTAAATCCACAAAAAAATTCCGGGATACTATTTTGTACTCTGCTACCAATTACTCCTCTTTACTCCCATTGCCAGCTCTGATAATTACTCACACATTCAAATTTTATTCTTTTCTCTTTGTAGTACAACGCAACTCAGCGAAGCACAATTAAACAAACAAACACACAAGCTGGAGTGAAATAGTGAATGCAATTTCACACTTTAATGTTGCAGCCAGAATGAGATACAAGGGATTTCTCTTTAAAAGTAATTTCCTCAATAAGACACATAAGAGAGCTAAAAAACTTTTTTCTCGTCTCTCCCGTTGAAATTGACAGAATAAAATAAATTTTTGCCGGGCGATCAAATAGAAAACGGTAAAAAAAAAACACTCAGAAAATGAGATACCTTCTACCTACATAGATAAAATCAAAGTTTACAAAACTGATAAATCGAGAAAAAGAAAAACGAACTAGCTATGTGAGTTTTGCATCTCCCCCAATTTCAAGGTGTTCGATTCGATTTTGAAGGCAAGTTAAAGTTTAATTCATTTTATATATTTTGTATAAATGGTGCACAACAGGCTGCCGAAAATCTGTAAATTGTCATAAGTTATCTCCAATGCTATTTTATACTATAGGTTTGGATTGTGTAGTGTCTATAGTGTATTTAATTGTGTATTGTGTACATACCAAACGAAGATAGGTAGGTTGATTCTTGTAAAAAGCAAAAAAAAACATGACTGAATGAAACGTTATCCACTGGCACTAGCAAAACAGCAATGTAGGCAGAGTCAGTCAGTTTTCTTCTATGGTGCTGGTACTTTCGAACAACCCAAACTGATTACTCAACACACTCAGTACTGTCTGTAATCTCATCAAGTGTTCTTGTTTAATCGAAATCAAAGAAAAAAAATAAATCTATCTACAACATAACAAAAAGGACCTTCATTAAAAATAACTAGACTATCTAACCTAACCTATCTTTACATAATTTTTCACTCTCCGGTGGTAGTTACCCATACCTTGTGACTTTCAAATAAAGTTTTGCGAAAAATTAAAATACAGAAAACAGACCTCAGCACTCAGGGACTAACTCACTTATCGCTCTCTTGACTTGACTTGACCGTCGACGTCGTCGTCATCGTCTTCTCCTCGTCATTTAGCTATATTGTTTAAAATAGACCCATTTTGTGCAGTGTCTAATTGAAATTGAAATTAAATTAATTGAAACAGAAACTTACGTGGAGTTTTATGAAAATGACATACATAACATAATGTACATACAGCTCGACTCTATTACAGTCGTAACTCAGCATAGCATCTAATAGGCGCGCGTTCATTTCTTGAGGGAAATGCAAGATTGTTCCTTCCTCCGTATTATCCGTGGTTTGGTTTTAAATAAAAGTCCGCATTTGCTGTTAATGCTTACATCAATCCGGGTGAATATTTGAGCGTGCAATAAACATTTTCTCAAAGATCAAAGTACCTACCTATTTTAATTTAACTGAAAAACCTGTTTCGCTTCAAATAAAATATTCAGTTTTTAAAATGTGAGTATTATCGAAACATTAATTTAAAAAAATCAAGATTACATATGTACATAGGTATGTACCTACATATTTGTGTTAATTTCTTTAATTTTTCTCTCGAAAGAAGTTCGGTATTCATTCCTAGTAAAATAGTCTCGCACTCTTCAAATGTGCGATAAGGATTGGATTCTTTGGATTTATTGCAGTTTTTTTTTATTTACTTACGTGTGAACAATGAACAGAAATGTTTTTATATAGCTCACGACCTAAAAATATAAAATTTCACGCGATTTAATTGGTCTTGTTTTGTATTATTTGTTCACTAATATGCAACTTAAAGTTTATCTTATGTAATAATCAAGTGCGGAGGTAAAAGAAAGAAACATGCTTAAAAGGTTTCACTTGTTCGTTTTAGCATTTGTGGCATTGTTGTGTAGAACCTTTAAACCAACATAAAGGTGAAACTTTTTTTTATCAAAAGAATTAATAAAATTAAAATTCTCTATCTAAAACTTTGTGTATAATACTGGTCAAAGTGTTGTGAACCATGTGCTTTATCTTTATATATATACCTAAATACATAATTACCTACTGTTTCCTCTGATTTAATATGCTCAGTTAATAGTGGGTACCCTTCATCGAACTATCATGTTTTGTGCTCATTGTAATGTCTTTTTTCATTCCTAATTAATAAGTTAATACCTTTACCTTCTTATTTATTTGCAGAAACATAAAGTTCAAATAAGTCTGGTTTGTTCGAAAATTTTCTTTAAAAAAACAACAAGTTTACATATGCGATTAATTTTTAAGTTATAATCGTGACGCATTGCATCAGTTTGTACCCACTTAGCTTTTTTCGTTTAGTCTTCTATATATATGTAACGAAAGTAATGTGCAAATTGTGCGGATATTGAGTTATTAAATTCATGAAGGTATTGTTGTTGTCTTTGCTTTATTTTAGTTTTCATTTTCTGGACAATTGAAAAATATACCTATCCAAGTGGATGTGTTAAGAATAATTTATAATTCGACGATTAAACTAAAGTTTATAGGTACCTTCCTACTAATAAAGAATATTTTAATTTTGTTTTAAATTTATCCTTTACAGATATTGAAATACCTACACTAGGTAGCTACGTACCTTGGTACTATATTGTTTAATTTTTTTGTTTCTTTTTTTTTTTTGAGGGCGTTTCAAAATGGAAGTGCTTGGTCGATGGTGGATGACGATTATTCACGTAGGCCCCTGTGTGAGATAATATTGATTTCATTCTAATTTTGAATAGGTATAAACTCTAGCTAGCTACATGTGTATTTTTATGAAAAAAGTGAATTTTAATTAGATTTTATCATAATTGCAATAATAGCTAGTTCTAGTTGCCATATTCTAGAAGATTATTCCAAAGAACATCTATTATAACTGGACAATCGTATGACTTACTTGACCTTGACCCTGATTAATATTTTAAGTTTAACAAATGTAGGTAGGTATGTAACTACATAGGTATATTATAAAGTGAAATCAAAGTGTTTTGAAATATGTTGCAACTAGTTTAAAACACATTTTTATATGATTTTCTGTTGTTAATGTTGATATGGATTTGGCATCATCCAACCTTTTATATAAATACTTGCCTATTATCCGTTCATAATAATTATCAGATTATTTCAAAATACATACCTACTCATACATTATTTGTTAAGCTCTGTATTGGAAATTTAGAGTGAATGTTAACAAAATATGTAGGTACCTAGTGCCTATAACTTCTAAACAAAGTTATTTTCGCTCTTAACTAAGTAGGTACTTATAGCAAGCTTATGCAATAGACTCAGGTATGTATTATACATATATATACCTATAAAATCGGTTATAACGACATCGGTTATAAGGAAATAGGGTAGAGTCGCCTAATTCCTACGAACACTTTTTGAAAAAAAGCTTATAATGTGTGTTATTTCTCACATTGTCAACTTCTATAAACGCAGAATTATTAATGTGTTATTCCTTTAAACCTTGAAGTCCTATCAACTAGTCAAATTTCTTCCTTAAGTTTCAATAAAAGGACTTAAAAAAAGAGGCTTTATGAAATCCAGTAATTTAAAGTTTTTCTAAAAAAAAATTTGGAAGTGTGTGCATCATTGGAAAGGTTATAGCATGTACAGTATTTTTGTATATAACCGATAAGCTGTAGACCAAGGGGTTCAAGAGATATTTGGCATCAAAAAGGGCGAATAAAACAATAATGCAATTCTGCATTGGGTTCTGGTCTGTCAACTCAACAGCAATGTGTCATACTTCATTGAAAAGGTTATTGCGAATACTTTATTTTCTCTCAAGGATGTTAAGGTGAAAGTGGTGTTGTTCGAGAGATATTTGACAAAAACGAATTATAAAAAAAATGCAATTCTGCATTGGAAGCCGGCCTACCAAGTCAACAGTAATTTGTCGTACATCGTTGAAAAGGTTATTGCATGTACTTCATTTTGTTATATAGCCGTGAAATTGTAAACCAAAAGGTTCGAGAGATATTTCGCATCAAAGGAGGCGAACAGAAAAATAATGCCGTTCTGCATTGGGCGCTGGTCTACCAACTCAACACGAATGTGTCGTTCATCTTCGAAAAGGCTATTGTGAGTACATCATTTTATTATATAACCGTTAAGCTCTAAACCATGAGGTTCGCGAGATATTTGGCTTCAAAGCACCGAAAAGAAGAATAATGCAATCCCGCATTTGGACATTGTATTCTTGCTCAACACCAATGGTCGTATATCGTTGGAAAGGTTATAGCATGTATGTACTTCATTTTTTATTGTAATCGGTAAGCTGTAGACCATGGAGCTCTAGAGATATTTGGCAAAAACGCATTATAGCACAATAATGCAATTCCGCATTTGGAGCTGGTCTACCAAGTAAACAGTAATGTGTCGTACATTGTTGAAAAGGTTATTGGATGTACTTCATTTTGTTTTATAGTCGTTAAGCTGTAGACTATGGGGTTCGAGACATATTTGGCATAAAAAAGGCAGATAGAAAAATAATGCAATTCCTAACCTTTCCAACGATGTACAACACATTACTGTTGACTTGGTAGACCAACTCCAACTGCGGAATTGCATTATTGTTCCATAATGCGTTTTTGCCAAATATATCTAGAGCCGCATGGTCTACAGCTTAACGGTCAGATACAAATGAAGTACATGCTATAACCTTTCCAACGATGTACGACACATTGATGTTGAGTAAGAAGACAATGTCAAAATGCGGAGTTGCAGTATTGTTCTTTTTGGTACTTTGGAGCCGAATATCTCGCGAACCCCATATGGCTTAGAGCTTAACGGCCATATAATGAAATGATGTACTTGCAGTAAACTTTTCATCGATGTATGACACATTCGTGTTGAGAAATGGACCAGCTCCCATAAATTTTTGCTCATTCTCCTTTGTTAGAGTAACCTGTTCGAACACTAGTGTTCGAATATAGGCAACTCCGTCAAAATAGTTTTATTTCTTTCAGGCAATAAATATTATAGAAAATAAAATTTTGTTCACGGTTTTGCGTCAAGAACACAGTGTTCGATTCAAGGAAACTCATTAATTGCTAGCTTCATTTGTTCGAACAGTTTTTGAATTGTGTTTAAACTAAGAATCGATTAAACAGTTGTTTTTTTTCTTATTTCGTTTTCAAGAGAATTGAATAAAACAAATAAACAAACAAAATGTGTTTAATAAAACTGAGTGAAAATTTCATCTATGATTTTGTTTGGTTGAAACTATGTTCGAAATCTTGTGTTCGAAATAAGGAATATTTCTGCTCGGGCTCAGGGAACTAGGTAGTGTTCTGGGGAATTAGACTTTTTTCAGCTTTTGTTTTTTGTTTTTTTTTATAAAAAACGTAGTAAAAGTTACTAGAAAAACCTTAAAAAGTAATAACAAATATTTGAGTTTAAGCTGCTAAATAATTTTACATCACATATTTACGTTGAATGGTTTCCTCACAGTCTACGATTACTTTAATATGAACCACTAAGTGAATACTGGGGACATCACCCTATCGGTTATTGCGAGCTAATCTTGAAGTCCCAGTAGAGGTTCATACAAATATTGTATCAACCGAATATCGCATATAACGAATTATCGCTCATGACGAATAGTCTTGAATGAAAAATTTAAAAATCTATCGTTTATAGCGAGTAATAATAAAAAAATTAAGTGTAAATTGCACATTTCGTGCATTTAAAATAATAAGTAGCCTAATGTGGATTTCTCTTTTGCTGTTTTTTTCACATTCTGTTTTTGAAAGGAACTGAAATAATCACATTTCATATCAAGAAAAGTCAAAAATGTTAGTATTTTTTGAAAATTTGTTCAAAACGTGGATTATTTTATAATTGAAGAAAATTTACAGTAATTTCAATGCTCGAAGCCAATAAAGGTATTGCTAAAATAAAAAAGTTGGTCCACTTTTAAATAACAAAAAATGGAAAATCGGTTATAACGACCATAGAATTCCTTATAACCGATTTTTACTGCATATCAAAATACACTTAAGGTTTTTAACTTGGGAATAAGATAAGAAAATTTGTTTATTGACTTATTAAAAATATCGTTATAAATGTTTTCATGAATGTATGTATGTAGGTTTTTCGAATTTGTACTTCCGGTCGAGGTCCTGCCAAAACAAATTACATATGCAAAAACAGTACAATGTCATACTTGTGAAAATTATTTTATTTTCAAATTATATTTAAAAAATCTAGAGATGTCTGAATAAAAAGCAAACAATTATCATGACATTATCATGGCCGGTTCTTTTAGAAGAAAATTTCCAATAAAACATTCGGAATTTTGGGCTTAACATCGAAGGTCCTTTTGACTCATGTTTTGTATCATGCAACAAAATTCAAATGTTAAATCAATACATATCTGTAGTGTTTGGGAGAAACATGATAAGTCGATTTTTAAAATTGCGTCCTTACGTCCACTTTACATCGACCTATAACCTAAACGGGTGGACCGATTTTCTTCAAATTTGAAACACATTTTTTTAAAGGTTTTATTCATAAATATTCCAAATTTGAAGAAAATCGGTCCATCCGTTTAGAATCTAGTTCAATGTAAAGTAGACGTAAATACAAAATTTTTAAAATGGAGTTATCATGATTCTCCCATACCCCACAGATATAAATGTTTGCATAGTTGCGAACTTCGTGCTCGACAAAAATATTTGATACTTTCATACATATATTTTTCTTTTATCAAAGCCTTATTTTCGAAATAAATTTAGGTACAAATTCATTTTTCTAGGAATCAACTCAGCCGTAGACTTAGACCCTTATGTATACTCGGAACTCGGAAACTTAATGAAAAATATGCCGACAGCTTATTTTGGGAGTGTTTTGATAACCAACATCTGAGTGTGAGATGTATGCATCGTGATTTCAAGTACCAAATTCTGGCAAGTTTTACTATTAACATATATGTATGTAAAAAGAGTTTTTGCATACCATCCTGGCCAAGAGTACCCTTTTTAATGTCAAGATTGGGCTCTATTATATCCCTAGCAAAAGAATAGTTAAAGAAAAAAACTTTTTAGTTTAAGAACTTTAAAATATGTAGATTTTTTTTCCGTGGGTAGGTGGAAAACCTGTATCAGGCTCTATGAGGACCGAAAAACGCGTGCTCATAGAAGTGTGAGATTCTTACTACATTAAAACCACCTCCACTTGCCGATTGCAACTAAGTTGAAACTTATCTAGCAATTTATTTTTAACAAGGTAAGTAACGTGTTGCAGGTAACTTTCCGGTGAAAGTTCCTGCTTATTCCGCGATTTTAAAGCGGTTTTGTGTTCACCGCACCAAGTCGGAAGGTTTTGTTCTTTGCAGACGCCGTACTAAATTCCGACTCGTCAAGAATGTCAATAATTGTTGGATTTGCGTGATCTAATAGCCGATTTCTATGTTTTCGCGCGAAACTCTTTATTTCGTCTCGAACCGTTGGAATCCTGAGATCCCTGTGAAGATCTTCGTTACTTATGTAGGGGAGGGTGGGTACGAAAGTAACACGGGGCGGTTGTAACATTGAACTTTAACAAAACCCTGAGACTGAATACGTTCATTTTTAAATATAGAAATCTTGGCAATTCGGTCCTGAATGCACCCACAAAAATCCAAGTGTCAAAGTACTGAATTGTGACAGATAAAGTTGAAAACGTGAAATTTGGGTCCTGTCGTAAATTTTTTTGTTTGTGATTTTTTCTTTGTATTTTTTCAAATAACATCTTTTTAAGAAAGTGGTAGCTTTCTTATAAGAGTTCATTTTTTTCTTTATTCAATGGTGTTAAAGTTTTTGTGATCCTTGCAATAGTTTTTTTTAAATTTTATCTTCAATATAAAAAAACGAGATGTGGACAGTTGTTACATTTTTTGGGTGGACGTTTGTAACATGTTACAAACGTCCACCAAAAAAATATCAAGGTGACAGTTCTTGTTTTTAGTATTGTAGGAACTTTCAATGATATTGATTTCCATCGCGGTAATATCTATAAAATGCCACGACAACGAATAAGAAAAACCTCCCGAGGCATGATAACCAAGGATATCATGATTAAAGCAGCAAAAGAAGTGCTAACAAATGGCAAATCAATCCGTAATGTGTCAAAGGCTTATAATATCTGCCACGTTACTATAAGTCGTTTTGTTCGGAAAACTCAATTTTCTCCAGACTCCCCTGAGGACGCTGTTTACCCAGTTATAGGATATAGGCCCCACAATAGAGTGTTTACAGATCACTACGAAGTATGTATTTATAAAATAAAAAAAAAACATCGAATTGTTTTCATTGGTTTTTTTTTATTGAAGGGAAAGTTGGAAGCGTACATAAATCATTGTGCCGATTTATACTATGGACTTACGACCATCTGTGTTCGAAAGCTGGCATACCAGGTGGCAAGCTATTATAAACTACAAATGCCAGCTAACTGGAATTTGAATCGGATGGCAGGTGAAGAATGGCTCAAATCCTTTCTTAAACGCAACAAAAATCTTGCCATTCGAAAACCTGAGCCAACAAGTTTAGCACGATCAATGAACTTCAACAAGCCTAATGTGTCAAAGTTTTTTAATAATTTGCTTGATGTTATGGATCGTTTCAAATTTCAGCCACAAGATATATTTAATATCGATGAAACGGGCCTTACAACCGTCCATAAACCATCAAACGTTATTGCAAAAAAAGGCAAGAAGCAAGTCGGAGCCATTGCATCCGCCGAGCGAGGAACGCTGGTAACCATGTGCCTTGCTGTTAATGCTATAGGAAATGCAATTCCTCCTCTTTTTATATTTCCCCTAAAAAAATACAATCCGGTATTCCTTAAAGGAGAACCCATCGGCAGCATTGGAGCAGCTAATAAATCAGGATGGATGCAGTCGGAGTTCTTAAACTTTATGGAACACCTCGTCAAACATACCTACCAATGCCTCCGAGAGCAATCGAAAATTGGTCCTCCTTGATAATCACCAATCACATCTTCCAGTTGTTAACTTCTGCAAGGAAAATGGCATTGTGCTATTGACATTTCCGCCTCACTGCTCTCATAAACTCCAACCATTAGACCGATCTGTTTTTGGACCAATGAAAACATATTTCAATCAGGCTTGTGGAAATTGGATGAGATCTAATGCAGGTAACATATTGAAAAGTAAAAGCATAAGCTTTATGGTTCTGACTTAGAAAGTTGTATCATATTTTCAGGCAATCGAATAAAAATATACGATATACCGGAGCTGGCGAAGATAGCACTGGAAAAAGCAGCAACACCCACAAATATCGTGTCAGGCTTCAGGGTATCAGGAATTTGGCCATATAATCCAGATATTTTCAGGGATGATGAGTTTTCTCCTAGCGATGTTACTGATAGACCAAATCCGTACGAAGTCCCAAACCAGTCATTGCCTTCAACATCTACTCAAGCTGCGCTAACTCCAGAAACCATTTCAAATTTGAATTTATCATGTCCTGATATTATACCTCAGACTGCATTGGACAACATTTTTTCTCCTGAAATCGTTATTCCGTATCCAAAATCGAAACTTGCCGCAGTTCCTGCACGGGGTGGAAGAAAAAGGGGATGGACAACTATCCTGACGGATACCCCTGAAAAAAATGCGTTAGAAGAAGAAACTAAGAAAAAATTAAGCAAAAAATCCAAGTCAAATCAGATTAAGAAGTCGAAAATAAATCGAACATCAAATCGTAAGAATTCATTTGAGGCGATAAGTTCTAGTGAAGAAGAAGATTCCATTTGTTTTTATTGCCTTGGAAAATTCTCTGAATCCATTCCTAATGAACAGTGGGTCCAATGTACTTCCTGCAAAATGTGGGTTCACACTAGGTGTGTGGGAGACAAATCAAAGCAGCTCTTCTTCCAATGCCGAAACTGCGAGTCGGATACAGAATAGTAATTTGATATTGAACTTTATATAATTTTATGTTTTTTGATTTTGTTTTAAAAATCGAAGTTTATTTATGTTTTTTAAAGAGGAATCTTATTTATGTTTGTTATTTTTTTGTTTCTTTATTAATTGTTATTTATATTTCTTTGCCTACTACGATTAATAAATCTGTGATTGAAGTAAATTTTAAGTATCTCAAGGCTGATATACCTTAGTATTGGTACCTACTTACTTTTATACATTGTTATGGGATTTTTAAAATAAATCTGAAGTTAAACCCATATTTCTCTTTTATTTTATTACATTTTGTGGTGTTACAACCGTCCTTTCATAGTGTTACAATCGGTACAACATGAAGGACGGTTGTAACATTCGACTTTCACCTCTTTTTTCCAGCATACACTCGGAGAAAGGATAAAGTTGGATGGCAAATTAGTATTTAATGGTAGCCAAATGTCCACTCATCAAAATATGTGTTGTTTTATTTTGTTATGTCTTTTGGTTTAAAAGTAATGGTACAAAATGTACAAATTGTTACTTTCGTACCCACACTCCCCTATATACTATGGTGCATTTGCAATTTATTTTCAAACGTTTGTAAGTTATTTAAATTTGTATTGCAGGTACAACCCCAGAGTTGTATACCGTAAGTCCAGACAGGTTTAAGTACCTGCCTGTATAAAATCAACTTATTATCAATACTAAGCTTAGAATATTTAGCGAGTAGCCAGTTCATATCTCTTAATTTACTTTTTAATTCTTCGCATTTCTTTTTTACGTACGGCTTCCATTTTAATTTCGCGTCTAGAGTCATTCCCAGATATTTTGCCTCATTCGCAAATGGAACACGACCGGTATTTAAAAAGACGGGCAATTTATTTATTTTTTTATACGTAAAGTCCACGTGGACTGACTTTTGTTCATTGAGCGCTATTCGCCATGTTTTTGTCCACTCATTAACATTATTAAGAGCATTTTGTAATTTAATCGTAGCTTCGTTAATCGTTTTGCCTACTGCTAGTAGTATTGCAGTATCATCAGCAAACGTTGCTACGATAGTGTCTTCTGTTTGAGGTATATCACGTGTAAATAGAAGGTACAGAACTGGACCTAAAACACTACCTTGTGGTACCCAAGCCACTATTTCTTTGAAATCAGAATATTCATTTCCGTGTCTTACACGAAAAAGTCTGTTTTCTAGATATTCGTTAAGAATTTTATAAAGTCCTTCAGGCAGAACTTGTCGTAATTTGAATTTGAGGCCTTCGTGCCACACCTTGTCAAACGCTTGCGACACATCCAAAAAGACCGTCTAACAAATTTTCTTTTCTTTAAGAGCTCTCAATTACGTCAGTTATTCTATGCACTTGATCAATTGTTGAATGCTTGCTTCTAAATCCGAACTGATGTTCAGGTATTAATCGTTTCTCTTTTATTATAGGCTGCAGGCGCAGGAGTAGTATTCTTTCAAAAACTTTCGATATTATTGGAAGAAGCGAAATCGGTCTGTAAGAGTTCTTTTCATGAGATGGTTTGATTTGAAATATGTAGATGGTATTATATTTATGTATATCATATAGGGTAGAGTCGCCTTATTTCGAACACTCCCAGCAGTCGAACACTTTTTGAAAAAAAGCTTTTAATCCGTGTTAATTCTCAGATTTTCAACTTCTATAAACGCAGAATAATTCATGTGTTATTCCTTCAAACCTTGAAGTCCTATCAAAATGTCAAATTTTATCCTAAAGTTCTTAAAAAAGGACTTAAAAAAGAGGCTTTAGGAAATCCAGTAATTTCAAGTTTTTTGTAAAAAAAAAAAAAAAAACTGTTGGAAGTGTTCTGGGAAACTGTGATTTTTGGTGTGAAAATTAAGCTTGATGCCTATTTTTACGCGTTTTCTTGTAAGATTATAGTTATTTTATTTATGTAACTAACTTAAACTTAATAATTTATTAATAAATTGATTGTTCGAACATAGGAAACCAAATTTGTTACAGTTGCCTGTTATAGGCAACTCCGTTGCCTGAATATAGGCAACTCCGTCAAAATTGTTTTATTTCGTTTATGCAATAAATATTATAGAAAATTAAATTTTGTTTACGTCAAGAACACTGAGAGGAACGTTGGGTCCAGTATTCGAACACCTTTTTCTTCTTTTCTTCCAGTGTTCGATTCAAGGAAACTCATGTTATTGCTATAACTTCCTTTGTTCGAACAGTTTTTGAATTGTGTTCAAACTAAGAATCCGTTAAACTGTTTTTTGTTTTATTTCGTTTTTAAAAGAATTTAATAAAAACAAATTAACAAACACAATTTGTTTAATAAAACTGAGGGAAAATTACTTCTATGATCTTTCTGTTCGGGCTTAGGAAACTAGTGTTCGACAACTGGGGAATTTGACTTTTTTCAGCTTTTGTTTTTTTTATAAAAAAGTAGTTAAAGTTACTCGAAAAGTCTTAAAAGTTATAACAAATATTTGAGTTTAAGCTGCTTAATAATTTTACATTACATGTTTACGTTGAATGGTTTCCTCACAGTCAACGATTACTTTATTATGAACCACTAAGTGTTCGATTACTGGGGACATGACCCTAATTAAAATTATAACAATTTTTTATATATTTTGGCTTAACCTATACATATCTATACTATATTGTAAAGATCAAACATTTATTTGTTTGTTTGTTTATACCTAGCTATGTAGGTATATTTGTGATTTGTGAGCAGGGGCGGACTGGGCCACCGGGCAACCGGGATTTTGCCCGGTGGGCCCCCAAGAAACCAAAACGTTCATAAAAGTTCGTGCGTTCCTTTTCTGTTTTTTTTGTTTAAGTTAAACTTTCTAAGAAAATGGGACTCACACTAGATTAAGAGCTGTTGATCAAAATGAGTATTTAGAGGCCTCCAGAACTCTGTTGGTGGCCTCTACAGATCTCTGGAGGCCCCCAGAACTCGGTTGGTGGCCTTTACGGATCTCTGGAGGCCCCCAAAACTTGGTTGGTGGCCTTTATGGATTTTTGGAGGCCATCAGAACTCAGTTGGTGGTCTCTACGGATCTTTGGAGGCCTCCAGAACTCGATTGGTGACCTCTATGGATCTCTTGAGGCCACCTGAAATCTGTTGGTGGCCTCTACGGATCCTTGGAGGCCTCCTGAACTCGGCTGATGGCCTCTACGGATCTTTGGAGGCCCCCAGATCTTGGTTAGTAGCCTCTACGGATATCTGGAGGCCTCCATATCTCTGTTGGTGGCCTCTACAGATCATTGGAGGCCCCCACAACTCTGTTGGTGGCCTTTACCGACCTTTGGAGGCCCCCAGATCTTGGTTAGTAGCCTCTACGGAGATCTGGAGGCCCTCAGATCTTGTTTAGTAACCTCTACGGATATCTGGAGGCCTCCAGAGCTCTGCTGGTGACCTCTACAGATCATTGGAGGCCCCCACAACTCCGTTGGTGGCCTCTACCGATCTTTGGAGGCCCCCAGAACTCCATTGGTGGCCTCTACGGATCTTTGGAGGCCCCCAAAACTCTGTTGGGTGGCCTCTACAGATCTTTGGAGGTCCCCACAGCTCCGTTTGGTGGCCTCTACCGATCTTTGAAGATCCCCCTGAACCCCATTGGTGGCCTCTACGGATCTTTGGAGGCCCCCAGATCTCGTTTGGTGGCCTCTACGGATCTCTGGAGGCCTCCAGACCTCGGTTGGTGGCCTCTGCAGATCTCTGGAGGCCCCCAGAAATCGGTTGGTGGCCTCTATAAATCTTTGGAAACCCCTAGAACTTGGTTGGTGGCCTCTACGGATCTCTGGAGACCCCAAGAACTCGGTTGGTGGTTTCTGCGGATCTCTGGAGGCCCCAAGAACTCGGTTGGGGAACTCTATGAATCTTTGGATTCCTCCAAAACTTGTTTGGTGACCTCTACGGATCTTAAATTATTCAAAAGTTGATAGAAATATTTTACACTTTCAAAAAACTAAATATACAAAATAAAAATAAATAAAAATTATCAATGATGATTACTTTAAAATATCTGTAAGTTAGGTGTATAACCTGAATTCAAAAGATGAGAATGAATAGCGGTATTTTATCTGATCCGGATCAGATCATGATAAATAAAACAAACAGGATCATAGTGACAGGAGTGTTATATGCCCGTCCCTTTTTTCCGTTTACGTTTGTTTATTTTTCATGCATCTGTTGCCTCTTTTCTTTGCGCTACTGAGATAAAATTACAATAGCAATTTTTGGATCATTGAAATAGATCTAGATAAAAAGCAGGACCCCATGTTGTTTTTGCAATTACGTGTTAAAAATTGATCCAGATCAGATCAATGCGGCTAATGATGAGGCAGAGGACGAAAGTCAAGAAACAGAGAGAAACAAGAAAAAAACAAGAACACTGTGGAGATTGCGCAAAATGCTGCTTCAATGTGTTGCGACGATATTATTTTGAATCAAGTTTTTTTTATTGGAAAGTTTTTGAGAAATTAAATTTTAAAGTCAATATTTTTGAAAAAATTGATTGTTGATTGTTTTTAAAAATTTTTTATAGCACCACTTTTCATTTTTATATTCTTTTTCTTAGTTTTTGAGAAAGTAAAACAAGATAACAGAAGATACTTTTTTCCATATCTTGTTTGTTTTGTTAAGTTTATAATAGGCAAAGAAATACGATATATTATCAAATCTTGTCTTGGGAAAAGGAAACTTTCGTTTTTTTTTTTTAATTTCTCAAAAACTAAGAAAAAAATAATAATTCTTTTGTCGGTTCACGATTCACGAAATATTTGATAAAACGTGATTTCCAAAATGGCAGCTGATGCTCGCCAATTTGGATTAACCTTCGGGGGGCACCCCTGAACATTTTCGAACAAAAATCAATTAAACTAGTTGATTGCATTATGAACCTACTGTTTTTGGTCTGGTTCTTGGACTAGCATAGGGCCAGTTTGTTCACATTGGGTTAAATCTGCAACTAAGTAGGTTATCACTGATTTTGTTTAATCCATAGTTATGAAACTGTGATCATCATTGAGCGTTTGTTCACTCGATTTTCAGTTTTATCATGGTTTTTCCAATAATCATCTTCTAATTTTCAGTATATCTGTCAAATAAATTGTTAGATGTAATCTGTCACTCACCATAAACAAACATCAACTTTGTTGTGAGCCTTATGCTATGTTCCCACCAAAATGAAATCCGAGATTTCGGTTGAAAACTTTTGATATTTCAAGTTGATGGAACAAGATTTCATGGAAATTTCAACGAAATCTCAATGAAAACTCTAGATTTCAACAAAATCTTAATGAAATCCCGCTCCACCAAGTCGAGAACTCCAAATTTTTCAGCTGAAATCTCAGATTTCGTTTTGGTGGGAACATAGTATTATGCTACATTTCCGTCTAACGCTAATCTGAATTTAATAAGATTTACCTTAAATCTTCTTTAAATCTCGAAGATTTACCATACAAATATATTCTGTTAATCTTGAAGATTAGAAATTAGTCCTGTTAAATCTTCCTAGGAAAAATACTTTCACAAATCAAACTAATATCCGTTCCACACTATCCCATTGAGTATTAATACATGTCAAAAAAGTGTGAAGAAAGTCATGTATATTTAAGATCGGTTCTAAAACCATCACACATTCTATCCCACTTGGGCGTTTGAGGTTATGGTGAAACTGATTTGTTTTGATGCAAGTGTGGAAGCAAAATATGAAAATCATTTTTATCACACAAATTTGGCAGTCGTATGAAATTCTTTCCCACTTTATTTTGACATGTGTTAATACTTTGTAGGATAGTGTAGAGGCACTTTAACCAATTCTTGTGTGGCGCTGAAGGATTCACTCAAGGCTGAATTCAGTTCTTCGCAAAGGAAACATCCTATTCAACACCATTTGCATTTTTAAATCTGCTGTCAAAGTAAATCTTTTTTAATCTTTTTGTGCGGTGGAAACACCATACAGATTTATTAAATCTGAACTGGGATATACTTTTGGTGGAAACATAGCATTAAAGAGAAACATTTTTTGTGTAAAAGAACACGGACAATAAGAAGTGTAGGTAGTGCTGGCATTTTGTGATACCTAGTGATGGAATTTTTTCCAGGTTGTGGTTTTTCTATAAATTTTATCCAAGGCCTTTGCAAAAAAGAGCTTCCTCTAACCCAATGATGAGCAAAAGAAATTTCAGGAAATCTTTGATTAAATTATATGTACTTACCAAACAGAATCAGCGAATTGGTGATTTCTCAAATAAAGTGCTAAAATTATGGATTTTATGTTGAAAATTTTGCTGAACAAACGCATTCAGTGATAATCAACTAGAATAATGATTGATTAAAGTTGACAGGGTGTGAACATAAATGTACTTGCCCTGAGATTGGGATTGTTCAGTAATTGAAAATTAGCAAATGGATTACTAAAATATTTGTTTTCACTTTTTTATAAATCACAGCTACTGTTAGGAGAAATAGTTCTAAAAGTACCTAATTTAATTCAAATTTTTGAAACTGCCGAGATAGTGATCAAAAGCACAGCGGTTTCTTTTCATTCAATATCAAAAGTTTCAATCAGAAAAATCGCGCTACAGTGAAAAATTGTAAAATTAAAGCTAAATAATTTATTTGATTCACTAGAAAAAAAAAAAATGAAGAAAATTCGACTCTTTAATTTTATTTATTTTTTGAAAATATTTAATGAGTTTCATTTCTTTAGATTGCAAAATAACTGTAGCTTAAAAAAATAATTTCTAAGACATTTTTAAAAAAATAGAAATATCTATGAATGCTTTTTGTTTCATATCTGCCTTAATTCCCACAATTTGTTTGACCAGCGTAATTTTGTTTTGACTAAACTGAAGTCACACCCACTTAAGGTCGTAAAACTTATGTTATATTACTGAGACCTACAAGAACATCTTTGCAATTTTGTATGCTTGCTTGAATAAAAACTCAAATTAATTGATCTGCAAGGTGACGCAGCCATAAACTAAGAACAGCTGTTTCCTTATACCTTATAAATATATCAATCAATATGTTAATTAAAAAAATTAATTAATACAAAAAAGTGGCTTTCGAGAAATGTCGGCGATATCAACTTTTATTTAACCATTTTGAGAGTTATTGTATTCTGTGGCCCTTTTTCTGAAAGTCCCGGTAGGCCCTTTGACCCCCAGTCCGCCCCTGTTTGTGAGAGATTTAGATTTTTATATTTTAGTAATTGAAAAATGTTCTTGGAAATTAAAGATTATCCTTAGGAGAAAGTTTGAGGGTTTAAATTTTGTAAACAAATCTATTTGTAGGATGAAGTGGGGAAAACACAAAAATTGTATGAAATTACAATTTTTGTTTTCTGTTTGAAAGGGTTTACTAAGAGGATGAACTTAGAGAATGGGTTAAAGGCAAGACATGTTTCGAGATCAAGCTTCTATCTATAGGGGGAAATGGGGTAAAATGGAAAAAGTATCTGATTTGAACTTCTTTTTCTTTTGTTCTGATATATTTATATGTATATACATATCTATTCTTAGTGTGAAATGGGACAAAAAAAGGGAATCCAAATTCAAAATTTAGCTTTATATCTGTGGGGTGAAATAGGTTAAAGAAAAGACCTATCTGGCTTTAGAAATAATTTCTTTTTTAAGGTTTTTGCTAAGAGTATGGACTTAGAGGAGATGGCCTTACTGCTATTTATTTTTCAGCATTTTGCTTCATACAAAGGGTGAAATGGGGAAGAAATGAAAAATGTGAATATGATTTCGGCTATCAAAACGACTATCAGCTTAACCGATTCCACCCCAGAATTCAAACTATCAATCATAGAAGAAGCCGCGGGTGGAGTTTCTTTCGTTCACTTTTAATTTAAATGAAGAAATTCGTTTAAATTAATGTGTTTGTCATCAAAAAGACCCCATTTATACAACTCATATAATAATAGAGTTTCAACACCCATCTCGACTTAAGCCAAGAGTACCCATTGCTGCGCCACAGAAGATTGGGCTCTATATTTACCCTAGACTGTTAAAAAGCTCATTTGATGAAGTCTGAATACCTATATAGAATACCTATTACCGAAAAGGTGACGTTATTGTATGGGGAGCAGTTTGCTACTATGGCACTTTTGAGTTTTACCTCCAAACCTCGAAAGTGAAAGAAAAACTATTTTCCTAAATTGCCGGATATTTTTGGACCCATAAACTAGATTCTTCAGAAGAACACAAGCCCACATGCGCACGGCGTGCATATAGTCAAAGATTTGATAGAGGAGCAAAATCTCGAATTGCTACAATGACGACCGTACTCATCCGAACAAAACCTTATTGAAAATTTTTGGGGATGTTTATTACGAAATGCTTACGAGTCTAGGTGTCAGTTTAAGGACATAAAATCCGCATTTGCAGCCATAAAATTAGCCTCGATCGAAATTTAGCTGGATTTCATAAAGAACCTACGATTTCATGCCGGATCATATTTATTTATAAAGCTATAATGAAAACAGCTACAGTACGCACTACCAGAATTACCCAATAAAAAACTATTTACAAAAGAATTTGTTTTACTTCATTTAGCTTCTGCGGTTAAATAAATATGTTACTTTCATATCCATACTAAAAGGGTTGTGGATTGAAAAATATAAGTGATTTGGGTGAAAAGGCCCTGATTTGATGTGAGTAAAGTGTTGGGGATTCCACAATCAGTAAGATTATTTACCGTTTTTCTTTTTAAAAATTTAAAATGTAAATAAATTTCAAATCCTTGTGTTGTTTCATGAGCAACCATTACCGTTACATTTTATTTCTTCTTATCTTTTTGAAATGAAGTATTTTGCTCCAAAACTAAAATTAAATTTAAGAGAAATAAATATATAGGTATACGAATAATGTGAAGTTAATACCATAACAAAACATTAAACCAAAATAGCTTTACTACATCAACTCATATGAATCACCCAATTAAGATTAAGATGCCATGAAAAATAACAGGTACTATTATTATCAAGCTCCAAGCTTCAAACAAACTACATAACTTTTAGCTCTACAAACATGCAAAGAGGAAAGCTTTATTTTATTTCCCTTAGAAACTTCAGCTCCAGATAAGAAAAGAACCTCATCGGTACCAAAGTCAATCTGATAAACACAGAGCGACAAGACATTACAAATAATAAAACGTCTTACAACGGAAACAGACGAGTTATGTTTGTAGCTCTGCGAAGAGAATGAATACAGGTGGTGTGTAAAATGAGTGAAGTGTATCAGTGTATGGCCTGGCCAATCAGTCGTCACACCTCCAACTAAAAATCAATACCATTACTCAAAAAATATGGTCTGCAAAATATTTGTATTTTCATTCAAGATGCGATTCGTCAAATTATGAAGAATCTCACTAATGTTTCTTCGAATTGTTGAAGAATTAAGTTCTTATGCATACGTTTTTGACCCTTTTGTATAACATATTCAACTCTAAGCCTAATACGGCTTAACTACTCGTATAAATGATAGGCAAAGTCATATTTTTAAATAATATGCGAAGTGACTTCAGAGGAATGAGGTTTGCATGAGCTTTTTCTTCGAAACTTTATCTTCATACTGAAAAGCTTTTAATTTGCAATCGGAAAACAATGACACGAGGTTATTTTAGTATCAGCTCTTTTTCTTAGCAAGTGTTATTGTACCTGTTTTCTGTTAAACGCATGTTGTAATTTATGTAAAGTGTAATCTAATATAGTAATTTATTTATATTTTCATTTTCCTTTGAAACTGAGCGTTATTGTTACCACACTGAGTTTTGAGAGACACAAAAAGAAAATGAAGCATACATTTTTAAACAAAAAATTCATAAATTGAGACGACACAAAAACCTAAAGAGCAAGTAAAAGTATGTAAAGTTATGAGATGACATTCAAGTTTATCTGAAAAAGAAAAGCCAAGTAATATCTATAATTATTTGAAATGGTGTGTTGTAGCTGGCAGAACTTAAAAGATATAACATCTGTTTGTTTTAGTTTCTTGCAACTGTCCAATTAATCGATTTAAATTTTCTCACATTTGTGCATGAATAGTGTTTCACTAAGTTCTCAGAAAGTAAACGAGGCAAGTGAACAAATTGAGTGAATTAGTTATGTATTTTGCTGTGATTGTGAATTTGTTCTTTTCTTTGTTTTATCCTTTGCAAAAAAACAAACTTTTGAAATAAATGTTCTTTCTCAAAATTTCTTGAACTACATACCTACGTGCAATTTATCAGTTGCTCTACTGCAAATTGTTTTCTCGTAATAACATGATTCCTATTAATTTATTTTATGGAATGAGTTAATTTTCGTTTTGTGAGCACTGAAAGTATTTATGATTTTAATAATAAATCCCCAACCAGTGACTTTAGTTATTTTTATTTTGCTTATTAATAATTGATATCAAGTAAGTTGGGTTTATGAGATTACCCCATCTTGTGTAAGAGTTCCGTCGACGTCATCTTTTTGATGCATTCCATCTTCTATGGAACTAGTGTTTTTCTTCAATTGATGCAGAAAAAAAAAAACTTTTATACGACCAAGTATTGAGGCTTGTACGATTACTGAAAAATAGAACTGTGTTATTTTTGTGCATATTTATTTGAATTTTACTTTAATTCCATTTAATTAATTGAATTTGAAATCCCGTAACCAATTTCTTACGAATATTATTGAAGTAGTTGAGGCAATAAAATTATACCGATTTGTAAATTTTCCCAAGTGGCATCCTTTTCAAGAAAATCTAAGCCACATTCAGGTAAAAGCCGATTTCAGTTTTTTCATGGTTTTTAAATTAGATGAACACGTAACTTATGCCTCCTTTTTCAATTTCAACCTTATAAAGGAGAGTGGGTTCGTTTCCTGAGCATTTATTTGCCGGAAATGTTAATGCGCAAATTTGTTTTATGTAGGTATGTACCTATGTAGTCGATTTTGTAGTTTTTTCGTAGACTATCAAAAATGGAGGGTGGTTAAAGAAAAAGTAGTTTTTTTTTTTGTTTAAAATAGCTTTAAAGGGCAACGTTTTGATTTGTGTATATAAAATTGAGGTTTTATTCAAATCTTACATAATCTTAACCATCATTATATTGAAATCCAAAAATTGGCTTTCGTCTTATCGTCCGTTGGTTTGTTAGTCTATGTATCTCTGAGTGCACCTGTATATCGCGTATAACACGTATTTGCACTCAACCAATGTTCAGCATTCTCAAATTTTTATTTTATCGTTACGAACTCATTTTCGGGTGAACTGAGTTTAAGCTTATTAGAAAGATGAATACCGGTCATGGATAAGAATGTGAAAAGTTTTGATTGCAAGTTAAGAAGCAAGTTTAGTTTTCCTTTTTTATTTTGACGAACTTTTTAGCGTCAGTTTAAATAATTTATTTTTAAAGTGCTTTTATTAGTAACTGACTATAAAACCAGCCATCACTTCTCAACATCGACTTGGCATTTTGAAAATTATAAAAAATACAGCGTCTCAATTTGTATACCATTTTGGTAAGAATTGAACATATTGAAAAGAAAACTGAAAGTGAAATACGATAATTACTTTTCATTTGAGTAAATTTATTAAGTGTTTTTCAATAATACATAGCAAACCTAGAGGCTGTAAATTATGTTGATTTGCTATTGAAAGGTGTTACCAAACCATATCTCAACAAAAAAATTGTGTGCCGTAATGGCAGCAATGTAGGTACCTACTTACGTAATTTATATGCCAAAAATGAGTGCGATTTAAAGTCAGTTCTATTCAGGATTGTATCACCATTTTTAAAATGAAAGAAATTAATGCACAAAGGAGTTTCCTTTGACCTGAATTTCATAAACAATTCACACTTAAAGTGTTAAAACCTATGGTTCTTCGGTTTTACAAAAAAACAAGCCTAACAAGTAGTGATGCAGAGCTTTTAAGGATGCGACGGTTTAAACTATGGTGGAAAATACATGCTTCGTTAAGGTAGACCTTCAAGCGACGAAAACATCGAAAAATATACACATTCATGGATATTGTTTAAGTTATTGCTACGCAAATCTGAAGTTTATCATATGGAAACTTCATCAGGTAAGCTCCAGTTTTGTCTAGCAACAGTTTAAACAACATCAACAACAATTTAATTTAAAGACTGAATTGTAAATTAGAATTAAGAGTTTTTTAAACTAATAAATAAATTACAATTACAATTACAATTGATTCTTTTTTTTTCATAACCGAAGAAGTTTTAAAATTTTTAGCTATCGAGTAATTTGTTGGCATACAAAATGTAATGTCGAACTCTATTCTGAATTCATTTGAGATGCAACACTCTAATTAATGAAAACTATCGAAGACGGCTTATATAGACAAATTAGGGTTGCTCTAAGAATGTCCACAATCGGATGACACTTATCAATAAACTGTACCCTCACTTCCATTTAAACCACTCACAACAGCTACATATGTAAATATAAATGCACATGTAGCTTAAATAGGAAATATCATTTTTGAGTTTTGTGTTTTGTTTAAATAGTTACATAACTTTTGTTTTTTTTTTAGATATTTTCTCACACCAAAATGTTAAACAATATTAACACATCAACCTTGAAAACCTGAACTGTTCATCATTTAGTGGAAATTTAAAAGGATCAGGCTAAACCAACAAAAATATTACAAATATATAACCAACTCAATAGAAATATAAACAATTTAACATGAAGAGTCGAACTTCTGGTTACAGCTCTGATACAGAGCAAAATAAACAAAAAGATGATTTAAGTGTGCTCCGAAAGCCAATTCATACAGCACTGTCTGGATTTCTAGAAGCCAAAAAAGCTTACGAAAACGGAACTGACGAGGTAGGTTATTATTTTGTTTTTGTTTTGTTGAATTACATACATATTTACATCCTAATACAGATAAGGAGACTTTTGGCACGTGAATGCGACATTATATATGAATGCAATACATGCCGTAATATTTTTAGAAGTTTAACAAATTTTATAAGTCACAAGCGAGTTTACTGCCGAAATTCCAACAATCATTTCAACGGCAGCTTTAATTCAAACAATCAAAATGGTTTCATCGTAAGTGCAACAAAAAATCCAAAAAACCCAGAGAAATCAGCTTTAAAAACGTATACATTTCAGGATCAGGATGTTTCGACCATTATCCAAGCCGAACAAGAATTCGTTTCTAAAAAACCCAACACCGCATCGACTAGTTCCAAAGATAACGCTAATAGGGATCTGAGTAGTATAATTGAACGTCTGTTGAAGCGTGAGCAAAATAACAGGCTCATGAAATTGACAGACTTCTATGATCAGGTGAACAACAAGCTAACCCAAGATGAAATCCTTCAGCAAAAACACGTATTACAATTAGATAGGGTACCTAATAGCAATGTCGCTGTATATCAAACCGTTAAAAAGGACGAAAGTGATAATATTAAAACCGAAGTTAACGAGGTCCACGACATGCACGACAAAAACACAAAAACTATTGTCGGCTCAGACGGAAAAGCCCTTCCAAACAGCAGCGCCTCTTTAGTGAAAGAGATCAAGAAAGAACCAGTTGACGATGTTGAACCTTGTAGTTCACAACTCAAGGAACAACAGGCCGAAAACTCCAATGAAATAAGTTGTGAAATTTGTAAGTTTAGAAAACTCTTTCGTTCTGAGCGTACTTAACAAATTGTTGTAAATTTTTGCAGGCAAACTACAGTTCGCTACAGAAAAGACTCTCAAGCTACACATTCAAACCAAACATATCTCCTCGACATTCGTCTTTCAGTGTCCATCATGTTCACTGACATTTTTGCAGCCAGGAGCGGTGATTCGCCATCTCAGCAACGACCACAAGTGAGTAATGACTTTCGGTTTAATTTTTTGTCTAGAAAAGCTAGAATCCTTAGAACTGTTAACACCGCAACCATGTTTATGTTTCTTCTCTTTCAGAAAATCCACACGAAAGATTCGTTTGATGCGTGAAGCAATATACAAACGTCGTGTCCGCATGGACGAAGTACAAACAAAAGGTCCAAGTCGTGAACTAGCCCGCTTGCAAACAGATAAAGAGCGTCGCGATGCTGAAAATAAGGCATGGTTGGATAATATTGAGCGTGTAGACAACTCTCCAATGTGTACTTACTGTGGAAAAACTTTCGAGCGAAAGGCAGTGCTTAATACTCACTTAAATAATTGCCAAATGAAAAACAAATTATCAAATCTAGTCGCTGAGAAAACGTCATCAGCAGCAAATAGAGAATCACCTGTACATTTGAAGAACAAACTATCCAATCTAGTCACTGAGAAGACTTCAGTAGCAAATAGAGTTTCGCCTATACCCACCACTACCACCACCACCACCACAAGCACTACGACAAACAAAATTACTATCAAACAGCTAACAGAGGAATCAAAATTGAATTCCAATTCCAATTCGGTGGATTCGTTTGATCTAGAACAAAAATACGACATTAATGGTGACAGCAAAGACTCTATAGACTTGCTAGAAATCAAAGAAGAACTCACTGGTCAGAGTCGGCGAAAACGTCGCAAACCTCCCAAACTCCTGGCTCGCAACGATGATGTTGATTCTGATACGCTCAATGAGATGTTTGCTAATTTAGGCAAGAACACCGATGAACTTTCTCTAAAGACAGTTTGCTTGGACAACCTCACTAGAGACGCCGAAAACGAAGAACTGAACGGAGATTTACATATCACAAAAACTGAACATAAGCCCAGTGAGGCTGCACCGGTAAAAGTCGAACCAAAGCAACGTGTCAATCCGAATTCCAAACAACTTCCCTGTTTCTGTAAAATCTGTCATAAACGTTTCGATGCACTTAGCAACTTAAGACGTCACATTTCCATGTTTCACTATCGCAGTCGAAAATTCGGTTGCAAACTCTGCGACTACCGAGCGTTTAGGAAGTACGATGTAATAAATCATCTAGGATCGACACATTCCATTGCCGGTGATAAAGAGACCACCCTGGAGTTTGTTCGCGTCTATGAGGAAAAGTACTTCAAAGACGGCGTCGAAGAGGACATTGTCCTAATAACGGATAGTGAGAACGTCCCAAAAGAAAACAAACCAGAAGAGAAACGACAACGCCGCCCGAGAGGTTCCTCGAAGATGGCTGCAGCATCAACATCTCTACAAGCTGCCGTACCCGAAGTACAAAGTGAACCTAAAATCACCAGATCCTCATCACAATTATCTCTTTCTTCGACCGACGATTCGATTCCAAATAAGCGGCCGATCCGAAATCGAGTCAAACCGGTCAATAAGGACTTTGTGTACGATCTGTCGAATCTTCTCAAAAAGGATATGCTATTCGCTGAACGTGAATCTATAAAATCACTAAAGCGTCGCAATACCAATTCAGTAGCAAATGACGATAGCAATCAGGAATTGCCCTCAATTTCAGCGACACCGTCTCCTGTGATAAATGATCCCCACAAAACCGACCAGTCAACATTTGGATTTGTGCTGACAAAGGATCTTGTGCAAGGTGCCGCTCAAAAAATGGCTCAGAGCCTTGTATCACAAGGCAGAGCCGCTCTAGCTACTCTTCCAGAAATTCCCACTCAACGACCGTTGATGCGTTCAAGATTGATTTCCGTATTCCGTAGCTGTGGAAGCGTTCCTATTATTGAAACCTCTGATTTAGAAGAGGCTCAGTATAGAGCATCGCTCTCTGAAGACAGTTTTATTGATAATTTCTCTAAACGGCGTAAAATTGATTTAAACTTAAAGCCTCGCCTGTCGCTTCCAGACAGTCCACTAAACTCCCTGCTCATGAAAGTCGACATGAGTTTTAACGGAAAAAGATCACAAACCCAGAACATTCCACAAAATGACAGTGGATATTTTGGTGAAGAGGACAAGAAACCCGACCTGGCATGTCCGACTGAAAAAGAATTTCAAGAGTTCGCTGCCAAACAACTCATCGAGCCCGTGAAAAAAGTTCACGTGCTGCCTTTCGTCGATCCTGTTCCATCGATTCCTAATTTTTCATCGCCCCCACCAACACCCACCAAACGTATCACATTGTTTCAACGTCTGAACGAGAACAAAGCAAAAAGACTCCAAGAGAGTCTCTTGCGATCAGCTTTAGAAAATTAAATTTAAATAGAAGAGAAATAATATTATTTTAGTTATTTAAGTTTTCGTTTTTGTTGCTTTTCTAATTTTAAAATAACTCTATTTTCAACTGTTAGGAAATTAAACTAAATCAAACGCGTTTTGTTAAAAAATCTAATAATTTTGTTGGAGAATATTTTGTTGTTTTTGTAAAAATGAACTGATAAAAAAAAATAAAACAACTTTTGTTTCCAATTATGTAAAAAAAGCGTTTTTAATAATTAATGCAAAATTTGACAATACATACTTACAAGTACAAGTTGTAATGTTATATCCAGTCAAACAAATGTATTCATGTAAGCTTCTAGTTTTGTGAACATATTTGGATCCTTGAATGTTAAAGTATCGACAATCGAGGTATACTCTGTAATTTGAAAATGCTGCACAGCATATATAATTAAATTATGAACTACTTATGCTCTTAAATCTTGCTTTTTTCTAAGGATGGGGTTAGAAGATGCTAATTTTTAACGGTTTTAGTATTATATCCCCTCTAAAAATATGCCCGTGTTAATGAGCTTCACGGGGTTAAAAAAAAGTATTCCCACCGACGGAGAGCCCTGGGGGCCGATTCTGGTTCTGTGAAAAAATGAAACGAACAATTTTTCACGCTTTCACACTAATTCCGATTCCCGTTCTGTGAAAATGTGCAACCAAACATCAAAAACTTTCATTATGAATAATTTGCTTTCACGCCGTCATTTGGAAGCGAATATCCAAAATGAAAGCGTGAATACGAACAAGCAATGACAAATTCAATCATATCTCTCTCTCTCTGTCAAATCCATACAGAAAAAAGTGTTCCTATCTCACGCATTTCTCTGTTCTCTTCAAAAACACAAGTAAATTGAGAGAATCGTGCAGTTTTCAGGAAAAATGGTAAGGTGGTTCTAGCATCGATAATATGGTTTTCATTCACAGAACCAGAATCGCTTATTTGTGGCAAATGAATCGAAAAAGTGAAAGCAATGGTTGGCAGCGAATGTGAAAACGATTTATTCGATTCATTTTTTCACAGAACCAGAATTGGCCCCCTGGTCGCATTTACAGTAGCTTTAAGTGTAAGAACTTGGCATGATTTAGTCACCTCAAAGACCAACGTATAAAAAATGCGTATACGCCATAGTGAACATTTGCATTATTATACAGGGTGATTGGTATTAGGTGCACCAAAAAGTGGAGCAAGTAGGTTGGGTTAAGACAAGAAAAAAATATTATAAGAAGGGGGTCTATTTCCCCCCATTTAGGCAGGAGGGGCAATTTTCTAAAAAATTGACTTAAAAAAAATATATATTTAAAAAAACGGTACAATTTACAATACCATGCTATACCTTTTTGGAAAGCCAGAAATCTCTACTTTGATTTTTATATTAAATAGTTTTTGAAAAATTAATTTTCAAATTCCAAATTTTGAAAAAAAAAACTCAAATTAATTTTTTTTAAATTTTATGTAGATAATTAAGTATAATTTTTATTTTCAAAATTCAATGCTCTTATTAATTTTCAATAAAAAACAGAAAATTGGATGTTAAAATGTATCTTATTTTTTGAGAAATAAAAAAAATAAAAAGTACTTTTTTCCAAGAAAAACACTTTTTTTGTTTGTTCTATCTTTGCATAAATACCATTAGCTTTATTAGTTTTAGTAGCAAAAAATAACTTTATTAATAAGTAATATTTTTAATATCTGTTACATTTTAGCCCATTCTAATAAAAATTAATGATGTTATAAGAAATTTTCAATATGATACCCACTATTTAGAAGGCAAAGGTTGTATCTTCTCATGGCTGCAGATAAATTTAAGTCCTCCAAATTCTTCAAATTCAATGCGTTGTTTAAGTTTCTCCGAAGAAGAAATTTCAACTTCATATATATAGTTCTTTATGAATCGCCAAGCGTAAATATCCAAAGGAGTTAAATCTGGTGGTCTTGGTGGCCATTCAGTGGAACCTCCCCTTCCTATCCATCGGTCGTTGAAATGATTATTCAGCCAGTTTCTCACAGCCAGGCTAAAATGTGCTTGAGCTCCATCTTGTTGGTGTATTATATTGTCTTTTATAGCCAAAGGGACATCTAGTAAATCTGGCAAAAGGGTTCTTAGGAACTGCAGATAGGATTCTCCATTTAAAACCGTATTCAAAAAACGTGGTCCAATTACCGTTCGTCCCACAATGCCAAGCCACACATAGCAGCTAAAGCGGTGGTGCGATTTATTTTGATTTTTAACACGTGGATTGTTGTGACTCCAGTAATGCAAGTTGTGGAAATTGGTAACTCTGTTTCTTCCCTCAGTAATAGCGTTCTACAGAATTCAGTCCTCAAAATGTCAACTCTTGCACTGGGGTAAAGTAATATGGGTGAAGGTCATCGGTATGAATCACTGCCCAAACTCTGCTTTGGGGCAATTCAAGCATAGTTGCTATTCTTCTGGTGCTAAGGGAGAGATAACGTCGTACCAAATCCAAAATCCGTTCCTTTATGTCTGTTGATCCACCGGATGGCCTTTCTCTCCTTCGAGTCTCCAGCACTCCATGATCCCAAAGACGGTTGTGAAGTCTTGCAAAAAGTGAATAGTGGGGACATCTCCTGTTGGAACCTTTCAGCGTACAATCTGCTTCCCGACTGGAACCATCCGCTAAACCATAGAAATAGTGCATATCTGTCAATTCTTCCCGTGAGTAACTTGCTATCGTTTTGTATTGACGATTTGATACGCAATTAAGAAATAAGTTTCAAACAGAATGTCCTTCCATATTTATTTGTGGTTAGGTAAAACATTTGGAGAACCAAAAAAAGTGTTTTCCTTGGAAAAAAGTACTTTTCATTTCTTTTTATTTCTTAAAAATCAAGATACATTTTAGCATCCGGTTTTCTGTTTTTTATTGAAAATTAATAAGAGCATTGAATTTTGAAAATAAAAATTATACTTAATTACATACAATTTTGAAAAAAATTAGTTTGAAAGTTTTTTTTTTCAAAATTTCGAGTTTGAAAATTAATTTTTCAAAAACTATTCACTAACACAACTTAATTTAAAATGAAAATCAAAGAAGAGATTTCTGGCTTTCCAAAAAGGTATAACATGGTAGATATTGTAAATTGTACCGTTGTTTTTAAATATTTTATTCTGTTTTAAGTTTATTTTTTAGAAAATTGCCCCTCGTGCCTAAACGGGGGGAAATACCCCCCCCCCCTACCATAAGATTTTTTTCTTATATTTACCCAACCAACTCGCTCTAGCTTTTTGGTGCACCTTACACCAATCACCCTGTATACCATTTTAAAGTATTCCCACCGACGGAGAGCCCCGGTGCCTACGTCCTGTAACTCGCATCGAGAAATTTCTCGCATCGAGAAATTTCTCGCATGGAACACCCGAATCAAAACAAATATGACGTGAATTGGGATTCAAATTGTTTTCTCACATTCACCTGGTTCTGTAACTAGATTTTCTCGACTTGAAACATTTCGAAATAAAATTTCTGTGAGAGCCTGGAAAAATATGAGTAAAACTGTGAGAGCCTGGAAAAATGTGAGTTAAACTGTTTCTGTAAGAAAAAAGTCGAGATAATTTCTCGATTTACCTGCTAAAATTACTCGACAAGGAAAACGCATGTGAGAAGTAAATTAAAGTGATTAAAAGTAGAGAAATAGTAAATATTTTGTATTTGTAATTTTGTATTATTTCAAAACAAAAACAAAAGACCACTTTAAATCCTTTTGGATTTTGTGAGAAGGTAGTTTGGAAATATAAATGTAAGGGTTAAAAACAAATAGAACTACTTATCTATCATTTTCTTCTTTAGTTCCACTTAAGTGAGGTGCGCTTGAGAGCTCTCGTCACTTCAGAAGCAAAATTGAATGAAAGTAGATACCTAACGGATCCTAAATAGGGGCGAATATACCTATAATTCACTTAAGTGAAATTAGTAATTTTGTCCATTTTGTGCTTCAGTATCTTTAGTTTCACTGAAGTGAGGTTTACCTAAGATTTTTCATTTTCACTTAAGTTCACTTAAGTGAGATGCACTCGAGAGCCCTCATAACTTCTGAAGCAAGAGTAAATTCAACTAGACTAAAAGTAAAAAACCGTAATCATGGGCGAGCAAATTCACTTAGGGCGGTATTGACTGAACGCCTGTAACTTAAGAGCTTCATAAACCTATTCACGAAGCAATAACAGTGAATACTTATGAGCGCTCATAAAGTTATGAGCGTTCTCTCCGAAAACCAATTCGAAAGCCTTCGAAGTAACCCTTCAAGAAAATTCACTGACTCATTTTGTCGGTACTTCTTGGATCCTTACGAAAATGAGTCTCGCACGCATAAATATTGTAATTCCGTTTGTCTTCAGGAATTTTATTTATTGTTTCAATTTTTTTAAGTTCTTTTTAATTCACGCGGTGAAGATAATTGCTTGTTTTTGTCCGTTTTGCTGTGAAAATTTGAAAAAATATGATAATAAAAAGTGTATATAATGAATCTGTTCCGAATAAAAAACTAACGAAAAGTAAAAGATTGTGTGTTCTATGAGTAAAAACCTTGCCCAAACTATTCTCCATTCTGTCACTATGTGTTCCATGATGTTTTTCAGAACAGTTAAGAACAATATTTCCGGCACCTACTTTTGTTGTGGAGCAAGTGAGTGAGAAATGTCGAAGTACCAGTTAAATTTGTTTGCCTGGGATAATAATAAGCTAAAATTTATTTCAGATAAACTTTTTGCTTAGATCTGACATTTTTGACAGTTTTCACACATTTATACTGTTCTGGGGCCCAATTCCGCAAGGGTGAAAGATTTTCTGTGTACACATTCTATTCACACCCAAAACAAATGTAAATAAATTTGACTGATTCTGCATGCGTTATCTGTCAAAAACTTAAAACTCACTCTTGCCGAATCGCAAAAATCGATGTGCACACGAAAATTCTGTGTACACAGAGAAAACTCACTCTTGTGGAATTGGACCCGTGATGTAGTTTTTCTTCATTTAACACAGCTAATATAAGCCAACGTTTGACGTATATCCCCTTCAAGCGAACGAGTGCATTTTGGATCCGCAAACGTAGTAGACAATGTACGCACGAAATAATTAGCGAAACTAAAAAGTAAAGTAAGAACATTTCCCTATTAAAACAAACTAAAACGTGCAATGATCTTCACCCCGAGACAAAACTAAGAAAATAAGTGCAAAGAAATTAAAATCACTGTAATCACAAAGAATATATTTATGTACATGCAACACTCATTTGCGCATTTGCTTGAAGGGTCATTTTTGAAAACAGTTTGATTTCACAGTTTGGGGGTACCTTGGGAAGAGAGAGTTGTTCTCATTTTCGAACTTCGAAAAAGAGCTATGAGTCGTTGGTGAATAGCACAAATATTTTTTGAGTTAGGAGCCTCATAAATTTATGAGTGCTTGGTGAATACCGCCCTTAATCTTTTTGTTTTTGGGCTCAGTGTCTTCGGTTTCAATTAAGTGTGGTATACTTCAAATTCTTCAGTTTCACTTAAAGTGAGGTAATGCTTCTGAAAGCTTAAAAAATTGAAACTAGACCAAAAGTATCGAACCGAAATTATGGGAACGTCATTATATAGATAATACACTATAGTTAACGAAATTAAAGGAACAAATATTTTTTCAATTTTTGTTAGCATTTTTTGAAGAGCTGTATCTTTCTGACGAGTGGTCGTATTGAGTTGAAATAAAAAGAATTTTATAGCTTAATGTTTTTTGTTTTGAGATTTGTTTGCAAACAAATTTTTTGAAGTACCGTTATTGCGTAATGGACAAAAATGAGACGAAACAATTTTTTTTTTTTTTTATTTTTCTTGAAGGTCCTCATTTCTATGGATACATTTTTTTGAGTCAATTAAATGTCATGATCAGATACCTTGTTTATTCAACATCAATTCAATTTTTTTGTTGTTGTCGTACGATTTTTTTTGACATGGTTTATCTGACTTTGAATGAAAAAAGATACTTTTAGACTTGATTACCAATATCTCAGCAAATAATGATGTTTTAAAAAATTCAAAGACAGTTTTGGAAATTTGAGAAAGCGTTTAACAAGATTTTTTTAAGATTTTGTAGAAATTATTTTTTTTTACCGTTCACCGTTAGTTTAAAAAAAGTACTAAAAACCGACGTTTTGTGGTCTTTTCGTAAATCTTTTTTTTTCTTTGCAAATATTGATTGCATGGCTTGCGTTGGTATGCAAATTTACAGACTTTTAAATCATCAATATTCTTGTAAATGTTCAAATTGATTCATCGAACCGTTTTTCCTCATCAAAACTTCAAATTCTTACATACCAGGTAAAGGAACAAACTGTGTTGTTCCTAAACAATGCGTAGTCGTCATCAAAATGACAAGAAAACCGTAATTTCAGTGGATTTTTTTTACAGTTTTGCATTAGTTAGATATTTTTTTGAATTGAAATGAAATAAAAAGTACATTAAACTAAAAAAACAAAAAAATTAATTTTCAAAATTTTTCAAACAAACAAACTAGACTTTTTAAAAATTTACTTTTTTGGAAAAATGTACTTTTTATTTCATTTCAATTCAAAAAATTATCTAACTAATTCAAAAATGTGAAAAAAATCCGCTACAACACAATTTGTTCCTTTTTATCTGGTATGTAAGACTTTGAAGTTTTGGTGAGGAAAAACGGTTCGATGAATCAATTTGAAAATTTACAAGAATATTTATGATTTAAAAGTCTGTAAATTTGCATACCAACGCAAGCCATGTAATCAATATTTGCAAAAAAAAAAAGATTTACGAAAAGACCACAAAACGTCGGTTTTTAGTACTTTTTTTAAACTAACGTGAACGGTAAAAAAAATAATTTTTACAAAATTAAAAAAAAATCTTGTTAAACGCTTTCTCAAATTTCCAAAACTGTCTTTGAATTTTTTATAACATCATTATTTGCTGAGATATTGGTAATCAAGTCTAAAAGTATCTTTTTTCATTCAAAGTCAGATAAACCATGTCAAAAAAAAATCGTACGACAACAAAAAAAATTGAATTGAAGCTGAATAAACAAGGTATCTGATCATGACATTTAATTGACTCAAAAAAATTTATCCATAGAAATGAGGACCTTCAAGAAAAATAAAAAAAAAAATTGTTGTCTCGTCTCATTGTTTGCCATTACGCAATAACGGTACTTCAAAAAAATTTGTTTGCAAACAAATCTCAAAACAAAAAACATTAAGCTATAAAATTCTTTTTATTTAAACTCAATACGACCACTCGTCACAAAGATATATGTAGCTCTTCAAAAAACGCTAACAAAAATTGAAAAAATATTTGTTCCTTTAATTTCGTTGACTAGCGCCGCCTGAGTACTTAAATGCCCCATAGACCACTTTTTCGGGAAACTGAGTTAATGATGCAGTTATACTAATTCGAATTTTCTCTATCGTTTGCTGCTATCCACGTTGCTCTATCTCTATTATTAAGGAAGTTACAGAAACCCAGTTTGCTCCATAGACCACTAATTTGTGCGTCCTCTTAGTGCTTATTTGCCGCACATTCAAAATTTGTACTATGTGGGGCAGTCTTTGTAGAAGAGTTCTTAAAACATTCATTTAATGCTTAAGTGCCCCATACCAAAGGGCCATGGATATAGAGCGTTTAATTATATCTGGGTCTGGGCCGGGGTTATCTTCTAGCATGCAAGAACAACATATGGGATCCAGGTTTCTATCGGAGGTTATTTCAATAACGCAAAAGTAAGTTTTCACTTTGATGATGGTAAAGAAAAAAAACAACATAAAGGTTGAAAATACTCAACCATGAGGTAAATAGAGATGGATGCAAAGCACTGGGGTGGAATCGCGTAAGGCGATAGTTGACTGTCACTGTTTTGATAGTCAATTTTGATTATCAACTTTTCTTTGCTCTGCGTAAAGTGATCGCTAAAAATTTACCAAATTTACTTACCCAAGTTTGGGAAACTTGGTGAAAATTTCACAGGCATAAATGTCATTTTGATCAGCTGTTGTGTTTTGTTGTGAAAATTTATTTCAATTGTGCGGAAAATATTGTTCCTATTATAATATAAATTAAGAAAAATGTTTGTTTTCGTTAAGGATTGCCACAAAACAGCAAATAAAAATGATCTCCTTTTACATGGAATAACATCCCGAGCTGGCGAGGTCCTACTTTATTCCTAAAGTTGATTCTCAGCAATTGAACTTTTCTGAAATCATTTTTTCTTCTCTTCGCCTCAAAGAAAATTTGCATTGAAGAATACATTACTGTTCCCTTAATTTTATATATTTATATTAACTTTAATATATTTTTCACTTTTTTGCACTAAACTTTCAATTTATAGCGGAGCTGAAGCTAACAAAACTTATCTTGCCCAAAAAAAATTGAACAAAATGTATGAAAGTGACACCTAAATAGCTGTCACCAACAAACCATAGCAAAAAAGTGATAGTCAATTTGATAATCACCTTACGTGGAGCAAAATCATTAATTTTGATGATCAACAATCAACTATCGCCTTACGCGATTCCGCCCCTGTTTTCATATAAGTCTGCAATGCGGTTATGAGTAAAAATAAAACATGGATAATACTTATTTAGACAAGTTCATTTACGTACCTTAATGTTCCCAAACTTCAAAACTGCATTTAATGCAGCCTTGTAGGTTTTTTAACGATTTAATTTAAGCATGTTTTTTTATTTTTTACTAAAGTGGATAAAATCAAAAAAGGTAAACTAAAATAATAAATTTGAAGAAAAACTTTAAAAAACAATTAAAACTTTATACAATGTAATGTTGACGAATTTTTATAAATTATTCCCAATTAAAAAAAGACGTATTTTTCAGAAAAATTTTAAGGACCAAAGTTAGTTTCAAGTATTTTTCATAATTAAGTATTAAAATACTTAAGCATTTTCTTACTTATTTTGTTGACTTGGAAATAATCCAATAAGAGTTTTAGTAAGGTATAGCCACTAAATTGATAGTATTTTTTGTTTTATGTTCTTATCAATAAAAATGAAATTCCCTCTTTTCAGTGCACAAAAGTCCTATATCCATAGGAAATTTTCAATTTGGTTTTCATCGATTTCGCATTCGTATGGGAGAGGGTCCTATATCCATTTCTGACTTTTTTCATACTTTTATTTTTTTTTAAATAACCGTTACAGCTTTTGACGTCATGTCATCAAATTACAACAAAGATATTTTCAAACAATGTATATAAAAATTCAAACATCATATTTCTCAAGGAGAAAGTAAGGAAATTATTTTTCAAACCTTAAAATTCGTTTTCTGGGGAATAATTTTTGTTGGATATGGGGCATTTAAGTACTCAGGCGGCGTAGTGTATTTGCATAATTGTATGGTTATACATACATACACAGACATTACATAGATATATGCATATAATATACCTATATTATCCATGTGTATAGATTTATATTTTTTCAATAAATGCATTAATAACCCTCGGGGCATGAAGGTTAGTGCGTACTACTGTCATGCCGAAGGTCTGGGTTCGATTCCCAGCCGTGCCACCTAAAAACAGAAATGTTTTATTCGAGGTACTGCCTCTTGCGAGGAACTGACAAATCCTCCAAGAGTCAAGAGTATACTTGTCATGAAAAAGTGCATCTCATTTAGCCGTTCGGACTCGGCAAAAAACTGTAGGTCCCCTCCATTCCTGCCAACAACACGCACACAAGAATGGTTGAGAGTTGTAAGTCACTTAGGCCCTGGTTCTCCACGAGCTTTTGCGCCACCCAATTTTTTTTAACCCTCAACACAAAAAAAAATAATTTATGTAGGTATATGAATACGTAAACACTTTTCTATATCTCCCTTTTAAACTGACTTAATGGCAATTTTTTTTTTATTTGAAAGATATAGCCAATCGATTCAAAATAGCTTTTTATGGCCTTTAGTCCTACAAATTGGACTCATCAGTGACATAGTAATGGCTTTGTCATAAGCAATTTGTATTAAGTTCAGTTCAACTTACATGAATTTTTCAACGAAAATCCACTGTAATAAACTATATCCAACAAGATAAGAATTCCTAATCATTAAGCTGGAAGTTCTTTTATATTTATATGTTGCCGTTAAGACATAAATAGAGCCAGGTCAGGTGGCGATACTAGTTTATATAAATACGTATTTACTTATTGCATTACGGCGGTTATTGTCCGTTGTCCTCTGTATTTAACGTAATGCATATGTACCTACCTACATAAGACATTTGATAAATATACAAATAATTTTAAATATTTGAATTTTAACTGCCAATAACATAGATTCCGGTAGATATTACAATGTAAAGACAAATGAAAAGAGTTGTTTTTCACATTGAGATACAGACACAGTTTATTTTTCCAGGTCAAGAAACGTTGGGATTTTGTGTTCCACGTTTTCTCGATGCGAGAAGTTCTCGACTAAGTTACAGAACGTAGGCACTGGTCGCATTTACAGTACCTTTAAGTGTAAGAATTTGGCATGATTTAGCCACCTCTAAGTACAACGCATAAAAAATGCGTATGCGCCATAGTGAACTTTCGTATTATTATTATAATACTATTTTAAATAAAAATCCAAATATTTTATTATTACCTAGTCGGTTTTTCTTCGATAGGTTAAAGTTGAAGAAGCTCATATGGATCATATCGTCATCTGATTGCATTAACTAGGTAACTAGACATTTTCTTTTTTTTAAATACATATATCTGCAAAAATGATTTAGGAACCAAAGAAAGTAGCTACCTCCAAAATAAAAAAAAAAATCGAGTTACCTAGCACTGTGACTAACCGCTTATAATTGAAAAATACACATTTAGAAGCACTTTTGGGTTATTACACAGTACACATAGACTCAGAGAAGAAAAGTTTTCGCTGAGTTTTGCCATTAAGCTTTTGTTGGATTATGCATTTAAAGTTGGACCTCAAGAGATCGGATCTTTCATCTTAATGTCTGTCGTTATGTTAGTTAAAGAAGATTGCAACCATTGAAATTCTTTGTTTTTTTGTTTGTTATACATGAATAAATTAAAATTAAATATGTACACATTACAAATTATTGTCCTATGTTAAAAATTTTATTATAAAGTTATTCTAACTACAAAAATAAACACTATTTTACGTTTTGGTTTCATTCGCATCACAATTTCTCTACATACACTAAAATATTAAACATAACTTATATCTTTTCGTTTCTCTTTGTAATACGTATAGGCATTAACAATATCAACAACTTTGTCGAAAATATATTCCTTGACTCCGTAGCCGCAAATAAAGTCAAGATGATTCCATTTCTCCCATGGCATTCTGTACAGAGCATGTACGTTTGGCAATTGCATAACCAATCGCTGGACATCCCCAATCGAAACAATATAATCGTGTACGGAAAAATAAATAAAAGTAGGAACGGTGATTTTATCCAATTGATAATCTGGAGGATTTGTTTCATTGTAAAGCATCTTATTTTTTTCTGGTCCATAATCGTACTGCCGAAATTTTCCGGAAACATAGCTTTGGAAGTAGTGCATGATTTGCTTGAATGATCCACCAACTGGAAAGTTCGCCATTATATCTGGAATTAATGTCTTGAAAATAATCGATTAATAAACAAAGCAACATGTATCATACATTAATATAAATGTAGCTAAATATATGTACCTTGTTAAGATGCCTGTAGTCATAACCTACGGCTGGCCAAATCCTGCTCGCACATAATTCTGGATTTTCGTCCTGGATACAACTCACGGAAAGTATGCGTTTGAAAAATGCATTAGTCGAAAACATCTCAACACCTTCTAGCATTATTGACAAGTAATTCCGAGTACCTAGAGTTGGTCCTAATAACCCCGCCAGAGGACCTTTCGTATGATCGACGAAAGCAACGGGTGCCAGAAGATGTGCTGTTTCAAACTTTTCGTTATATTCGGGAAACATGGAGAGCATGACTAGAAAAACGGTCGCTCCCTGGGAAACTCCCGCAAAATGCATTGTTTCTTGGCCTGTCAGACCAAGGATGTAATCAACCATGGCAGGCATGTCGTATACTCCCATCTCATGCCAACTGAATTTCCAAAACTCCCGATCGTTCGGCGAGTACTTCGTGTTTTTCTTTGTGTAAACGTTCCCCCGGTTATTGCCCATCCATACATCGTATCCATTGTTGGACAGCAAGTATGGCAATGAATTCTCTCGACCGTTTAGCACCCAGGCATCGGATGACGCATAGATTCCGGTCATCAGAAAGACAACCGGTCTACGTTCACCACCGTTGTATGGAACTCGATGCATCTTAAGTATGTAGCCGTCAAGCGTTTGCACTGTATGCACTTCCACAGGGTAGCCATCACGTTTAATTCGTTTAACCTAAACAAGAAAAAAAAAAACACATATTAAGTTTCAGTTAATATTTTGTTTGTAAAAACCTTAACATAGGTACAATCTAAAAAAAAACTTATAAATACATTAATATGTACATAAATACTACATACAAATATGTATGTACCAAAATTGAAATAACGAAATACATACAGTATGAATCTTCGATTTACGTGACCTAATCGGTTTAATGACCTTAAAATACACGACCTTATTCTTGCCAAAATATGTTGTTAAATTTCTCAAACATGAGCCTCGTGATTTTATGTGTGATATAGGATGTACCTTGATATTGGGCGTGCCTTGAATTTGAATATTTTAAATATACAAGGATAGATACATAATATAATAAATAAATTTAGTTCAACTGTCTAAGAATATTCATACAGTGCGTTTCACATTAATTCGTTTAAATACAATCTTCTTCAAATTAACTTTTTGCGATTACCTTTTTTAGCCATAAAATCGACAAATCTAATCAATTAAATCGGTTTTTTGTCTTTAAATAAGGCCGTTTTCGATAACGTCATCAAGAAATTCATATGACGAGCACATAATTGCCAAGTAGTACTCTCCGTTTAAGGCCTGGGGCCCATGGGCGCCCGCAGGATTTTTGCTAGGGGGGGCAGAAGTTAAATGTACCTACCTTTAAAAATTGAGACTCTAAACTAGGCATTGTTGCAAAAAATATAATGGCATATAATAAACAGGCACCCGTTATAAAAAATATTATTCTTTTATCTAAAAAGTTTTTTTTTCTCTTTAAACGCTTGTAAAAAACGCCGCGATAACCTCCACTCCCTCCCACTTCTTAGTACCTTCATATAATAAGCCGAAGTGAGTGCAGTGTGACGGACGCGTTCCCCTCGCTGCTCCCATAGGTCAGTTTCAGCATACGTGTGGGTCCATGATATTTTTGTTCTCGTTACTAATTTAGTTTTCGAGTTCTGATTCAAATTTGTGTAATGAAAAATTAAATTATTCATTCAGGGAATCGAGACGATATGATGGAGCAATAGCTAAGTGCTAAAAAGCCCAGCGACGATGATGAAAATAGCCAAAATTAAAATTTTCACGACTTAATTTATTTATTTATTTATGTATTTAGCTACAAATTTACAAATTATTAGCTTTGAGATTGAAGAGATCTATAAAGTTCTTCTTTTAAACAATATTTTGAAGTATTAAAATCAATTACATTAATATATTTATTAAAAGCTGAGCATGCAGCAAGCAAAGGTTCATGATTTCCATAATTCGTTCTATTAAATCTTTGATTTAAAAAATCTACAGATCTTAAGGATCGTGAGTAAATATTTAGGTTGAGTTGTGCTAAAAGATATTCAGAATCATCATACACAAATAATATTTTAGAGACTGTTCTTCGATGAGTCAGTGACGGCAAATTAATTTAGGCTAGGCGCTGGTTGTATGGTGGTAGAGTGTTTACGTTCCACGGAAGATGGCGAAGCGCATAAATGAGAAATCGTTTTTGCACAGATTCCAGTCTATTTATATTAGTTTGATAACTCAGACTCCAAACGCTGCTACAGTATTCGATTTTTGTTCGCACAAGATAGCACTATAAAGTTTTTAAAATGTATGGTTCTCGAAATTCTTTTGAAAACCGACAAACAAATCCCAACATGCATTTGGCTTTAGTCATCATATAGTCATCATTATTTTTGTAAGATAAGCGAAGCTTAGCGTCATCGGCGAATAAAAGAAGATTAGAATATTTGATTGCACTATGTAAGTCATTTATAAACAATATAAATAGAAAGGGACCTAAATGGCTTCCTTGAGGAATGCCGGAATACACAATTATCTTTTTTGATGTTTTGTTTTAAAATAGACAAACTGTGATCTGCAACATAAGTATGACTCCAACCAAACTATAAACCATTTAGGGAGCCCAATTGTCATTAGCTTTTTTTAAAGTAAACCATGATAAACGCGGTCAAAAGCTTTTGAAAAATCCAAGTATGCGACATCTGTTTGAAATCCATTTTGGTTTTTTATAATGACATCCGAGCAAAACTCCATCAAGTTGGTTGCGGTAGATTTACTTTTCATAAATCCATGTTGATGTGGCGAAATAACGTTTTTGTATCTTTTTTCAATTGGTTCTAGAATAATTTTTTCGAACAATTTTGGTATACATGATAACTTAGCAATGCCTCTATAGTTGGATATATTGCACTTGTTTCCGTTTTTAAATAGTCGCGAAATAAATGAGGACATCCAAACGTTTTTAAGGGCTAATTAATAAGACAAAAACTTATAAAATAGACTCAAAAAATAAGACCTTGCACGAAATATTGGATTTATTCTTTTTCTCGCAAGAGAAGTTGTAGCCTTCTTGGTGCTTCCCTAGAAAATCTGTCTAGCACACTTTTTTTCAAATAATGCTCTTGCGGCTTGAGTAGATAACCGATCTCTATGTGAAAAAAGTATACAAAGGCCACTGAGTCGATCATTGCTCACTCATTGCAGGGACATGATTCAAAAACATTCCTTTCTATTATGAAAGCAAAGATAAATAAATAAATAAATAAATTGGGTGGCGCAACAGCTCATGGAGAACCAGGGCCTAGTGACTTACAACTCACAACCATTCCTGTGTGCGTGTTTGTTGGCAGGAATGGAGGGGACCTACAGTTTTTTGCCGAGTCCGAACGGCTAAATGAGAAGCACTTTTTCATGACAAGTATACTCTTGGAGGATTTGTCAGTTCCTCGTAAGAGGCAGTACCTCGAAATAAAACATTTCTGTTTTTAGGTGGCACGGCTGGGAATCGAACCCACACCTTCGGCATGACAGTCCTACGCACTAACCATCAAGCCACGAGGTACTACCGAAAGCAAAAATACAAGTAGGTAATTTAACATATTATGAAAGTAATAGATATTGTCGTTGTGGCACGCGACGCGTTTGTAGTCTTTGTTAAAGGATATCTGTTTATCGAGCAGAAGGAACTATTAAAGAGAACAACTTCTTTATGTTTTCTGAAACATGTGCATGTGCTAAGGAAGGTAAAAATTACCTACGTCAACTATTGCTAATAGTTTCATGAGAGACAGAAAAACATTTTTAGTTGGATATTCAATTATTGAGTGACAGAAATTGAATTGCATTAGTGGAAGGTTGGTAGGATACCTACATATTTTTTATATCTTTTTCTGATTCTAAAAATTGAACCACCTCGTAGTCCTGAACATTTAAATTAAATTAATGTACAGAACAAAAGTAAAAACTTGAAATTCTCTGCCCCCCCCCCCCCTCCCCCCTGCGGGTGCCATGCTGGGGCCTATAAGCTATAACACAATACGTAAAGTGCTTGTTGAACAAGTCAAATTCAACAACTTTTTAAAATATGTATAGCACGAAACAACAAGTTTTTACTTTCGATATATGTATGTAGGTACAATAGGGCAAGTTTTGGATTCGTGCAAAAAAAAATTTTGAGATAACAATACAAAGTGGGTGGCACAAATCTGGTTGTTTGTCTGTCTGTTTGTATCTAGATCTACAACCTTAACCAATGATTTTCTTCAAATTTTGAAATTAAGGCTTCTTATAACTCTTCAGAGGGGAAATTGATATTTTAAGCTTCAAAAATAACGGTACTTGCCATTCAACCGTTAGGGAACAGCTTTTTATATCAAAAACGCCTCTAAAGATTTTGATATACAAAAATCCAGTGGATTATCGTAGGTATGGTGTACGTTTCTTTTTTTATTTTTGAGATAGGTAATCTTACGGTCGGCTCCCGGACTAAAACGGGTTGATGATTTTTTTTTTAAATTAGGTTTATAAATATATTTTAATATATACTCAAAACTGGCAAACCAAAACTTTTTCCTAAAAATGTTGCCAAAATTCTAGATATAAAAATTAGTTTTTCAGAAAACCGCCGCACAGTGGCGCACCTTGTATGGGGAACCGGAAAAAACTCCATAAAATCTGAACCACTGCACCGATTTACATGAAATTTTCATGGATGATTGATTAAGCAAACGAGTATCAACCCTAAAAATTACCGCCCACTGCCACGCCCACAAGAAGAGAAAATGGCTTTTAAGCAAAACATGTTTTTTCTATAGCACTGGTCAACAGTAAAAAAGGTGCAAGAACGCAATTATACTTTTCCGTAGGTTTTGAAAGTGCTGAACACGACTGCGTTCTCAGAATTTTTTTTACCGTAACATTTTCGAGATTTTCCCGTTAGAAAATCGAAAAAATGGGTTTATGGGCTGTTTTCGAAGCGAGTTATTGACGAAAGTTAGATTTTTTCCACACAGTTTTCGACGGTTTATATATGCAAGTACACAGTTTTTACTTTAAAATTCCGTTTAAATCTTCTCAATATCTGTTTTCTTTTTCGAGAAATCTTAAGTTGAAAAATATGTATTTTTTTCCATACATTTTATCTAGATTGTAATGCATGGAAATAAAATACATATTTTTCAACTCAAGATTTCTCGAAAAAGAAAAGAGATATTGAGATGATTTAAACGGATTCTTAAAGTTAACAAACGATTCTTATATAAACCGTCTTTTTTTGTGCTCTGAGTCCGAATTTGATATTCGAAAATTTTGAATAAATTGCACAAAACGTTGAAAACCGTCTATTTTTTATTTTTTTTTTTAGGTTCTTTTTTTAAATGTGGATATTTTCAAAAACGAACATCAGATTCGAATTCATCGCTTCAAAATACACATTAAAAAAATATGGTTTTAAAAAAAAACTTTCCATTTTCTATTATAATCTGCATTTTTAGAAAGTACGTTTTTCACATTTGTTGCTCTAAAAAGTTTATTAGGACGAACTAGGATGAGATTTTTGGTGGCAAATGTTGCTGAGATTCAACACTATCGTATGATATGAGTCCGCCCACAGAGGCAAACAGAGGAAGTAGTTAAAACAATTTTTGAACTTAAAATTCCGGAAAATTACAAGTATTCTTAAAATGAAAAATCAAAGAAATTTTTTTTCCGCTAAACTTGTAACTCATATTGTTAATCTGTTTATTTTTAATATATCTACAAAAAAAAATGTTTGAAAAGTCAAAATTTAACTGTTTTTATACCATTTAGAATATACTCATATTTACATCAGTTTTCATAATTTTTCAACTTTGAATACAAATTTCCATATCTAGAAATTTTTTTGAAAGAAATGCTTTCACATCCTGATTCTACAACATAATTACTGTAAGAAATACTTCCAACAAATAAAAAAATCCAGCTTTCACACCAATGAGTTTTTTCCACTTTTTCCCCACTGTGCGCCGCAACGATTAAAATTTTGTTTGCATATATTTATATTTTTTCAAGAAATCAAATACTTGTTTTTGAGCTCTTAGCTATTTAACTAGTTGTTTATACAATTAAAAGAACGATTAAAATGCTTTTTTAAAAATATTTTCTATTTTTTTCTATATTTCCTTTACTTGCATATTTTAAAAGTTCTTAATTCGAAGGAACTTGAATATAAGAGCAAGTAGGTACGTGCGATCCAGTGGTGCATTTTATTTTCTATTTGATATATGAGTGAAGTAAAATCTTAAATTTTTTTTTCATTATTTTATATCATGTTGAATTTTCGTGGTTTCGCCAAAATGAAAATAATTAAAAGCCTATTACTCTGTGCTGCGAATAAGTATGAGAAAATTAACATTGAATTGAAACAATAATTTACATTTTTTTCACTTGTTGACGTTCTGCGAAGCTATTTTTCGGTCGATTTTGACATAAGATTCAGACAGCTTCCTTTTCTACCTTTAGAATTGTGCAGTTTGCTAAAATCACAACCCTGTAAAACATCATCTGTATAAAAAATCGAGTTGACGAACAAAATAGTCAGAGAGCATGTTCGTAAAAGTCAAATTGACTGACGTTGATCGTATCGATTTTGTGCAAGCAGGACGATAGCATTTTTGATGACAATGGCAAAAAATTACATCATTTGACGATCAAATTGACTTCGATTTTACGTTTTCAAAAACGACCTACATACATACATAGAACAGTTTAGTACGAGTAGCTCAGAAAACAATTAAAAATAGTAAGCAAAGTCAATTATTAAATATAAACTACAGTTACTTACATTTTTCCATAGACTTAACATTTATGACAAAAGAAAACCGAATCCCATGCGTTTTTTGGCGGGGACCTTTTTTTTATGTTTGGAATTTGTTTTTGAGATAATAATGATGAAATTTATTCCGGAAGTCAGTTTTGTAATCCTGTCGCTTGGCCACCACTGTACTCCGGCCAGAAAACCCAAATCCTGGCACTTTTGTGGGGGGGGATCTTAGTTTTACATTTGAAATTTATTTTTGACATGCCAAGGATGACATTTAGCTTTGGAATAATTTGTTGTATCCTGTCGTTTGGACGCCATTTTGAAAATTGGCACCCAATCTGGGGACGTCAACCGTTATTTTCCAACACGCGTTTGGTATCTGGAGGCGTTTCCACAACTTTTTGTATGTAAAAAATATTAACAACTACCAAAAAAGTGGATGGCATAAAACAAATATGTTCCCAAAAAGTGGCAACACTGACATTTTACCCATAGGTGCGTCTACTTAACACTTATCTTTTAAGACATCAACCGTTATTTTTCAAGACACGTTAGACGTCCAGAGGTATTTCCGCCACTTTTTTACCTTAAAAACAACCAAAAAAGGCGAAGTCCCACATTTTGACATTAAAAAAAGTATGTTTCCGAAAAGTGGCAACAATGAAATTTTAACAGAACGTGCGCTTACTCAACACCTATCTTATAAGATATCACCGTTAAAATGTTAAAAATGAAAAAAAAAATGACATTAAAAAAGTATGTGAAGAGTGAAAAGTGGCAACGCTGATATTTTACCCGAAGGTGCGTCTACTCAACACCTATTTTTTAAGACATCAATCGTTATTTTAGCGATGGAAAAAAATTATTTACGAGTTTCTCTTTATTTTACAATTTGGCCAAGATTGGGCGCCAACAATAGGGTTTGCTAAATATCATCTCAAAAACAAATTCTAAACATAAATAAAAGGTCCCCACCAAAAAACGTACGGCATTCGGTTTCTTGACCAGACTATATCCGCAGTCCGCACTTAAAAACACTTTGTTATACTGTTTTAACGAGAATGACGAACATTGTTTAATTTAAGCTTTAACATCACATTGCTAAATTTCACTGTCCTCAATTTATTATTAGCGGTATTTTTCTCTTGATAAGAGTACCTAAAATAATTATTGTCAAAGATAATGTTACTTCAACATTTTCAAATTAATTATGCAAAATGAAATAAGGCCCTAAATTGTTTTTCAAAGATAAAATGAAATTAATAAACCCCGAAATTAATGTTACAGAATCCTTTTTCATTGATGGATTTATCATAAATGAAACAAATGTCGTTTTCCATCGGACAATAAGAAGCATTCTGAAGCGTCCAAAAGTCTTCTGAAACCATTGCATTGGCAAACAAATTCCTCTTCTGACGATTCTGAGAAGAGAATTTTGCCTCGATTTGAAACCAGAATCTACTCGGGAAGCACTAATACATACATAACTCAAACGTCAAAAAAACTGCAGTGCAACTTTACATATTTTTAAAATTCCATTTTAATTAATTTTGCACTCGAAAACAAAGCATTTAATATAATTTAATAAACAAATTAAGAAAAACAAAAAAAAGAATAACTATTTGTAAGTCAGGGGTAGATACACTATTGTTCTCAATTTCACTTTTTGTGTGCCAGCAAAAACTTTATATTTAATGATTCACCAATAACTTACTAAACACAAGTAACTAAATTTGAGAATTTTCGTTTAATTTTTTTGTCTTTTGGGCGTTATTTTCTGGTGCCGAATGACCCAAAAAAACCTCGCATAATCTTGTACACCACGGCACTATATAACCATACCTCAAACCTTCCGTGCACGTAGCCATAGGCGCACGCAGGGAGGTCGAATGCCAAATCATGGAGCGAAATGTCAATTTTTCTGCGCAGAATGTTGTTCGCGTGAAACACAGAATAAGGCTGAATAAATTTGAATTGACAATTAATGCAAACAAAAATACAATTGATACATTTTTAAATTTGAAACTGCACAGCTGATAGGAAACGGTCAATCCCGTCAACACTAAGCTGTAATTTGCTGTTCTCTCTTGTTGTGAGAGTTTTCACCCAAAAAGTGCTGTTCTGCACTATTCTGATTTTTGTGAGTGTCCATATTAGTAGGGGAGCCCACGATGCTAAATGTGGATTTACTCGAGCGGTCGTTGGGACCTAATGGATTTTGAAGATTTGATGATGGAGAGAAAAAAATGTTAGTAAAGTTAACCGTTTCATCGGTGGGGGGAGCATCTACAGGTGTTCAAAAATGTAAAAAAAAAAACAGTCACGTGGACATATTCGAGCGCGTCAGATATTGATAGTGTATATGGCCTGGGTCTTTCTAATAACGGTGGTATGTTAATCTGCCGGTTTGCGTGGTGGGGGTGGCTGTATGGGAGTGTTGAAATTGGAAAACAAATGGATTTACTCGAGCGCGTCAGATTTTAATAGGGGATGTTAAGTGATGCTCACATTCAAAAGACTGACGATTCGGATGTGACGCAAGCTTGCGGCAGCTGTTTTAAAATGCAAACAAAAATCACCATTTTGAAATACTCGAGCGCGTCAGATTTTGATATATGTGGTTCAACTTGATGTTCACATGTGCTGAACTTTAATCTGACGATTATCTGGAGGGGTTTTCTTAATCTGACGATTTGAAAAGAAGAAACATTTTTATTCAGGATTTTTTCAATCACTGGGGAGAGTATAGTAACTTGGGCGCCAGAAATTGAAAACGGTTTTTTTTTTTAGAAGGGTCAAATATGTACAAGCATTTCTTACTATAGGAGGGGGGATCTATGTCACCCCGTTTAGGAGGTAGAGGCAATTTCGAGAAAAATGACCTACATAAATGAAAAAAAAAACATATTAAAAATCGGCGACAATACTTAAAATTCAAAACAATAACGGTTTTATAAGCCAGAAATCTGTTCTTTTATCTTACATTTAAATTAAATTATTTATGTCAATAGTTTTCAAAATATTCGCATACAAACTCTAAATTTTGATAAAAAACGCAAACAAAATGTTGGGATCAATTTTTTAAAAATTGTGAAGTGAAAACTAAATTTTCTTTTTGTGGTCAATGCTCATACTAATTTAAAATCGAACACAAAAAACCGGAAGGTTTTGTGTCTTCTAGTTTTTGAAAAAATTGCAAGTTACTGATACTACTTTTTTGAGATATTTGTAATTTGCTTGCACTGCCAGCATTACGGCTGCGTTTTAGAAGTAAGATTATGTATGCAACCGCCCTGCTTGGGCTCACTATAGGATTTGGGGTATATGCGAGGTTCGGTGTTTGCCAAATTTTGTTTGCATTTTATGACTTTGAATGTCTTCTCTGTTTCCAATGTCAATAGCTACTAATGGGAATAGCTTCAACATGAAATAATATAATAATCTCATAAAAAAGTAGTATCAGTAATTTACAATTTTCTTAAAAACTAGAAGACATAAAAGCCTCCGGTTTTTTGTGTTCGATTCAAAATTAATACAAGCATTGACCACAAAAAGAAAATTTAGTTTTTTATTCCACAAAATATTGAGAAAAATTGATCCAAACATTTTTTTTGCGTTTTTTTTTTATAAAATCTTTGAGTTTAAATGCAAATATTTTGAAAACTATTAACACATATAATATAATTTAAATGTAGGATTAAAGAACAGATTTTAAGCTTTTAAAACTGTTATTTTTTGCATTCTAAGTATTGTCGTTGATTTTTAATATTTATTTTTCCACTTAGGTCGTTTTTTTCGAAAATCACCTCTACCTCCAAACCGGGACGAGAAAAATGGCAGATTATACTTTTCCCGTTATTCTAGAATTAGTTGCTTCACAATAAAAAAAAAAATCAACCGCGCTCGAGAATGTCCAGGTGACAATTTTTTTTTTGCAAGATTGTAACCCTCCCACTACCTTAGGTCACACTCAAATTGTCAGATTATTGAAATACACACTTTTCAGCATGTAATTAACCTACCCTATCTTAATCTGACGCGCTCGAGTATTTCGAGCTATCGATTTTTTTTTACTAATCTGACAACCTGCCTTAGGCGACCGGCCCTACATAGAGGACTGATATATGGTTTGTTCGAGTATCGAACTAGACTGAATAATTTTTGTATCTCGAACTCGCGAAGGCTATGTTCGTAGAGTAGATTTATGTTGAGTGATTTGGCCCTATTTAGATTGTTACTTTTGGCTTCGTCATGACGATGGTTTTATAGTTGAAATCAGTGAGGATAAAATCTTACCCATAAATTCATCCGCATGGGGCGTAGTGAGCAATCACAGTCTAAACAGGGTCTATCATAGGCGCATGGTTGTTTAATTAGTGCAAATTATAAAATTTTGCATTTTTATACTATATAGTAGGTGACCATCAAGATATATTCTGCGAACTGTCAAACGTAAATTCGCAATCCACAATATCAGGGACCTAATTCAGCAAGGGTGAATGATTTTCTGTGTACACATTCTATTCACAGCGAAAACAAGTGTGAATAAAGTTGACTGATTGTGCATGCGTTATCTGTCAAAAACTTAAAACTCTCTCTTGCGGAATCGCAAAATTCGATGTGTACACGAATTTTTGTGTACATGACTCACTCTTACAGAATTGGGCCCAGGACGCATTCTACAAAGCAGCGAATGAAAAATTCACTCGAATTTAACTTCACATTTTTTTAGCAACCATTTTACTGGGTTTATATTTTATGGCAATTCACATCTATCGGCAATCAAACAAATTACTGATGCAATTCGCTATTCGTATCTTTTTAACGTAAGTGATAATAAAAAAAATATCTGATTTCATCTCGCACTCATTTAATTTCGAAAAAAAGTTGACTAAAGAGTCCTCGTGTAATAGCAGACTAAATGACGACTTTTTTTACTGACCATATAGTCTACCAACAAACCCCTACACCTTTTTTTCAATTTTAAAGCTGAAAATCAATTTTCGAATCTGAAAACGGGAAACAAAGAAGAAAGGGACACAAACATTCAATTTAAATCATAGATTATATAAATATATAGTTATATTTCATATTTTACGTCAGCATAAGTTAGTTTTTGTTAATAGTTTTGGTTTATCTCTACTTTTAACTTTCATAAAATTCAAATTTTTGTGTTGCGACAGCTATTCAGGGGTACCATATTTGAAATACAAAAATATAGGCAGCTATCGATGCGTTTTATTGGGAATTTCTCACTATACTATATATTAAATCCAAAAAAACACGGGTATTATGATGTTTTAAATATGCGTATGTTGTTGGCGAGCTTCTGGTTTTTATTCTTTTTTTTTTCAAATCCAGAATCGATATCTCTTCTTTCAGAAGGAGAACTGTCATCTTTTGCCACACAAACGTTCTTAGAAGCAATCGGACGTTTCCGGATGACCAAATGAAAATGCTTTCAATCAATCATTTTGACGCAATTATCCAAAATTAGTAAAGTGTAACCAAATACTGCTATAATTTTTGTTTGCATTTTGTCTGATTTTAATAACATTGAATTAACGTTAAAGGTTTATGAACTCACTTTCACTTTTAAGATAATCGACTCGAAAATTGTGTACAAGAAAGTCTCGCATCCTCTTGAAAACACTTACTTAACGTAAACAAACAAATTTAACAATAAGGGCGACTGGTATTTATTGAAATTCAACTGTACTGCACCACACAGAAGCATCTGCACGTGCTTTCAATCTATAGTTTTATTATATTCATAAGGCGAAGTTTTATTGATCATTTGACCCAAAAATACTTTTATAAAAATAACTGGATTACCTTACCTGTATTGCAAGCATTATATGTAAGTACCTACGTATTGAATCATGCATACATAACACCTCAGAAAATCTGAATGGTTTAAAGAAGTCGTTAACTTGATTAAAATCAAAAAAACTAAATTTAAAATTAAATTAAAACAGAGTCGAATGTTTTTGCTTTTATATGGATCAGCTTAATAAGGTTTAGGATATGGGTATAGTAATTATGCGTTTAAAGGTTTTTATTATTTAATATGTGTAACTATACATGTAGATAGTAATATCACTATATGCTTATATTAATATAAAACCCTTTTTGGATTCGGAATATCAAAGGCATGAGCTTTTCTGTTACTTCCGGCGTGGCGTCTCATGGACTAACCATTACGCCACATTTCGTATGATTTCAGCCTTTCGATGCTGTTATGCTATTTTTCACTTGAACATCAATTCTAATTTATACAAAACAATACGGACCCTTTAGAGTCAAATAAAAACAGAAAAATCTTAATCTGCATAAATTAATTCTTTGAGCAAACTCCTCCACTGCCGAAATACATAAAATGCGGAGTAAAAGTACCTTCTATATAGATTTAATTGTTAAAAGATAAAACAAGAGCGTTTTATTGCATGTACGTGCAAAGATAAATTTATTTATATAAATGTTGGCCTTAATAAATACTGAAACAAAAAGAATGAATTCTCTAAAATCAAGAAATTTCAGTCTGAGAATTGTTGGCTCAACAAACTCATGGTTTGTGAAGTGTTAAGTTTGTCTTTTTGAAGAAATTTATCAAAATATGATTTCTTTGTCATTAGCCATGGTTTTTAGTTCCTTTGTATCTCCACTTAAGAAAAACTCCTGTCAAATACAAATCAAATTTGGTATAATTCCGTAATGTTGTTGTATGTGGCGCAGGGATATAAGGCCTAGGGACATAACGCCCAATTTTTATTTTTGGGGCTTATGTCCCACTTGAGTTGATCATAAAGCCGAAATTGAATTTGGGGCTTAAGTCCCACACAAGTGAGACCCAAGCACCAAATATTTTTGCTAAAAAATGAGACATAAATCCCAAATTTGTTTATAGCCACAGAAGAATAAAGAGTTTTCGATAATTTTTGTGTTTTTCAAAAATTCTTTAAATCCAGAGGCGCAAAATTATAGACAGCCTATTTTAAAGACCTTATAGCGTGACACTAGTTAACAATTGTTTAATTTTAATGCAGCTCTCTAACTTTCCCTGAATTAGACACATGCGAGTTAGTGTCACGTTAAGACCATTTTCTAAACAAATTAAAGTTGAACTCGCCTAAGTCAATGACAGTTCGTGCGACAGACATCATTTGAGCTAGTGTGATACTAAAAAATCAAAATCAGACTTTGGTGATTTTAGCTTTAATGCAAGTGTTTAAACATGAAGTTGGTTTGACATCGTCTATAATTTAAGAAAACGCCATTTTCACCAATTGTAACACTAAAGTTGTTTTAGTATCGTGTTAACTTCACTATAATTTTGTGCCAGATTCTTTAAATGCAAAAGATTTATGTTATTTTAATATGTATGTTGGAAGACATCCCAAAACTACGAATTTCTACGAATTTTATTTTATTTTTTATAAAAATTGCAGAGTTTGACCTTGACAACAATTGTTCAAAATTGCAAGCTAAATATTTCTTGAAAGCACACTTTTCCCTTCGACCAATTGAATTGAAATAAATCGATGTACACAATTTACGCCAAATTTTACACCTGATCGATACGTAACTAGACAGGCAGACAAACGGCTGATGGTTCAACACCCAAAAGGCTATTATTGATACAACTTTACGCAAATGACTTGAATTTTTATTTCGTTGGCTCCTAGATTAGTACAAAAACATGCTTTTATATGTTTATTGAGTTTTTTGTTTGTAACAAATCAAACTTATGTTAGATTGTATGTGGATATGTACTGTTCAGATCATTGATGCATTCTTAGAAATTAAAATGACTAAGCTATCCCAAAACTGAAGTTTGGCAAAAACTTTCAACTCAGTATTCCTTCTAGAGTTATCTAGCTCTCATATTGGCAGATGAATCAATCCATTTTTACACCGACATCGACAGATCGAAAACTGATGACTGGGCGGGTGGTGGTGTGTACTCAGAAAGACTAAAATTAAGTCTCTCCTTCCGTCTTCCTAATCATTGTAGCGTGTTCCAGGTGGAACTTATGGGCGATCAACCACTGATATCCGCATCTTCTCGAATAGTCAAGCAGCTATCAAATCTCTGGAATTGGTCTCTACTAGCTCTTTAACAGCCCTAAATTGCCAGTTTTCATGCTTTTCTTTTAATTAAGCCATGCCTTGAAATCTACAACTATCAAAGCATATTATCTTTAATTCTAATCTAGTTTAAAAAATAACGCTTTCTTTCCGAGCTCATTTTATTTGCAAACAAGCAAAAGCTCAAAACGGATGCATATCCTTAAGTTTAAACAATATCGCATATTGCGTACGACAAACAAAAAATCAAAATGCACTTACTCAGTGCTTGTTAAAATTAAAATTTTGTGTGACATGATTGACTTTCATTGGTACTAACACGTGTAATAGGCACAAAACAATTTAACCTTGAGACTTTACTTTAAACTGTAAGTAGTCATCCACCATCAGTAGAAGCAACAAAAGTATTATGTAAAAAAAAAATGACACCATAACTAATATTACGTGGACAGGATTGATTCGTAAAAACGTTGCCAAATTATATATGTACATATGTATGTAGATATAGGCATATAAAATTGTTTGCAGAAAACATATAACAAACACATTTAAGTAAACAGCAACAACAATGAGAAAAGCCACACCAATATTTGTTCGTTTCAGGAATTAAAGACGGCGAAAGAAGTACGATGAGGTACCCCAACAAACAGTGGGTTTATTAACCATACAACTTGGAACTAACTTATAGGAACATTTATTTATGCACAAAAAACAAACGTCAAAATGGGTTTTGTCTTCAGCAGCAAAAAGTGCACGTACCTACAGTGGCGAGCAAAACTGGATACATGTTTAAAAAAAAGACAAATAAAAGGAAAAAACGTTAAGTTTTTAATGAAAAAAATAAACAAATTATTTTTTTTCTAAAAAGTACATTTGTAATTGACTACTTGAGATTAAAAACATAAACATAGCTTGCGGTGTTTTTGTGCTTAGATTAAATACTTAAGGGAATACTGATGTACTGTTTTGATTTTTGTTTTGTTTAAAGCTGCTTCTTAATACTTCGTCCATAGTACCTTGATTTTTATGACGTCCCTCACTCTTTTTGGCGTGCTTTCGAATAAATTTTCAGTATGATTTTTGGGAATAATCACCTTTGTTCCTGCACTCGCTGCCATAAGTCATGGAAATTACATTGGAGGGTTAGTAATAGCATTTGAGCCATCTTTTCAATATTGCCCACAAATTTTGCTGTTCACTTCATGATTTGAAATACCTGTCCCATAATCCAGTTCTGAACGATTCGTGCGGTGTTTTGGATCCACGTTCTGTTGAAAAATTTAATGTTCAGTAAGATAACGGCGTCCTTCAGCCTATGGTGGCAATTTGTTTTGTAGAATACAAGGGTATTGCTCTTTCTTGGATGACAATAGTATTGGAATCGACCAAAACAAAGGGCACGGTAGTGCCCAGCCAAGTTCGCGGCACTACACCCTTTTTACAGGAACAAACTCAGGCGATTTTCAACCCCCCTCTAACTTCAGTACAAATAAAGTCAGAAATTTCAAATTCGGAGTATTTGCTGAACTGATCAAACACAGGTGGCTCACCAAATTTCAACTCTTAAGCATTAGTAGTTCCCAAGATATAGGACTTCAAAAATCGCAAAAACCGTAACTGACTGACTCACTGACAGATCATCAAAATTATGGAGCACTTCCCGACATCGTAGAAACTTGAAATTTCGCACAACGGTAGGCCTTGTGGTACATACAAAGGAAAAAATCGAAAATCTGCAATTTTCTATTCAGGGGGCGTGGCATCCACCCACTTTCTTAAATATTCTATAAATTATATGGAGCCTTTCCGATTGTTGTAGAACAATGAAAATTGGTAAGTTAGTAGGGTTTGAGGTACTTTCTTAAAAATTCTTATAAATTATATGGAGCACTTCCGATTGTTATAGAACGATGAAAATTGGAAGGTCGGTAGGACTTGAAGTACCTTGAAAGGAAAAAATCGAAAATTTGGAATTGTCCATTCAGGGGGGTTGCCATCCACCCACTTTATCAGAATTGCTATTATTTGTATGGAGCACTTTCGGTTGTCGTAGAATTATGAAACTTTGTACAGCGGTAGGGCTTGACTTTCACCTGGCAAAATAAATCTTTGCCAAAAGGAGTGAAATCACAACAAAAACATAAATGTTAAGAAAGGAGCCAAGTTCTTATGTGTACAAGAAACCTGTGCGTAAAAAGTCAGCCAAAAAAAGTAATGAGATCTAAAATATATGCCAAGTTTTAAGTTCATGAAGTTTAATATCAAATATCTTAAGTAGAGTAATATCGAAACAATTCCAAATCATGACAGAAATTTGGTAATTAATGATTACTGATTAAAATTTGGTGGATTTTCTTGGCAAGTTTTCTCTTAAATACTTACTTAATCACAAATTTAAAATGTATGAAAACTTGACCAGTGAACCCACCAAATTTTAATCAGTAATCATTTTAGCTTATAGTAGGGGTGTCCACTAAGGGATTTTGGGATTTACTCGAGTGCGTCAGATTAGTATAAAGAGGGGTACCTTGCACCCTGCTGAGTACCTCCACCATATATCAGTCCTCTATGTAGGGTCAGGCGCCTAGGGCAGGTTGTCAGGTTAGTAAAAAAAAATCGATAGCTCGAAATACTCGAACGCGTCAGATTAAGATATGGTAGGTTAATTACATGCTGAAAAGTATGTATTTCAATAATCTGACGATTTCAGTGTGACCTAAGGTAGTGGGAGGGTTACAAACTGGAAAACTATTGACATAAATAAATTAATTTAAATGTAAGATAAAAAAACAGGTTTCTGGCTTTTAAAAACGTTATTGTTTTGAATTTTAAGTATTGTCGCAAATTTTCATATTTTTTTTTCCATTTAAGTCGTGTTTCTCGAAAATTGCCTCTACCTCCTAAACGGGGCGACATAGATCCCCCCTTCCATAGAAAGAAATGCTTGTACCTACATATTTGACCCTTCTAAAAAAAAACCGTTTTCAATTTTGGCGCCGAAGTTATTATACTCTCCTCAGTGATTGAAAAAATCCTGAATAAAAATGTCGTTCTTATTTTCAAATCGTCAGATTAAGAAAACCCCTCCAGATAATCGTCAGATTAAGGTTCAGCACATGTAGGACATCGAGTTGAACCATATTTATCAAAATCTGACGCGCTCGAGTATTTCAAAATGGCGATTTTTTTTGTATTTTCAAGAAGCTGCCGCAAGCTTGCGTCACATTCGAATCGTCAGTCTTTTGAATGTGAGCATCCTTGGGGGTCACTTAACATCCCCTATTAAAATCTGACGCGCTCGAGTAAATCCATTTGTTTTCCAATTTCTACACTTCCATACAGCCACCCCCACCACGCAAACTGGCAGATTAACATACCACCGTTATTAGAAAGACCCAGGCCATATACACTATCAATATCTGACGCGCTCGAATATGTCCACGTGACTGTTTTTTTTTTTACATTTTTGAATACCTGCAGATGCTCCCCCCACCGATGAAACGGTATACTTTACTAACATTTTTTTCTCTCTATCATCAAATCTTCAAAATCCATTAGGTCCCAACGACCGCTCGAGTAAATCCACATTTAGCATCGTGGGCTCCCCTACTATTAGCTTTTTTTTTATATCTTGATCTTTTTGTAGCTTTACCTATAATATTCTAGCTTAAACTACTATTAATCACACAATTTGGAGTTGTATCTAGATTTACAAAAAAGAATGGGAACCTCTCGAAATAGTCTGCTACAACCATCATCTTCTATTCTCCCACAGCATATTGCAGAACGAAATATTTCGTTGTGTTATTTTTGTATTTGGCCTTTATTTTGGTTAAAAAATCCCACTGTCGGCCATCGCAACGCACACCGCTGCAGCAGTAACGAGGAAACTCAAAGTAGCTACAATGTGAAGTGAATTTTAATGAATCTCTTACGATTAACAAATGAAATGCGGTCAATAAGCCAAAAAAAAAAGTACTTACATCCAATCAAATAATTCTTCTAGAAATTGAACTTTCATTATAAAAGTAGATACTAATAAAATATCAATTTTCAGTATTTTTTGCGAAGATTGTTAAATATGGAATTTTTGGTAAGGTAGTTAGTGACAGAAGGCATCATCAGTTTTTTATATGAACTTGTATACATTTTCTTAACAACCCTTTTAATTGAAAAATTTTGTATATGAATAGATGAGAACCAAAACTCGTCTTATACACTTTTATCAAATGAGATTTTGATGCAGATTTGTTAAGATTGGCATATTGAATAGTTTTTAAGGAAAATTTGACAGCCTTACCGCTCCAATCCCCTTTAATATTGATGTCAAACATCGTAATTGTTTCCAAAAATCTCCATATCCACAGTACGATTTGATGCTTGTTTTTTTTTATCAAGTTGTTTAAGTGAAAAGCTTTTGAGAAATTAAAATTTAAAGGCAAAACAAAATATTTTTGAAAATTCACATTTTTTTTTCTTTAAAAAATTGCCTAAAAATTGAATTTTATACATCGCCATTAGAAGATTGTGGAATGCGTTAATTTCTCATTTCACGGAAAGTGAGTACTAGGATTTAACCACGCAAAATTGCTCAAAATTTATAATGCCGCAGTTTATGGTAGATTTTCTAAGCAAATTATTTTAAACCAAAAAGATTTATTTCCAAATTCATTTTAAAGCTAATCTCGAACTCTTTTGTTAATAATTAATGATTGTTAATTTTGTTAATACACCATCCTCTTAAAATAAAGTCAGAGTCATTACTTAAGTGGCTAATATGGGAGGGCGTTCAAAATCAAAAACTAAAATCAATATTATTACTTTAATAAAGCAATAAAGCTTATGACCTAATTATTATATGTTTAGTCAACAAAAAAAAAATCATTTAAGCCTAACCTTCCAAATAGATTGACTTCTTTACCAACGATCAATGCAATATTAAAAGTCGCTAAATGTAGAAGGTTGGGTCAAAATGAAATATTGGCAATGAAAAATAATTAGGTCATAAACTATATTTAAGCACAAAATAATCACTGACATTACTTCCCAAACGTCTCAAAATTAACAAATTAAATTTTCAATGATGATTTTTAATTATAGCTATAACTGACACCTTAAAGTCTGAGTATAAACCTATTAATTAATCTGGGTTTAAAAGAAATAAATTAGGTATGGGAACTTTAACGCAACTGCTTTTTTTTTTTTTAATAATTTTAACTATATGCCTGTAAAGCCTTAGGTCTTTTAAATGCAACCTGAATTGCACGGCACTAGTTAGAAAGAGTAGGAGGATATGAAAGATTTGGCACAGTGGATTGAGATCAAGGTGTTTATTATCTCATTAAATCTCACGGGTGGCGTCCAGTTAAGCTGGGAGAATATGGAAAAGAATGCTGCCTAGAATGGGGCTCGAACCCACACCTCTAAGTTAGCAGTCAAGCACTACTTGCATTACTTGCATAGTAAAAACACAATAAGACTGAACCAAACATATCAAAACAACAAGCAATATGGGAAAAAGTAGTCTTTTTTTAATTTCTTAAAAACTATCAAGATTTTTGCATCTGGGTATCAGTGTTTGGGTAAGAATTGATGAGAGCAGTGAATATTAAAAATGCAAAGCTTTGAAAAAAATTCATAGTTTTTTTGTCCAATATATGTAGTGACTTTGAAAAAACAACAACTTTATTTAGAATACAAATAAAAGAATGGAATATTTTCTTTCAAAAAAATCATTGATTTTTAATCATTTTCAGAAACTACCCACTCTGCCTCAGAAGGAGGAGATAATTATGATTTTTTTTTATTTTTATCATTCCTTAAAATATCGAAAACGAATTAATCAATTTTCAAAAACTATTAATGAAAACAACTTTAATGCAAGAAAGGATTTGGGACTCTACGAAAAACTATAGAACTTCATTCCGTTATTTTCTGATAGTTATTTTTCGGTTTGATGCATTTTTTATAGAAAACTACACCCAACGCAAAGGGGGTTTTAAATTGACATGTATGTATGTATGTACCTTCTTCCATAGGACTTTTTTCTCCTTTTGATCCTTGAATTAAATTTAAATTCGAGGTAGAAGAGCAAATTTACAATCGAAAATAAGTTTTTTAGGTATTTTCAATTATAACCAATGTTGCGTTCTGCGCTTTGAAATTTCAAAAATAAAAACTGAGATTTTGTTCAGTCACAAACAATATACAGTTCGGCATCGAACATAAAGGCGAACTTGCATTGAGTGAGTTTTAAATTTTCAAAATTTTAGCGAACTAGGCGAGTCATAAACGGTAATGTCACATAGTCAGATTCACCGATATATTGTTGCGAGTCTCAGGTCATAATAGGTGCCTTAGTGAGGCCCAGATTATTTACAGTGAGTTATATCTGTAATATGATTTTCAGAGGCTCGATTAAATGATTCTTATCAACAAAAATTGGCTAGTTAGCGATTTCTATGAAATTACAACTAAAACTCTGGATTTATTGCTCAAAATTAGGCAGTTGCAATAATCATTGATTTAATTTAATTAGCTTTGAACCCACTGTTCCTTAATCAACTTTGAAAATTAAAAAGCCCCGGCTTATGGTCGGGCTCTTAATTAGAATGGAAACGTATGAAAGTGCACACAATACACCGAATAGGTATTGGGATATAAATAATTTTGATATGCCACACGAACATGATTGCCTTCAATATAAAGTATTGGCAGCTCACCCGGTCAACTAAGTTGAAGAATAATTTTGCCATTGAAACTTCGTTTAACCACTTTGATAACATTGATAGTAGAAGCCACACTTTTTGAAAAGTTATATCTGATTGAATTGATTTTCCACTGCACTCAGTCACTCCTTCGAACTCTTTTTCTTTAAATTAAATATTTTTTTTCTTCATAATTTTTTTTCGATAAAAAATGACCCTAATTAAAATATGAATTTCAAAGCGTATGTGTCGCTAATAGTTGCGCTCATACACATTTTTAAACTTCCTTTGAATAGCCTAAAACTCGCTTCAAATACATTGAATCAAATCGAAAGCTCAAGTAATTTTGCAAATAAAAAAAAGTTTCTAATTAAAATCGAAAAAAAAAAAAATATTATGACTCTTTTCACACTTTCTCCAGTAGGAACTCTTTCATTACATTAATACCCCAATACCTTTTGCATCAATGTTAAACTACTTTGCAGCATTGAACACCATGAGAACACGTAGGTTTATACCTGTGACCTATTCCGGACTTTTTTTTATTTTCATTTGACCAGTTTTTTCACTTTTAATTCTTGTTTGAATTTTTTAAAGGATAAAAGAAATTTATTATTTCTGTGTAGCACTGTGTACATATCACGTAATTATAATAATTATTTCTTATATAAATGAAAAAAAATCCGTACCACATCAGTGATGATGATCTCTCGTCCTTCCGAATAGATATTATCCGAAAATATAAAGGAAGAGACCACTGTATTGGATAGAAGTAGAAGGAGAGCACTTGTTAACGCTGGCAGTATGAAAACCTGCATTTGCATTGTGAATCCTTTTCTTATCCGATTTTTTTTTATTTTTATGTTGTGTTGAATTATCTACTAGTGTTCCAGCACTACAATTTTCGTTGCACTTAGGACATCTCCGTTGGTTAAAATTTGGCGCGTGTATCCACACGATCGGAACCCGAAACTTGAAACTCGAAAGTCATCTACACCAGACGATGACGAGGTAATAAGCACACGTGAATCTCAAAGATGCACACTTCAGGTCGTAAACTCGTTTTCATTTTCGTTTAGTAGGACATGGAAGTTATATACACGGCAGCAGCGGCGGCGCGGTGGCAGTGGCAACGAGTGTCCCGGTCCGTTCGCTTCCCGTACGGGTGATTGGACACACCACAGCAGTGTGTTAGACTTGGAATATGGCAAGCGCAAAAGATCACTTTTGATGGGAAAATTAATATGAATCTAGGAAGCAACAACGACGACGACACGACGCAACGGCACCATTCGAATCTTGGATTGGATATTAGGTTGGACTTGCGGAGAAGCAATAGGAAACACCGTGCTTACCCGCCGACGGGTCGTATGCAAATACTTTTCGTTAATGGATAATTCGAATGACAAATGTTGGAATTACCTTCACGTATATGGTCGTGCGTCGTTCGTGGTCGGCTCTCGTTATGGGTAAAGTGCGGTGCGGATACGTAGCTATTTCATGGAAATATGTGTTTGATAATACTAAACCAACAAACAAAAATAACTTCTTTAGAGAGAGGGGATCGTTGATTGTTGGAGCATCGAAGTTCATGAATGAAATTTGGCGGGGTTATTTCATATGTAAGTTACGACTTACGAGTCTACATAGGCATATATCTGATTGATACGTGTTAATGTTAAGTTGTGGTTCGTCAGGCAATACTTGGAATTCAAATTGGGTATAATGTCACCTTCTTGTGATCCAAATAACTGATTAAGATTTAAATAGATTAATTTTATTCGAAATATTCTCCTCAATCAAAAATGGACCGGCAATCAACTGAATGTTTCGTTCAGCCAACTATCAATATTCATATAGATTTGATATTGAAATTGACTGACCATTCGATTTCCATGGAATATATGTAAATACATTTTTGGAACATGTTTCATTCTAAGAATGTTGCTTTTAATTTTCCACAGTGCTATTATCATTTGAAAAATTTTAATACTTACCTTTTAGGAAAGACAAAACATTCATGTAACCTCGCTCGCAGTTCGCTTTGTAGGTGTCATGGATACATAGTAGGTTATCTATGCACGTGCGGTCTCAAAAAAAAATAGCTTACAATCAATCAAGTAGACCATACTTGATATCAATTTAAAAAAAATTAAAATTAATGAATACCTGCCTTTTTGAGGGCCAAAGTGAGTTTGAACTATTTAAGACTACAAAAAACTGGAAATCGTAAGTTTTGATAAAGTTTTGAAAAATAAATATATTTTTTTTACATTGAAATAATGAAGAATCATTCAGCCCTATTCTGCCTTACGTTCGGTGAATGTTTGTATTCTGCTCTCCTTCGGAGGAAAAGAATTGTTGTAAAAAACATATAAACTGCGATACAAATAAAATTTAGAACTGATTTTTCAATCATGAGTTAAAATATCAGAGGAACAGAAACAAATTTTTGCTTTAACTGAAGAGTAAAGTCCTTTATCTGACTATTGAAAAATCAGCCCTTAATGTATTAGATTTCCAAATGAAATATCTGTGAGATTTCTACTAAAAAAACAGAGAGTAATAGAAATATTTACAAAAATCCAAATACATTTTTATGAAAAAAGTTTTTTTTTTTAAATCCAGTTGCAAGATTTGTGAAAAAAGATTATCTTCTGATGTAACATAACCTCAATTTTCAATAAAAAAAAGTGCCTTCTTAGTTTTTATAGATACTTTAGACTAAGCTTTCTCAAAAACTTAACGTGCCAGAGTAATTCTAAGGCCAGATTCTAATTCAGCGCATCAAAAACAGTTAGAAAAGTATATTTCGCTTTATGTAGTTGAAACCAGAGCTGTAAAATTTCAAGTACCAGTACCAGTACCAGTACCGGTACTTGTACTTGTACTTCAGTATTCGGGTACTGGTACTTGAAAAAGGACAAGTACCAGTATTTTTCAAGTAATTGGGTGCAAGTACCAAGTACCAGGTACTTAAGTACCAAAGTACTTGAGAAGTACTTTCAAGTACCTGAGCAGTACTTTCAAGTACTTTTAAGTACTTGAAAGTACTTTCAAGTACTTCCAAGTACTTTGGGTTACTGGGTCAGTTTGTTGATTGAAACTACTTAATTTAAGTCTTTTTTTATAATTTTAAGGATAGGAATGTTATTATTATTCGACGAATTCGGGAAAAAAAGAAATATTAGTCTTATTGTCTCATTTAGTCTTCATTAATTATTTTTGATTATTTTTTTTAGAAAAGTTGAGCTAGGTTTTAACAAATCTAATTTTTGAAAATGTTGGTAGGTGAGTGCATGACGCCTCGGAGAATCGACCAAACCAGCGAAAGAAAACAGCCTTTCCACAGGCGCTGAAGAAGTCAGTGGCGTATTTTGAATAAGTGTTAGTTTTTTAAAGATGGAATATTTTTTGTCATTCCACCAAAACTTGGATCGTTAATGTGGGTGGAATATTCATATTCAATTTTCCTCGACAATGTCAAATTACTATTTGATGTGACATTTTTAGATGAAGTAGAATCTGTAAAAAATTGTATATATTTCAGGCATATGGTCATGTAAATGTAGGGTGAATGCATATCGGATAACCAAATTTGGAAATTTGTTTTTAAATTTTTTTGTGTCGGATACCAAGTAATAATAATTCTAAATTTGGAACCATTTGCTATACTACACCTATGTATATGTTTGTGTTGCCAGGTATGAAGTAAATATATTTCGGTATTTAACTTCCCATTGGAAGTTATTGGAACTGCACCGAACCGAATCGAAAATTTTGAAATGTCTTCACCTTTTGAGATCCTTATAATCGGAATCCATCATTTTAGAGAGATAACTGCTTTTGTACGTGCGTTGGTACGTTCCTTCAAACAAATTCAATAAGCAGTTTTTGACCATAGCAATTTAAAAAAAAAAAAAACTCGTTAAATTTCATTAGTCTTCTTCTATCTCGAGAACAAAATGATGCTATCGACTTCGGGTTACTTTTATTCTACGCATTTTGAAGTACTTATTAAGGAATTGGTAAATATATAAAAAATGGTCAATTAACAGTATTTTTTTAATACAAAAATTGCGGAAAATTTTTGAAAAAAGTTTTTCGGCTCGAATATCTTGAGAACCAACAATGATAATGGCTTCCGTGTAATTTTGTTCCATAAACTAGTTTATAGTTAAGAAACAGTAAAATTTGTAAAAAATATTATATAAACAATTTTTTTTAAACGAAAAAACTACAAGAAACTTTACCAAAAGTTGTTGAATCGTTCTTCGTCCCAGATATTTTGAGAACAAAAAATGATATGGGCATTGATATCATTTTATTCTACACACTTGTTCAAAATTGATAAGATTTGTGTAACAAACATTTTTTTAAGAAAAAGGCTACAAACATATTATTCAACAGTGTTTTTGTCTCTAATAAAGACAAACCAATCTTTGGTCTTCAATTGATGGCATATTAAGAGTGTTCCGAACTGAACAAAACCAGTAATTTGATTACTTTTTTTTGCATATATAAAACCGCTTTTTTACTTTCATCAGATACTTTGGTTTATAAAACTTTGTAATTAATTGACTTTGTGACTAATTGACAACTTGTAGGCATATTATTGTACTAAAAAACCATTTTGTAAAATTAACTGATTTTTACTTCCAAATTTAGATGAGTTTTCTGTCAAAAAGTGCCTTTAAAAAATTTCAAATTTCAGTATAAAATTATTCAATTATGATAATATAATTAATGAAAATCGTGAAAATAGATTACTAAAAAAAATCTCAAAAAAATACCGTTAGGTATAAGAAATTGACTGTCAAAAATGCATTTTTTCAAAATTTACAAATATTTTTATTTTGTATTATTAACATTTTTATTAGGTATAAAATTAAAAATTTTCTTCAATATTGTCCTAATAAAATATGGAATTTTAGGTTACTAAACATTGTTTTGCAAAAAATTCTATAGTGTAAGCTACATTTGCTTTGAAAAACAGCCATTTTCTCGTTTTCTTAGAGTCTTTTACCAAAAACTAGAGCACAAACTTAAATTTTTTTCCAATGATGTCCTAGAGAACAAGTTTATCTGTCTATACACACCAAAATCGTTTTGACCGGACAAGTACTCGCTTTACAATCTTTTCATGAAATCACCATTTCAGTCCGGAACACTCATAAACACCTGAAAACGTCGAAGATCGAGAATTTGTAATTATTTAACTAAAAACAACATTGGACTCTTGCTTCCGAGGGCACCAATTGGAAGTTACCAGTGTGGGTCGTACCCAACCTCTTTTTTAAAATGAAATAATAGCAGCGAACGCACTATATTCCCTTTAACAGGTAGGTTTATGTGGAACAACATTGTCAACACAGTCATGATTGGTGGAAACAGAACAAGTTTTTAAAATCGATTGAAAACAATAGAATATACAACATACATAGGTTGTTTACATTTTAAATGATCAAATATCGATGGCTATCAACCTTTTATGACAACATTTCCCATATTAATCCCCTTTTTCCACCTTGCACATGGAATAAAAAGAATGCATTCCAAATGTTCCAATGTTAACAAAAAAGAAATTAAAAAAAAATGAACGGCACTTTTTACTTTTTAAGATTTTTCAAATTTTTCAAAATCTAAGAAAGATTTTTAAATCTGTTTGCGATATTTAACTAAAAATTGATAATGAAATTGAATTGTATATACAGAAATAGCACTTAATAACGCAAAATTTTGAAAAAAATCAACTTGACATTTTTTTTTTTTAATTTAATTTCTCCATAACTATTCACTTAATCAACTTGATTTCAAAAACAAACAAAGGAATGGAATATTATTAGCTATCAAAAAACCTAAAGCACATTATTGTATGTACTTTTGTTGATTTTTAATAATTTTTGTTTCATTTAAAGTCAATTTTTTCAGAAATTGCCCCTCTCTGCATCAGGGGGAGGAAATATAATCTACCCGCTATACAATTTTATTCTTAGAATGATCCCAGAAATCATCCCTCAGAATTATATTGCCGAATTAGGAGACACAATATTTGTACATTGTACATATGAGCATAATATCATTTTTCGGTAAACAATAATAAATGGGACTTACGATTTCTTGGCTTTTGTTAAAAAAAACACATTCTTCTGATGAAATACAAAGTAAAAAATCATTATAAATTGAAGCTGAGACAAATATTACTCAATAGTCTAGAAAATACTTCAAAGTACTTGAAAGTACTTGAAAGTACTTAAGTACCTGGTACTTGGTACTTGAACCAAAATACTTGAAAAAATACGGGTACTTGCCTGTTTTCAAGTGCCAGTACCAGGGTACTGAAGTACAAGTACCAGTACCAAATACTGGTACTTGAAAGTACTGAAGTCCTGAAATACTGAAGTACTTTACAGGTCTGGTTGAAACAAATTAAAATCAAAATTTCTCCATGATTTTGAAAAAAAAACACTTCGACAAAATTGATTTTTTATTAACATTGATCAAAAAGTTTGGGCATTGTTGCAAACCTGCTTTTTCTATTATGAATAAAACAAAATAGTTATGACGTCATAGCTTAGATACGCCGCCCGCGCCGTGCTGGATACCCACAGTATTCAGCAATTATAGCCTTAATTCACAACCTCTTCACACAGTGAATTAATAGACAATGGTTGGTGTAGGATATTTATTTGAAAAGGAACAATTGCGTCGGCATGCTTAAAACCAAAAATTACTACTAAATTCACCATTACGTTTTCGCAATGGTCACAGTGGCCACTTTTTAATCAGCCCTATTATGAGTTTTGCCCGGAAAGCATTTTCCCCGAAACATTTTTGTTTGCCCGAAATTTTATAATCTTTGGCCAGTTCCACCCGAATACAAATTTCACTTCGAATCAGGATTGATAGTTCGAAAAATAAGCATGTTCAGAAAAATTATGTCGCAATAAATTCTCCCTTCACTGACTTCAGAGAATGAAAAATCCACCTCCACCTTCTCTGTTAACTAAAATAGTGATGTAACTGAAATTGGTGCTTCAGTTTTTTGTCGAAATTACTTAGATCCACCCATTTCGGTTCCCAATTCGAAAATTGGAAATCGAAACATTATTTACACTTTTTTTTAAAACTGTTGCTCTTTAATCGTGTTCAGAAAATGAACAGACATAATGGGCGCGTTCAGGAAAATAAGATCTCTGAGGGCTCAGCTAATTTTATCCGTCAAAAGGTGAGCAAGCGAGTTATAAATAAAAACACAATTAAATCAAAAAGGCAACATTTTTTAAATTAAAGGAAAACTGAAATATTCTAAGCATAGCAGAGCAATGAGGTTATTAATGCAGGAAGAAGAAAGGAGTGAGGAAAGAGCTGTCCGAAGGAGTTTAAGGGATCATTCCAACCCTTTGGAGTTGCGTGAACCATTTTAAGAATTTTTGAATTTTGTTACTTTTGTTTTTGTTATTTTTGTGCACACTTTTCAGATTTCAGCAGTTCTAGAGGGCAGTGATGTGCATAATCGAATGATTTCAATAATCGAGATGTTAGTATTCGAGTGATCATAGTAATCGAATGATCATTCGAGATATGAGAGTCGAGAACCAAGAAATAAAAACGAAAGAAAAGGAACGAAAACCTAAATATTCGAGAACTCAATATGTTAATTGTCTATATATGATTGTATTCAACCACTCGAGTCAACACTGAGAATTCGAGCAGTTGAGTACACATACATAAACAGTGAGTGTCCTGAACACTGAGTTATCAGTTAATTGTGTTTATTTTTTAATTATTTCTCCCACCGCATTAGCTCGAGTGATTGAATACACCATACACTCAGTACTCACACAAACTACACAACAATCAACTTTTTGGCTTGATAATGTGTGATTCTCTTTTTCTTGCTTGTCTTTCGTTCTCATTTCTGTTCTTGAATCTCGACTTCTCGAGTTCTCACGACACTTCCTGCAGTAGTAAACAGGTAGGTAGGAAAATCATTCGAATGCGAAATCATTCGAATGATTCATTCATTCATCATTCGAAGTATATTCAAGTTGCTGTCGGCTCTCGAGCTCCCATCACGCTGAATCGCGTGGTTGAATTGTTGAATACACGTACATAAACAATCAACGGTCTCGAGTTCTCTTGATTCTCGGGTTCTCGAGCTCTCAATACAGTTACAATTGCAAAAGTAAGTATGTGAGCAAGATCGGTATTGATGAAAATCATTCGAATGATTCAAGTGAAAAATCGAGATATCTCGAGATGTTGCCTGAATCGATTATAATCGATTATATCATTCGAATGCGCCCATCACTACTAGAGGGTGAAAAAAGAATATTATGTATATGAGGTGATGAGAACCAAAACTCGTCATATCTACATATGTCAGAAAAACTCTACATAACAAATTATAATTGTTTAATAACATTTACATAACAGTTAATTTGTATATCTAATCATAGATTTCTAAATCTATTTGCTATGGTTTAAAGGTAAATAATAAGGGTATTCATGCGCAACAGCGTAAAGTCGTCGTAAACGTAGTAAAGTTGTAAACTTAGCAAACATGTCAAATTTTCCATACAAATTGTGACAGAATTACGAAGTTTAAAAGTTTACAACGTTTACGATGGCTTTTGTATAATAACGAGTTTTTCTGGAATGGATATGGCGAGATTTGGTTCTCATCTGCCCTACATGAAATGAAGCAAAAATTTGAAATTCCACCATTTGTTAAACTTGCGTTTTTTCACAGAGGGTGGTTATCAAATAGGAGTTGGTGAGAACTACGAAGTTGGCTTAGCGCAAAGTTCCTTCAAGGTGGTTCTTTCAGAAGCCTTGAGCATTTTTGAGGAGGTATTTTGCCCTTTGTGGGTAACGTGGCCTACACTGGGTGAGAATTGAGCAACGTAGAATTGCTCAAGACTTTTATGTAAAGTTCAAGCAATCAGGTGTTAATATAATTTCGCCTGCATTGAACAAAGATCTTTTTAATAATAGGAAGGTCAAATGTAGCCTAAATGCTTTACTGGTTAAATAAATCTATGTTTATCTACATCTATATATTAATACGCTTAGGAAAATCGTTCAGTACTCTTTTCTCCTTAAATACTTATCAGAAATGTATAAACTAGAGATTATGTGCTCTACCCCATATTTTTGCGCTTCGCCCAGGTGCAACAGTTGGGCTCATCAGTGAGATGTTGTTGTACCCTTCTAAGACACAAATTTTGCTCGGTGTTTACCTGGACGAAACACAAAAATATGGAGTAGAGCTCACTAAAACCCTTTATTTGAACTTAATTCATTCGCTCCACTTAAGAGTGTTCCGAACTTAACAAAACCAGTCATTTGCTAACTTTTTTTTGCACTTATAAGACCGATTTGCTTCACTTTCATCAGATACTTATCCACAAAAAAAAAAAATCGAAAAAATACCGTTAGGTATGAAAAATTGACTGACTGTAAAAAAATCGTTTTTTTCAAAATTTGCAATCATTGTTTTGTTTTATTAAAAATTTGATTAGGTACAAAATTGAAAATTTTCTTCAATAGTGTCCAAATAAAAATATGGAATTCTATGTTACTAAAGATTGTTTTGCAAAAAAGCTATAATTTAAGCTGCATTTGCTTTGGAAAACAGCCATTTTCGACACTTTCTCGTTTTCTTCAAGGCTTTTACCAAAAACTAGATCACAAAATTAAATTGTTTTCCAATGATGTCCTAGAGAACAAGTTTATCTGTCCATAGAGACCTTAATCGTTTTGATCGGACAAGTACACGCTTAACAATCTTTTTCATGAAATCACCATTTCAGTACGGAACAACCTTAAACAGAAGAATATGAGGATCTTACATCAAAAGGGAGACAAGTCCAATTTTTTGTCACATCGGGTTTTTTGGCTATCTTTTGGTGCATAACCGAGGTCGATTCGACGAAAAATAAGCCAGTTAAAGCAAAATTTAGATCTGCCACTCTAGTGCATTTGGTGCAAAAAGGTGGCAGATCTGGTTTTCGAAAACGTCAAATCAAAGTCGAATGATCGTCATTTTTTGAGGCAGATTGCAATCGTTATATGCAATCGTCCTGTCCCAATCAATAATCTTCATCACCTCCCAAAATTTCATACTTCTAAACACAACCCTTTAAAAGATAAAATTCAATAACCTCAAAAAGAAATTCAAATAACCATTACCAAGCTTAACGGCTTCATTGACAAATAATTTTTAGATTCTGCACATCTTTCCAACAGTTTTTAATTCATGCTTTTGCGTTGAGTATTAACGGAGAAAAGTGTACCGAAAGAATTTCCATACATTTTTCTAAGCGTATTAATATATGTACCTATACATAAAGGTGGTCCTTATATTGGGTTTTTTGAAAATCCAACTTGGATAGGCATCAAATGAGAGAATAGAGAAAAAAATTTCCTAATTTTTTCAGATTTTTATTTCACCCCCTGGTCTCCCATTTTCCACATTTAGGTACAGGTATTTTTCGTCTCAATCTTATCTATAAGTTCTAATTTTTTTCGCGTGTTATAAGAATCACCCTAAATCCATTATTTGTACCTTGAAGTGAAAAAAGGGAGGGAAATAAAAATCTGAAAAAATTAGGGAAATTGTTTTTCAATGAATTGAATCGAATAAAGGCTATCCAAGACGATGTCCAATTTAAGGACCACCCAAATATACATAGAATTATTTCCCATAATGAGAGATTGTCAAGCCAACCTGTCTGTTTTACCTCAGGAAACGTTATACGATCATACTTTGCCTTTAAAAATTCCTTAATATAGAGATGTGATGGAAGATGGAACATGTAAATAACTATGGTCCACCTTAAAAACTGTCAAGTCATATTTATAAGCTTTGTCTAACTTTAGACAGCCGTCCAACTCCAAAAAGTTAATAATAAACTTTGTTTACTGTTATCATTAAGTTGTCTAACTAGGACAATGGCATCGGTTGTCTAAAATTAATCTAACTTGATATTTCATTTTATTAAATACAGCATATTTCAAATTATAAAGGACTATTAGACCGAGAGCCCACAGCAGATTTTAGGTGTGAACGATAGCAAAAAAAGAAGTATAGGCGTCGAAAGCTTCATTAAAGACTATTTAAAAAATCAAAGTCTTGCAGTCCACAACTGGGGCCTTTGCGAATAACAGTGCATCGAAAAAAAAAAGAATGCAACTTTGAGGAAAATCGTGTTAGCTGAAATTGGTTTTCATCTGAGATCATTTGAGTGTTAAATTCGCCCTGCCAGACTGTTTAAGAAAACTGTTTTTCACTTAGAATTTTGAATTTTTTAAACGGTCCGGTAGAGCGAACTATACATTCAAATGGTCTCAGATTCCATGATATGTGATCCGAGGAGCTTCTCAATGGAGGAGTAAAAACCAATTTCGGCTAACACGATTATCCTCGAAGTTGCATTCATATTTTTTTTCGATGCACTGTTTCTCGCAAAGGCCTCAGTTGTGGACTGCAAGACTTTGATTTTGTTAATAGTCTTTAATGAAGCTTTCGACGCCTATACTTCTTTTTTTGCTATCGTCCACACCCAAAATCTGCTGTGGGCTCTTAGTCTATATTAAAAAACTGTCTAATTAATGAACCGTCTAAAAAATCTAATAAATATGGCTGTGTATTTCTACGAGGCTTTTAAAAGTACAACTGTTGGAGCAAAAGATGATATTTCTAGTGACGATGAAGATAATCAGACTGAAGTTAACCTTTAAATCTGTAATGTTCTATTAGACTGATCTGTTTTTCTTCTTCTATAAGTACATTGTTTAACCATCCAAGTGATGATTGATGATTCTTTATAAACATAATTACATATGTACTTTAATCTTTAATGTGCTTTAGGGGCGTTAGTGCACGGTAAGAGGGCATGCCTTTCATTTCAACTTGACGGCTTGAGCTTTAGTAAACTAATAGTTCATGTCCTAACTTTACTTTTAAGAAGTGTTGCCAAGGTGGCAACAATGTTGCTTACAGATCCAAAACCAAGGGTCAGACGATGACCCGAGAACTCCCGTTGGATTCAGCACCCTTGAAGCCATAAGACCACATTATTGTTTTTCTCCTACCCCTCCCCTTCCACGAAGGGGTTGGAAAAAAGTCGTTTTGGAAGCAAAATTTGAAAGCCAATAAAAGTTGGAAAAATATTTTTATTAATAAGGGGAGGGGTAGGAGAAAAACAATAATGTGATCCTATGGCTTCAAGGGTGCTGAGCCCAACGGAAGTTCTCGGGTCATCGTCTGACCCTTGGTTTTCGATCTATTAGCAACATTTCGGAATTGTGGAAACCCTACTCTTATCCTTCTGATATTGTTGCCACCTTGGCAACACTTCTTAAAAGTAAAGTTAGGACTTGGACTATTTGTAGGTATACTAAAGCTCAGCCCGCCACACAGTGGTCGGAAATCAACATTTAGCGCGAACTAAATAAAAAACTGAAGGTGCAAATCACCATGACAAATGTTATCTATCGTACGTAGAATACATCCGCGTACCCACTGATGACCTTGGTTTTTATTAAAGGTCGAAGATGTTACTAAAAGACCCGTTAGTTGAACGATGCAACCATTATTTGCAGTATGGTATGCTAATTTTGAATTGTTTATCATTTGTAATGGGTGTGAAAATTCAACTCAAAATTATTTTAATAATTTAAAAACAAAGATAAGGTATATAACGGTAAATACACTACTCAACAATATTAAAGGAACAAATTTTTTTTCAATTTTTGTTAGCGTTTTTTGAAGAGCTGTATCTTTGTGACGAGTGGTCGTATTGAGTTGAAATAAAAAGCATTTTACAGCTTTATGTTTTTTGTTTCGAGATTTGTTTGCAAACAAATTTGTTTGAAGTACCGTTATTGCGTTATTGCAAAAAATGAGACGAGACAACTAAATTATTTTTTTTTTATTTTTTTTGAATGTCCTCATTTCTATGGATAATTTTTTTTTGAGTCAATTAAATGTCATGATCAGATACCTTGTTTATTCAGCTTCAATTCAGTTTTTTTGTTGTTGTCGTACGATTTTTTTTGACATGGTTTATCTGACTTTGAATGAAAAAAGATACTTTTAGCCTTGATTACCAATATCTCAGCAAATAATGACGTTATAAAAATTTCAAAGACAGTTTTGGAAATTTGAAAAAGCGTTTTACAAGATTTTTTTATGATTTTGTAGAAATTATTTTTTTTTACCGTTCACCGTTAGTTTAAAAAAAGTACTAAAAACTGACGTTTTGTGGTCTTTTCGTAAATCTTTTTTTTTTCGTTGCAAATATTGATTGCATGGCTTGCGTTGGTATGCAAATTTATAGACTTTTAAATCATCAATATTCTTGTAAATTTTCAAATTGATTCATCGAACAGTTTTTCCTCACCAAAACTTCAAAGTCTTACAAACCAGGTAAAGGAACAAATTGTGTTATTCCTAAACAGTGCGTAGTCGTCATCAAAATGACAAGAAAACTGTAATTCCAGTGGATTTTTTTCACAGCTTTGCATTAGTTACATATTTTTTTGAATTGAAATGAAATAAAAAGTACATTTTTCCAAAAAAAAAAATTTAAAAAAAAATCAAGTTTTTTTGTTTGAAAAATTTTTGAAATTATTTTTTTTTTTTTGGAAAAATGTACTTTTTATTTCATTTCAATTCAAACAAATATCTAACTAATGCAAAACTGTGAAAAAAATCCACTGGAATTACAGTTTTCTTGTCATTTTGATGACGACTACGCACTGTTTAGGAATAACACAATTTGTTCCTTTACCTGGTTTGTAAGACTTTGAAGTTTTGGTGAGGAAAAACTGTTCGATGAATCAATTTGAAAATTTACAAGAATATTGATGATTTAAAAGTCTATAAATTTGCATACCAACGCAAGCCATGCAATCAATATTTGCAACGAAAAAAAAAGATTTACGATAAGACCACAAAACGTTAGTTTTTAGTACTTTTTTTAAACTAACGGTGAACGGTAAAAAAAAATAATTTCTACAAAATCATAAAAAAATCTTGTAAAACGCTTTTTCAAATTTCCAAAACTGTCTATGAAATTTTTATAACGTCATTATTTGCTGAGATATTGGTAATCAAGGCTAAAAGTATCTTTTTTTCATTCAAAGTCAGATAAACCATGTCAAAAAAAATCGTACGACAACAACAAAAAAACTGAATTGAAGCTGAATAAACAAGGTATCTGATCATGACATTTAATTGACTCAAAAAAAATTATCCATAGAAATGAGGACATTCAAAAAAAATTAAAAAAAAATAATTTAGTTGTCTCGTCTCATTTTTTGCAATAACGCAATAACGGTACTTCAAAAAAATTTATTTGCAAACAAATCTCGAAACAAAAAACATAAAGCTGTAAAATGCTTTTTATTTTAACTCAATACGACCACTCGTCACAAAGATACAGCTCTTCAAAAAACGCTAACAAAAATTGAAAAAAATTTGTTCTTTAATATTGTTGAGTAGTGTATTTATTTGATAAATTTAAAAAGTTGTAAAGTGAGGACCAAATTAAAAAGGATTTTTAGGTTATTATTTTTTTAAGTTAAGCATAGAAAAATCGCAAGTGTTTGCAAGTGTTAAGACAGCTCTAATATCGTTAGGGAGTCGCTTCTTTTCAAGATAGTACAAAAACAAAGTGCATTCACGTGCTAATTCATTTTTTACAATTTATTTAAGAATCGTCACAAAAGGCCTCAATTTTCGATATTTTTGGTATATCATGCTGCGAATATTGGTTGAATCGTTCAACGAACGGGTCTTTTAGTATCATTTTCGACCTTTAATAAAAATCCAAGGTCATCAGTGGGTACGCGGATGTATTCCCACCTACGATAGATAGCATTAGTCATGGTGATTTGGACCTTCAATTTTTGATTTAGTTCGCGCTAAATGTTGATTTCCGACCACTGTGCGCCAGGTCAAAATGAAAGGTTGGTCTCACTAACAGTCCCACTATCATTGATCAAAATCGTAAAGCAAAATTATTACATTTTGGAGCAAATCGGGGGCAGATCCAAACTTTAAAATATTACATTGATTAAAATGATGTAGAAATATGCAATTATTTTTTACAATATTTATTTTTGATTTCTCCAAAAAAAAAAATTTGGACTTTCCTTTGCAAGGTCTTCATTTGGTTTCAAACTTCTACAAATTAAAAACTTTCCTTGTACTATTTTTGTTTACTATGTTTTCCGCATATTTTTAAAACGTTTTTTACAGTGATGATTTCAATCATTTTCGAAAACGATATTTGGACCAAAAATGTATTGCAGTATGATCTTAAACATAAACTGCCCAAGTTTTTTGTTCAAAAGTGCAAATACTAGTTTTACTTCATTAATAGCGTTTTTCAAAACTTTTGCTGAAGCACAGCGTTATAATCTCTACTGCTACTACCTACCAAACCCAAATTTAATAATAAAATTTAAATAGCATACTTTTTCAACAAAAAAAAAGCGCTCTGCTGATATAATTACAGGTCATATTATAGGTCAAGTTTCGTTGTAGTTATTCTTTTTAGTTTCTTCAATAATAACAAAACAGACCAAATACAAATATTGGCTAACTTCGGTATCGCTAGTAAGTATCTATTGACTAAGAGGAAGTACAAACCAATATTATGTCCGCTTCATACATACAAAAGTACTCGTATTATATGAAGAGTCTTTAACGACATGGTGTCCGTAGGAAACAAAAGACATCATAAAGACAATATACAAAGTCCACGATTGACGTGAGTTAAATATCATCGGTGAAATGACAGCTTACTGTCACTCACATAAAACATACAAGTAATTTCATACTTAAGGGTCGCGTCTTTCCTTCAAATACCCCACCTTGAAATCAATGGTCAAACTAACATCACAGATCTTTAGTGTCTTAAGTTAGAGGTGGTGGGACATGCGTGACTGTAATGTGACCATGCAACTTAAAGTATGCGACTGAGTAGAATGAGCTTGCTCTTAGTCGATAAGGATCTCTCGGAGCATAGATTCAACTTCCAATCTTCAAGATTAGAGATCTACCTCTAATCTTAAAAAAAAATTGTCAGACGGTCACTTAAGTAGTCAAAGAAATGGGTACGTTAAGGCGACCTCAAGGACTAGAAATTAAAGCTAGTTTCTAGTCTCTGTTTAGCCAATTTTCAAAATATTGCTTTCCAATTAAAGCAACTTTATTGGAAAGCTGACTGGAAAGAAAATCTCCCTTTAGAAGTAAAGTTCCTAGTTTGGCATTTCAAAAAAAACTTCTTTCCTTAGTCATTGCTTGCGTTCAGTGAATGCAGTGAACTTAAAAGGACTGTTAGTGTGTATGTATCTCAATTTTAAAATTAATACGCGCTTTTCATATGAAATTTCATCAATTTTGAGACGAAGAAGCTTTTCTTTAATAGTTATTATAACGTCTATAGAAACTATGCCTAGAAACAAATTTCCAGCTTAATGATTAGGAACTCTAATTTGGTTGGATATAGTTTACAGTGGTTTTTGCTGAAAAATTCATGTAAGTTACCGCTTGAACAGAATGAATGTAGGTGTAGCTTGTAGCAAGAGTTGAATTTTGTTTAACTTATGCTACACCATACATTCCTTGCTACATTTACAGCTTCTCATTGTGGCACTGTATATTATTTTTGTATCTTTCTACTTTGACAGTGACACACGCTACAACTACAGCTACACCATTCTTTTCGGCCAGTTAAACTGAACTCAATTCAAATTGCGTATGACAAAGCCCTCACTATGTCACTGATGAGTCCAAGTGAGTAAGCCGGACGAAACGCCAATTTGTAGGACTAAAGGCCATAAAAAGCTATTTTGAATCCATAATTATAACGGTTTCACCCCTATGCGTTTTCCAAAATAAAAATGTTGTAAGAAAATCGTTTCAAAAATTGAGAGTAGCAGAGTGTTACAGGTTGTAGAATTACTGGTTCCAGATTTGAATTCTCGAAACAACATCACTAGTTTTTTACATAACCATTATTTGCCCTTTACAATCCTCACTACCTTCAAGTAAACAACAAAAACTGAGTGCAAGTGGCATACTTTAACTTTATGAATAGTAATAGAATATAAGTAAAGAAAATTTTAACACATAAAACATGTAAGGAAGACAAAAAAACTGTGCATAGCTCATCTGTAAAAGTGTGTCTTGATGTCTTCGCAATTCACTTTTCTTTATGTTTATTTTTTTCAAATGCTTTGTTATCAAACTCAAAACATACGGAAGCGCGCACGTGCTTAAAAATATATTTTTCTAATTACAGACAATGCTGTCTGAGCTGAGCTGAGAGAGTAGATTTAAGGTGATGTATGAAGCTTTCGATTTCGACCTTACTTATTATAGAAGTTATAATTCAGTGTCATGGTAAATTGGAGACGGATGGCGCGCGGGGACACTATTGAAAGGTTTGTACTTTTACAATGCAGTTTTTTGTTTTAGTTGTTTTTATGACATATTAAAGATACCAAACTTAAAAAAAACGTAAAGTTTTAGTTTTACCTTAATGTTTAAATAGATTTGTGCTGGTTTAACACAACAACTGACTAATTGCCATATTTTCTGTCATTTACCAATTCAAATTGAAAGTGATTTTTTAGTATTTTGATCGATTTCTTATCAAAAGAGAAGAAAATAAGCTTACAATATTACGTAAACAAAAAATAAGACTGTGAAATGCATGAACACAACAGAGTAGCAATTCTTCTTAACTGACACCTTGTGCATTGATTGTCAGTTAATAAAAGACGAAGCAAATGGAAAAAAGCTTGTGAACTGACAAAGGTGTTGGCCAAAATTACTAAAAAAAAATACTTATGTACATACATATGTCGTTTTTCATTGAAATCTGAAAGATTTGATTTCAAAATCTATAGACCAAGAGCCCACGGCAGATTTTAGGTGTGAGTGATAGAAAAAATTAAGTATAGGCGTCGAAAGCTTTATTAAAGGCTATTCAAAAAATCAAGGTCTTGCAGTCCACAACTGGGGCCTTTGCGAGAAACAGTGCATCGAAAAAAAATATGAATGCAACTTCGAAGATAATTGTTTTAGCCGAAATTGGTTTTCACACCTCCCTAGATTTGCTCCTCGGATCACATATCACGGAATCTGAGACCATTTGAGTGTAAAGTTCGCTCTACCGGACCGTTTAAAAAATTCAAAATTAAAGTGAAAAACGGTTTTTTTAAACAGTCTGGCAGGGCGAAGTAAACACTCAAATGATCTCAGATTCCGTGATATGGGATATACTTCTTTTTTTGCTATCAATCACACCCAAAATCTGCTGTGCGCACTTAGTCTACTAGAATTCCTGTCTTGAATGAAACATCTCGCCATATTTTTGAGAAGTAAACATACATACATAGCATACATACACGCATACACATAAAAATGTCGTATGGCGTCGGCACAAATAACACAAAACAAACAAATTGCCCTATTTCAATTTGTCGTTTGACAAGAGAGATGTTTGCATATATTGGTGACTGCAGATCAAATCTCTGAAACTATAAAAATCTCATCTTTCGTCTTCAGATCTCATCTTCTTATGAATAAAACATGCAAAAATAGAAAAAAATCCAAATCTTTTCCCATAAAATCAAATCGACATTAATCTTACAAACTTCTTTCGCTGGAATCTGTTTCAGACGGGGGCCCATGAGCCACAACCCACAAGCCAAAACCACTCCACTGAAACGAACCCTTGTCGCTTTGGCGCCGCCGCACGCGCCGTGCTGCCGCCCAGTTTCGAAGAAGAATCAGTCTCACTAACTATCTTTGTTTTTGGTTTTTGTTTTGAGATTTAAATTTTGGAGTAGCGAGTAGCAAATAACAGAGATTCACATTTGAAGAGAAGGCATCAAGATGATCCGAAAATTGCCAAAATTCGGATAGGTACTCCGTTCACGACAGAGCTAGTATTTTAACTTGGGCCACAAGCCAGGCTTGGGTCTTGTAACACCTTAGATCTATCCCAATAAGAATTCGCCGTAATGTCAGGGAAAGGAATAATGTGTTTGTGAAAACACGTCAAAATGCGATACGCGGATGGGGGAGAACTCTTTGAACAGATTTTTTGAAGTACCATCGAGGGGGGCAGCTATTCGCCGTGCCGACGAGGGACAGGGATGGGTGTGGATGGGGAAGGTTTAGAGATAAGTTAAGCACCCTTTGCTTTCAGGGCTTATCTGGAGTTAGAATCGAGAACCTTGACCTTACTCAGATTCTACAACTCGACAAGTTCGACGCTCAGGAAGAAGCCAATTTTTTGGTAACTTTTAATATTTTGAACATGACAAAAGTTGCAGAAACGCCTCCAGATGCCAAATTGATGTCTCAAAAGATAGGTGTTAAAGAGACGCACTCAGATACCAAACGCTTTGGGAAAATAAGGTTGATGTCTTAAAAGATAGGTGTTGAGAAGATGCATTGTAATATACAAACTTGAAAAAACATCTCCAGATGCCAAACAATACATAGATATTTAAATAAATTATTTTGTATTATATATTTCGTGCATATTGAATTAAAGTGTTTGATATTTATGTGTTCATTAATTTTCAACAGAAACCAACTAGTTTACATCACATAGAAATTAGTTCATACCTTTCATTAGCCGCATTTTATTATCCTCATGATCTGATCCGGATCAGATCATGATAAATAAAACATACAGGATCTTAGTGACAGGAGTGTTATACTCGTCTCTGTTTGCCTTATGTGTGTTGGTTTTTCATGTGTCTGTTGCCTCTTTTTCTTGCATTACTGAGACACATTCACAATAGTAATTTTTGGATCATGGAAATAGATCCAGATAAAAAGCAGAGTCCCATGTTGTTTTTGTAATTGCATGCTATTGATCCGGATTAGATCATGTGGATAATAAAATGCGGCTATTATTGCAAAAAAAATAAAATCTATTAAGTTGGGTTTGTGTGTAAATGGAAATCCACACAAGTGCAGTGCATGCTGCAAGTTATACATCAATTTATATAGAATTATTTTGAATGAATAACAACAACTTGCGTGTTTTACCACCAAGTATTAAAGGCTGGAGTTATAGCTATTTCACGAGAGCCACCTCGATCATCAGACTCCTTTAGTGGTGCTTCGTCTGGTTATGCCTAATTCTTGACCAGTGTCAACTCTTTCAACTCATCCCCCCCTTGTATGACCAACGAATTGTTGGCATACGAATCGGTGCATGGGGAAAAAAGAAAGAAACCGACTGAGCAATAGCAAGCTTGTGTGTGTTAATAAAAATGCTAGCCGCTATTGCAATTGATAAACAACAATTGGGATTGAGCAGAACATGTGGCTTCAGTGGCGCGGTGTGTAGTATATCGGTCTCTGAATTGCAAGGTTCATGGCTCCCTCCCAGATAACGGCAAAGAGTTTTTCAATTAATACGAGCATAACCAGACGAAGCACCACTAAAGGAGTCTGATAATCATCTTATATACTTGGTGGTAACACACGCAAGTTGTTGTTGTTCATTCAAAATTATTCAATAAAATCTATTGTTCAACCCAATACAATTTTGAAATTATTTATTAGATTGTAACATAGAAATGCTATAGACATAGAGCCAACAACTTTCAGTTTTGATGTCTGTCGTGACATTTAATGGGGTCAGAATCTTCGTTTTGTTTTGTTCGTAGGACAACCATCACGTGACGCGACTCATTTTGAAGTCTCACATTTTTATCTCACTCTCATCGATCGGAAAGAAAGATATGACCAAGTGAGGCGGAAGTTTCTAAATTTTTTTTTAATTCTTGCCTCACCTGGGTCCTTCTTTACTAAGAAATGAGAGAGAGATAGAGAGACGTCAAAATTAGTCGACTCACATGAATCTAGTATGAGCACCTAGACGGGTTGAACCAGGTTTTTTGGATCTCAATAAATGCTCAAAGACTGTCAATTTTGTAATAGGCATTTAATTTAGCTTTAAAAATTTATGAAAAACAATCCACCACTTCAAACGTTTCTATTTTGTGTTTATATTAATTATTTGTTATATCCTTTTTCGTGGCCTTTTAAGTTGTATAACCGAAAAAAAAAAATAAAAACAAAAACTGACCTAAAGCTCACGTAGGCATCCATAATTTTAAAGTTTCTGTATTCTTTTAATTTTTATTTCAAAAATAAACAGCAACAGTCATATTTATTAGATTTTCTTAGAACACGCTTGGGCAGTTGTCCAGCTAGTCAATACCTAAATAGTTTAGGCAACTGGTTATTTATAAACGCATTCCAACAATTTCCCAAATGTGGCCTCATTTATTCACTGACATGCCTGTTTTTATTCATTTTTGAATGAATTAATGAATTTTAGTACGCTTTGGGGCACGTTCAACTAGCTTTTCCTTCATTTCAAAACTAGAAAATTAGAAAACCAGAAATATTTGCCCACCTTATTCATTAAACGTGTCTACTTTGAAATAAGATTTGGACAATCAATTTCAGTGGATAAGTTAGTCAATCGGTGCTATGTATTTATAAATAACATTTTGGAGTTGGACAGGTGTCTAAAGTTAGACATCGCTTGGAATGGGTTTATAAATAGCACTACAAATAGATCACAGCACATGCCAACTTGACAGTTCATTCGTTACCTTATATCCCCACAGCAAAAAACCAAGGTCAAAATTTAGGGAGAGTTTAAAGAACACAGAATTTGCTCACCATCCGTGGGAGCGCAGTTTTTTCAAACATCATATTTGGAGACCCCAAGGTGACTTCAAGACTTAACGAACAAACATGGAGTCTGTACTTCAACCATAAAGCACCAGTTTAGTCACCAATGATGAAGTTATCTATAGCACTCATGAAAAATTATCAACTGTCAACTCATTCACCATTACGTATGTTTGACATGATTTAAACTAAATTGAAAATTACAATGCGGCCTAAAATAACTTACAATAAAACAAAACTCATTAGTCTTACTTATTCTGACGTACAAAAACACAAAATTGTTCAATTAATGATGAATGCGTAGGTAAACTTGCAGGCTTACAAGAGTAGAATATAATAGTCATTGAAACCCCATTACCTCAGTCCATTCTAGGTTCAATTCAGCGATCCACACGATTGAATTCAGAAGATATAACTAGATCTCAGTCAAAAATTATGATATCATATTCATGCACCGAATATGCAGCAACATTTTGATAATAAACACTCAATTGTGACGAACAAAGCGAGGGCCTTCATTTTTTACATTTTTTTTTATTTGAACACCAATAGGCAAAATAACTGGATAAAGTGCATCATCAAAAGCATGGTTTGGAATTCCTAATTTGAAATTAATGAAATGTATCGCATCATTTTTAAATAATTTACTGCATTAAAGCATTTTTTCCGGAAGATTAAGTCTGCTTGAAGCATACGAAATTATTTTATCATTTTCACCAACACATTTATTTGAAGGAAAGAGATGTAAGAAATATAGTCTAGGAATTGCTGGAAAGTTTTTTTCTTCGAAATGATAACTACCTACTGTTACGTTTCATTTATGGAATACTAAGATTCCATATTGTTTGACATAAAATTCCGAAACTTAAAAAAACATATAACCATTATATAGACTTTTGCGCCACTGCCATAGTATGCAATGTGAAGTTCCTGCAATAAATCAATAAAGTCAAGCCTCATAGCAATGTTTATTTTGGTTTTCATCACTTCCTTGTTGACATCCTTGATGCAAAATAATATTGGCAATGAAAATATTAAAATAAAAATACCAACAACTATTAACCTTTAAAAAACAATAATTTTAGTCGCAATTTTATGGTCACTTATCCCATAAGCAATGCCCAAATTCAGCCGTGAAGCACAGACAAGAAATAAGCATAGTTTGTTATCTGTGCCTGAAGTAAGTATCTAATATGAGTACAAGGTACACTTACATTTTTATTGGCGTATTAGCTCAAGTGGAGCTGTGATAATACATAAATTATGTTGCGACAGGGTGTTAAATGCAAGAGACAAATTAACTAAGCTTGGCCCTTGCTCAAAACTTCCAAGCCTTGGCATGGAAAGTGCATAATATACCTAAGCCCATACGCGGCTTTGAAAATTCCAATTCTATCGAAATATCTCATACCTTCAATGAAACCTATGAGTTAAACCCTCCTTAAAAATAATCATAAGCATGAGATGCCTACGTATACTTTTCCTATCTTCGAACTTCAAATATTAGTTTTAATTTTAACACTTACACACACTACACAGTGTCAAGGTTTCTCAAGTCAAAGTGCTTTACTTTAGTTTGAAAGGTAAAACATACTTTATCTTTTAATTCCTCTGGTTATGGCTCTTTAAAGTAAATTATCCAATTAGCGGGTCAACAACACGACCGACTGCTAACACAAAAAATGTAAACACAGACAAAATTGACCTCCATTCTGTAGATTGAGGTAAAGTGACAATCTCGTTGGGTCGATAAGATTTGTTGTTGTAGCTTGTAGATCCACTTATCGTTTCGTTATTATTTGTCATATACGAATGCATTTCACAAATAAATTGGACTTTTGATATTAAATTAATAAGTGTCGTGAATACTAAATGCCTACATAACGGTTTCGACTACTTATATACATTGCATAAAAGCAACGTGATCAGTGCGTTTCATTTATATTTGGCTTACATTGCGAATTGCGTTTTAGCATCAAGCACGTATCGATAGAGGGATTCATGGGGAGAAAGTCCCTCCCAAAATACAATTACAATTAATTTAATATTAGCTAACGACAACAAAGCAAAACAGTTTACATGTTAAATACAACAACAACTATGTCCATATAGAGTTAGCTAAGTCCAGATAATTAACTGGAGTTAACTTTCGTTCCGATGAAAACGGTAATGCCAAGCTATGATTGTAGTTGTGTTATCGATAGAAATGTCAAATGTAGGATAATTCAAAACAAAATGCAAAAGGTAAACAAATGTTGAAATGTCCCGATGTCATTTTTTCGCCAAACTCCATATGGACATGCAAAAAAACGCAGCTATTATCTTCACTAAGGGGCAAACAAATTTTAATCAGACGTATCACAGACTTCGTCGTAATAGTTTCATATTTCGAATCCCGAAAATAAAGTAGCATGTCTCCCATCGGAGCCGAAATATTGCTAAATTCGGGGCTTGTTTTCACGCACACCGAAATTAGTAGCAATATTTTTTATATGACGTTATCTTGTAGGTATACTTTTGGTTCTGCATTCGTGGTGCAAATCAATTACGACGCGGCCTATGGTAAGGCTGAATTATACATTTTCATTAAGTCCCTTCTCAAGTAAAATCCCAGCTACGCCCCTGTTGATGCGTGTTTGTATATGTTTGTAAATTTTATTATGTTATCTTAGTAGTTGTTCACTATTTATCAATATAATATTTAGTACGACGACGATTAATTATAAACAATTACTATAGTTTATTTTGAATGTGAACTTGCATGTGTATTATGCCTGAAACGTGCACCTGAAAAGTTTATCTTATTGAAATATTATTACCAACTTTGTAATGGAACAACATAATTTACAACACTGTTTTTGGCGAGTTGCATTATCCAAGATATTTGATTCAAAGACATCAGCGAATTTAAAGTGTGCAAAGGTTTGATGTCAGCCAATCAATCAGTTTGTGACGTCTCCATGACTTGAGTTTAATTAATTACATAAACAAAGTAATGTCGTAAAGTAGCCCCAAATAGAGAAAATGCTTGCAAATGACGGAGAGCCATCATAGCTAAATAATCCATAAAATTGTATTTATGTACATAATTCTAATAAATAAAACAACCAATTAGTGAATTGTTTACGCTATGTAATAACTTTGCTGATGAATAATGCTGGCAGATATTTATTTAATTCATTATTGCAGTTATACAAAAAAAACACGTATACGCCCTAGTGAAAAAAACGGATAAGAAGTTTCAGGCTGGAGAAATGCTTTTTTTCGTCCACACGGAAAGAGAGCAGTAGAGAAGGACTACAAATAAGCTAACAAAGTGATTTTGCCAGCGTTGAACAATACCTCTTCAGTAGGGTGATTTAAAAGAAAGAAAATTTATTGCAATACACTGAAAAAAATTTTGTTATCGAAAAAATAATTATTTATTTATAAAAAAAAAAATATTTTATAACATGAACGGCAGTTTGAATTTAACAGTGGTGATACCGTAATAAAACAATAATAAGTAACACGAAAACAATGTAGAATATGCAGAACCTGCCCCAAGAAATATTTTACTCAATATATCAATTTTAACGATTAATATCCGAGGTTTATTTGAAAAAAGTCCTGTCCTTACAACAAATAATCGTTATTAAGATTAATTTTGTTCATTTTCTGGTAGACATACATTAAATCAATGCCCTGTATAACTTTCAAGTCATTCCTATCAGTACTTTGCTCACGACATTCTTCTAAAGCTTTTGGTGAGCACGCGCTTCATCAATTGAAAGTTATCAGTCTTGTCAGAAAAAATTTCATTATATAATTTAATTTTCCATACTGAATGATAGATGACCATTATTTATATATCCTGTACAAATTTCATGTAATTCCAATCAGTACTTTTCCCACGGCATTCTTCTAAAGTTTACTATCGACACATGAAAAAAGAGGAACAATCAGAACTTTACCCAATTTGGGACCATCGGAAGCTTCGCCATTTTTAAATTAATTGATGAGTAATTCACATTTTTCCCACTTTATCAAAATTTATTATTTTTAGTTAATTGATGATGCATTACCTTCAAAACAAGAAGTTCTGTCTGTGTTAGCGTACCATCATTTTATATTGCATTTTATAATCGTAATAGTGCCATAGCAACTTCAAAACAATTAATGGAAAATTGGAAGCGCCTAGGTATCCCAATCATCTGGTTGGGATACAATTGTGAAAAAAATCAAACTATTATTCAACCAATGGTGGAATTTGAAGACGAACAAGGAAAATGAAAAGAAAAAGTCTGAAAAACAAACACAAAATCAAGAAGAATTAAGATCGAGATGCAAGATTTTTTGATTAGGTACGGTGACAAGGACTTACAAAATCATCGTTATTGTCCACTGTTAAATTCAAACTGCCGTTCATGTTCAGCCTTATTATGAGTTTCGCCCGGAAAATATTTCACCCGAAAAATTTTTATTCCCCCGGAATTTTTAAAGCTATTATGAGTTTCGCCTGAAACTGTTTATCTTTTCTTCACCGCCAAAAGATAAGTGATAATTTAAAATCTTAATTACGCTACGCGCGAAATTAGTACTCACCAAAAAGGGAAATTTTTATTTTTCGGGTGAAACTTACAATAGGTGAAAAGTGAAATGTCAATTTTTCCGGGTGGAATGTTGTTCACGTGAAACTCATAATAACCCTGGTAATAAAATATTTTTTTTTTAATAAATAAATAATTATTTTTTCGATAACAAAATTTTTTTCAGTGTATTGCAATAAATTTTCTTAAAGAATATTACTACACATTGTTTGTATTAAATTTTCATAAATTTCGGGCAAAAAATGAAGAAGTTATTCACAATAATCCACAACGCCTATTTCGCGGTTTGGAGGCTTAAAAAACAGAAATTCGCTGGTAGCGACCTCTAAATCACCTTCAAATTAAAATTGTTTGATGTCAATCTTTTGGTCTGAAACTAAGCTTAATAATTCCGCCCGGTCCGGGTTGATTTTCGAGAAAAGTGTTTTTTTTTTAATCACCCTACTCTTCAGAGCAAAATAGTATCCCTACCATCAAGGCAAGCGCATTTGTGTTTATTTAGATTTGTACCCATTGAATACAAAATAGATTTAACTAATTTGAACAGTTTCATGATGGGAACAACAAGACCCACATCAAATTCAAATTGTTAACATTTTTTTTCTTTTCCTTTGTATTGTATTGCTATTAATAAATTTTCTGACGGGAAACTACGTCATATTTTTGAAAACAGCTGTTCTTTTACAACAGTTATTAAATTGGAAGGGAATATCCGGTTAAATAAATCACAACAAAAACATAAATGTTAAAAAAAGAGCCAAGTTCTAATATGTACAAGAAACCTGTGCGTTCCTGTCTGCCAAAAAAAGTAATGAGATCTAAAACATATGCCAAGTTTTAAGTTCATGAAGTTTAATATCAAATATCTTAAGTAGAGTAATATCGAAACAATTCCAAATCATGACAGAAATTTGGTATTTAATGATTACTGATTAAAATATGGTGGGTTCACTAGTCAAGTTTTCATACAATTTAAATTTGTGATTAAGTAAGTAATTTAGAGAAAACTTGCCAAGTAAATCCACCAAATTTTAATCAGTAATCATTAAATACCAAATTTCTGTCATGATTTGGAATTGTTTCGATATTACTCTACTTAAGATATTTGATATTAAACTTCATGAACTCAAAACTTGGCATATGTTTTAGATCTCATTACTTTTTTTGGCAGACTTTTTACGCACAGGTTTCTTGTACATATTAGAACTTGGCTCTTTTTTTAACATTTATGTTTTTGTTGTGATTTCACTCCTTTTTGCAAAGATTTATTTTGCCAGGTGAAAATCAAGCCCTACCGCTCCACAAAGTTTCATAATTCTACGTCAACCAAAAGTGCTCCATATAAATAATAGCAATTCTGATAAAGTGGGTGGATGGCACGCCCCTGAATGGGAAATTCCAAATTTTCGATATTTTTCTTTCAAAGTACTTCAAGCCTTTAACAAGCTTCCAATTTTCATCGTTCTACAACAATCGGAAGTGCTCCATATAATTTATAAGAATTTTTAAGAATGTGTGTGGATGCCACGCCCCCTGAATGGAAAATTCCAACTTTTCAATTTTTTTCTTTCTAAGTACTTCAAGTTCTACCGACCCACCAGTTTTCATCGTTCAACAACAATCGGAAGTGCCCCATATAATTTATAAGAATTTTTAAGAAAGTGGGTGGATACCACGCCCCCTTAATGGAAATTCCAATTTTTCAATTTTTTTCTTTCAAAGTACTTCAAGCCCTACCGGCTTACAAATTTTCATTGTTCTACAACAATCGGAAGTGCCCCATATAACTAATAAGAATTTTTAAGAATGTGGGTGGATGCCACGCCCCTGAATGGAAATTTCCAATTTTTCAATTTTTTTCTTTCTAAGTACTTCAAGCCCTACCGACTTACAAATTTTCATTGTTCTACAACAAACGGAAGTGCTCCATATAATTTATAAGAATTTTTAAGAAAGTGGGTGGATGCCACGCCTCCTGAATAGAAAATTGCAGATTTTCGATTTTTTCCTTTGTATGCACCACAAGGCCTACCGTTGTGCGAAATTTCAGGTTTCTACGATGTCGGGAAGTGCTCCATAATTTTGATGGTCTGTCAGTGAGTCAGTGAATCTGTCAGTCAGTTACGGTTTTTACGATTTTTGAAGTCCTATATCTCGGGAATTACTTATGCTTAAGAGTTGAAATTTGGTGGGCCATCTGTGTTTGATCAGCTCAGCAAATACTGCGAATTTGAAGTTTCTGACTTTATTGGTACTGAAGTTAGAGGGGGGTTGAAAATTGCCTGAGTTTGTTCCTGTAAAAAGGGTGTAGTGCCGCGAACTTGGCTGGGCACTACCGTGCCCTTTGATGATCTTAATATTGTGTTATATAGATGTGGTCATAAAAGATATTTCAAATGAATGCCCTGAAATTTGTATTCAAATCTGTCCAATAGTTTTGTTGTTTTAGCGGTTTTAGTCAGAAGCAGTCGAAAAGTTTTTAAAAACACGGAAAAATCCGAGCTTCGCGTGATGATAAAACATTATTTTTTGCGCAAAAATTCCATTTCGCAAACAAAACAAAAGCTCCAAAAATATTATGGGGACTCTTCCCCATCTATTGGAACAATCCACAATTGGTTTCCCAATTTCGCTGCGAACGCTCTAGCACGAATGACGCAGAACGCTCTGGTCACCCGATTGATTCTGCACAAATATTTAGATATGAGAAAGATTTCCGCAAGATGGGAGTCGCGTTTGCTCTCAATCGATTACAAAACCGTTTATACATTTTAAAGGAGTGTTTGGATATCTTCAACCGGAATCCAAGTGAGTTTTTGCGCCGATTTGTAACTGTGGATGAAACATGGATTCATCACCAAACACCAGAAACCAAAGAACAGTCTAAACAGTGGACTTCTCTAAGTGAAGCAGGATTGTCGGCAAAACATAGTGATTGCGTTCGTTTTTTTTGGGATGCGCAAGGATTAGACAATTACCGGTGCTTATTTAGCTGACCTTTTGGAACGATTCGACGCTGATTTAAGGAGAAAAAGACCCCATTTGGCGAGGAAAAAAGTTATTTTTCATCAAGACAACGCTCCTGCGCACAATTCGACACCTGCGATGGTAAAATTGTGTGAACAAGTGAATATTTTGAGGCTTTTGAAAAAACATATTTTTTGGAGGATTAAAAGAAACGTTGGATGAAGTGTATCCAGCTAAAAAGAGATTATGTCGAAAAATAAAAAGTTTTTTTCTGAAAAGAGCGTTCCTTCTTTCAATTTTCAGAGACTTATTGACCCGCCCTCGCCCTCGTATTAGGGAAAAATCTCCATACACATTTCACTTTTTCTTTTCAAATGCAAAAAAAAAATGTGTTTCCTGGGAGTCAATTCTCGATCTGTGAAACTGTGAAATGAAAACAAAGTTATCATTTCAGTTTTTTCACTTCACAAACACGCGCAAGGCGATTCCCGAACTCGTTATGAAAAACAGCTGTCAAAGTGAGTACTATAACATGAAAAATGCTACCACTTGTTCATAAAAAAAGATGATTGTGACGTGTGTATCAAATAAGCACAATTTTTTTCTGTTTATCATTTTTCTTTTCACAGGTTTTCACAGAATGAAATTATTGTGATAAACGCATCATCATATGAAAACATTTTTCATTTTTTCACACTTCGAGGATTGCATTTTGCGTGAAGGCGTTATCATATTTAGCACTTCACAGTTTCCCAAATCGAGAATTGACCCCCTGTTTAGCAATTCATCTGCCTTTTTGACATAATAAGTAGTATAGTTTTTATTAATAAACAAAATTGGCAGATACATGGTAGTTAATTTTTTTAACGGGATTTATAGAAAAGGCCTTTGTTTAGCGATGATGCTCACTTTTGGTTGAATGGATGCGTCAATAAACAAAGCTGCCGTATTTGAAGTGATGATAATTCTTTAGTGTATGTTGAGACACCGTTACATCCACAAAAACTGACTGTTTGGTGTGCTTTATGGGTTGGTGGAATAATTGGTCCGTACTTCTTTAAAAACAATGCTGGCCAGAACGTTAAAGTCAATGGTGACCACTATAGAGCCATGTTTACTGACATTTTCGTTCATCAATTGAACAACCATGATGTGCAGCAGCTTTGGGTTCAACAAAACGGCGCAACATGTCACACATCTCGTGCCACAATTGATTTATTGAAGGAAACGTTTGGTAACCGTATGGTTTCACGTTTCGGAACCGTGAATTGGCCTTCAAGATTGTGCGATTTAACGCCTTCTGTTTTTATATGTGAGGCCACTATTCAACGCCTGAAACGATTGAGGACAACATTCGCCGCGTTATTGACGTGTGTGAAGTTAGCATAACATTTTTGAGCTAGGCCAATGGGACCATGGCAGGGATTTGCAGTTTTTTTGCATTTCTTATGCATTTCTATTCCGGATTTTGCAGTTCACCAAATAGTGGGTGTAACCGACTGTACTGCTAACTTCACTGTGAAGTTAGCAGTGCCTATGCTTTTCTCAGCAACCGGGCTAGCTAGGAATCTGAAATAAGGCTCTGAATTTGCAGTTTAATTTGCAGTTCCAGAAAAGGAAAAAACCAAATTTCTAAATCCTTACATAAAAAAAAATTCATACTGTACTGCTAACTTCACTGTGAAGTTAGCATAAAAGTCCTTTTCTCGGCAACGGTGATACCTAGAAATTTGCAGTTAGGCTCCAAATTTGCAGTTTAATTTGCAGTTCAGGAAAAATTTATGTCCAAATTTTTAAGTCCAAATTTGAAAAAAAATCGAATAAATTCATTTTTCACTGTTAACGTCACTGTGAAGTTAGCAGTACATACCTTTTTCTCAGCAACTGAGCCACCTAGAAAATTGCACTTTAGGTCCAAATTTGCAGTTTTTCATGCACTTCAAGAAAATCCAAATTTGACAAAAAATCGATTAAATTCATTTTTCACTGTTAACATCAGTGTGAAGTTAGCAGTACATATCCTTTTCTAAGGAACTGAGCCAGCTAGAAAATTGCAATTGGTGTCCAAATTTGCAGTTTTTCATGCACTTCAAGAAAAAACTAAGTTCAAATTTTGTAGTCCAAATTTGACAAAAAAATCGATTAAATTCATTTTTCACTGCTAACATCACTGTGAAGTTAGCAGTACATACCCTTTTCTCAGGAACTGAGCCACCTAGAAAATTGCAGTTACGGTCCAAATTTGCAGTTTTTCATGCACTTCAAGAAAAAACTAAGTTCAAATTTTTAAGTCCAAATTTGACAAAAAAATCGATTAAATTCATTTTTCACTGCTAACATCACTGTGAAGTTAGCAGTACATACCCTTTTCTCAGGAACTGAGCCACCTAGAAAATTGCAGTTAGGGTCCAAATTTGCAGTTTTTCATGCACTTCAAGAAAAAACTAAGTTCAAATTTGTACGTCCAAATTTGACAAAAAAATCAAAAATTTTACTTTGCACTGTTAACATCACTGTGAAGTTAGTAGTACATACCCTTTTCTCAGGAACTGAGCCACCTAGAAAATTGCAGTTAGAGTCCAAATTTGCAGTTTTTCATGCACTTAAAGAAAAAAACTAAGTTCAAAATTTAAAGTCCAAATTTGACAAAAAATCGATTAAATTCATTTTTCACTGTTAACATCACTGTGAAGTTAGCAGTACATATCCTTTTCTAAGGAACTGAGCCAGCTAGAAAATTGCAGTTGGTGTCCAAATTTGCAGTTTTCCATTTACTTCAAGAAAAAACTAAGTTCAAATTTTTAAGTCCAAATTTGACAAAAAATTTGAAAAATTCACTATGCAATGTCAACGTCAGTGTGAAGTTAGCAGTACATACCCTTTTCTCAGGAACTGAGCCAGCTAGAAAATTGCAGTTAAGGTCCAAATTTGCAATTTTCCATGCACTTCAAAGAAAAACTAAGTCCAAAAAATTTAAGTACTCAAATATTCATACAATTAGTACTTAAATACTCATATAATTAACAAATCAAATTCCCCTTATCAATATTTTTTTAAGAAATTGAATCATTAAGCCTACTAATACCTCTCTTTTTCATTTAAGGAGGGGCAAAATTCCCATTATAATAACATTTGTCCAAGTCGGACTATTTATGGATAAAAATATAAATCTTAATAAAAATATATCAAAAATGAAAATCGACAATAGAAAATACTAAATTGAAAATAACTACATACATAAATAAAAATTCCAAATAAATTCCAAATCCAATAAAACAAAACAATAAAATTTTGGAATAAATGAACGGTGAACGTCAACAAAAGTTCAATTTAATGAAGGAAAAGAACGCACCTCCTTTGAAACAACATGCTTTCCCTCAGTGACTGTTCAATAACAACGAAAGTGATAGACACAGTTGTCATACTAGAGTTGCATACAAGTCCTTCAATAACTCCAGAAATCGAAAACAGTTTTGTGACCGTCTGCATGTATTTCTTGTTGCATTTAGGTTTGTTTCTGCCATTTTGTTTTCAAGCCGAACAAAAAAATATTTTTTTAGCATGAACCTACATTAGGGTGTCGTCAATTTTCCAAAATAATGTATTAAAGGTTAAATAAAATTTAGTGACCAAAAAAAATTTGACCAAACAAATTATTTCTCATCATCATTGAATTAAAAGTCATAATATTATTAATTAAATAATTAAAAGTCGTAATATTTAATATAAAATTATTGCTTATAAGTTTTTGAGTGAGGGCTTTTAAAGGATTAAAGAACAAATATATAAAAAAAAAATGAATAGCTGCAGTAATTACAAAAATAAAATGTGAAAACAGCAATACCTATACAAATATACATTTGTAAGGGTTATTGACAAATCGGACACAATTTTTTGTTAAAATATTTTTTTAGGACATTCATATTTTACTAAGGAAATGTTTGTCCTTAAAAAAATATGTTGAGAAATAGACACCCTAATATATGGTAGTTATTTTTGAAGAATCTGACAGCAAGTTACAATGTAGTGGCATTTAGGATCTTATTTAATATTTCTGTTAGTTTTTCACTTTGTTACAAAAGTGTTGTATATTAGTTTTACTGAATCATAATGATTAGACACTTTAGAGTTACTTTGAAGTAGCAAAAGATCAAAGTCGCAAAACAGTTACACAATGGATAACTACTCAGTTACTATTAAGCCACGCCTATTTATTTTTAGTCCCACTAAATAAGAACAGTGACCTAAATATATAACAAAGTTGGAACTCAAATAATTTAAAATACAATGAGAGCATTCAACAACTCTACAAAAACTTCCGAGTTATTCTTGTGAAACCAGATTTTTCAATTTCTTGTTGCAAAATTAAAATCTGTGCCCCTTGGGCAGTGATGTAAACAGTGAAAAATGAATTTAATCGATTTTTTGTCAAATTTGGACTTTAAAATTTGAACTTAGTTTTTTCTTGGAGTGCATGAAAAACTGCAAATTTGGACCGTAACTGCAATTTTCTAGGTGGCTCAGTTTCTGAGAAAAGGGTATGTACTGCTAACTTCACAGTGATGTTAACAGTGAAAAATGAATTTAATCGATTTTTTGTCAAATTTGGACTACAAAATTTGAACTTAGTTTTTTCTTGAAGTGCATGAAAAACTGCAAATTTGGACACCAACTGCAATTTTCTAGCTGGCTCAGTTCCTTAGAAAAGGATATGTACTGCTAACTTCACAGTGATGTTAACAGTGAAAAATGAATTTAATCGATTTTTTGTCAAATTTGGACTTTAAATTTTGAACTTAGTTTTTTTCTTGAAGTGCATGAAAAACTGCAAATTTGGACCTTAACTGCAATTTTCTAGGTGGCTCAGTTCCTGAGAAAAGGGTATGTACTGCTAACTTCACAGTGATGTTAACAGTGAAAAATGAATTTATTCGATTTTTTTTTCAAATTTGGACTTAAAAATTTGGACATAAATTTTTCCTGAACTGCAAATTAAACTGCAAATTTGGAGCCTAACTGCAAATTTCTAGGTATCACCGTTGCCGAGAAAAGGACTTTTATGCTAACTTCACAGTGAAGTTAGCAGTACAGTATGAATTTTTTTTTATGTAAGGATTTAGAAATTTGGTTTTTTCCTTTTCTGGAACTGCAAATTAAACTGCAAATTCAGAGCCTTATTTCAGATTCCTAGCTAGCCCGGTTGCTGAGAAACGCATAGGCACTGCTAACTTCACAGTGAAGTTAGCAGTACAGTCGATTACACCCACTATTTGGTGAACTGCAAAATCCGGAATAGAAATGCATAAAAAATGCAAAAAAACTGCAAATTCCTGCCATGGTCCCATTGGTCTAGCTCAAAAATGTTATGCTAACTTCACACACGTGCGTTATTGCCGATATACGCAACAAATGTTGGAAAAAGTAATCGAAAGTTGGACCTCCAGATTTAACTACGCCTGAGCCAGCCGTGGCGGTCATATGCCAGAAATCATATTTGCATTATAATGCCAGAAGTTTATCTATCGAATAAAGTAAATTTCATGTCAATTTAAAAAAAAAAACATCTTTGTTTTATTCCATTCAAAGTTCTATGCCTCTAAAAAAACACCCTTTACATGTAAAATATTCTTTCCAGATTCAAGTGAGCCTGATGATGAAAACCTAGAAGATATTCACAATATTGACGAATATGGATCAGATATGTCAAACTTTGATGAATATGATTGAATAAATCAGAAAAAGAAAATTTAAATACAAATATGTTGTGTATACTACATATGTTATAGGTGAAAAGTACTTTGTTCAAAGCAACTTAATACGATCATTTTGAAAATGATCGTACGAACATTGAATATATTTCTATGAAATGTCGTTCAGAATGAATATAAATAGAAGAATCTGTCTCCTGGAGTCAGATAAGTTTGTACTGTGAAAGGAGTTAGACAAAAGGTTGGCACAGAATCTAATCTCTAATATCAGAAGTGGGAGTGAACCTTATAAAATATATGGAATGGGCATTCTGGAGATATTTTTGTGAAAGAATTATGAAATTGAACTCTGAAACATGCAGAGAGATCCTGAAAACAAAATTACAATGAATTGGATAATGGAAAATGGAAAATTTTAATATGAATGGAGTTTATTTTTAAGAGGATGTGCTTTTCCTAGTTACAAGAGAAAGAGGAATTTCAATTGATGGTTCAGTGAAGCTGAGTCGACTTAAATTCGTATCGTTTTCTTTCAACTAAGCACAGGTTCAGAAAATTGAAAAATTTTGGAGTCAAGATAAAAAGATAAGTACTGCATTAAAGTATTATTTATTAGTGTTATTTAAATGGAATAATAACATATGTTTGTGTCCGTGAAAAGAATAATTTAAAATTTCATGTGTTAGCAAATGGTTGATGGAATTAAATTTTAAATTCATGAGAGAGTGTGTGAAGTTAGCCCCCCTTTTTTTGAATTTGTTATTTTTGAAAGTTGTTCCAGATTGTTCCCGATTTGTTCCGCATTGTTCCAAATTTTTTTTGAAAAATATTCAAAAATGGGGGTTTTAGACCCAAAAAAACCGTTTTTGACCTAGCCCCCCTTTTTTCGAAAATCGAAATTTTGAAAGTTGTTCTAGATTGTTCTAGTTGTTCTGAACATTGTTCCAAGTTTTTGGACCTCTATGTTCAAAATTTCAAAAGTTATGGCCAAAATTCGAAAAAATTGTAGCCCCCCTTTTTTCGAAATTCTTACTTTTTAATTTTTTTTTGGATTAAGAAAAGTGTTCTAAACATTGTTCCAAAAAATTAAAGCTGTAGAGTGTATATCTAAAAAGATATAGCCTTTCAAACTTTTTTTCAAAAATTCAAATTACGACTCCCCAATATTTTTTTTTTTTTTTATTTTAAATATTTCATATTTAATAATATATACATGTGTTGAGAAATTATGGTGCTCTTTCAGAAAATAAATCAGCCTGAAACCGGACTTTAAAAAATAATCTTAGAGTTTTTGAATTTTGTAAAACTTTTATTGGTCCCCTTTTTACAAAATTCAAAAATCCAAAAGTTGTTCCAAGTAAAACTCTGTTTTTTTCTACCAAATACAAAAATTTCATGCAAATCTATGCATAATTAATGACATAATCTAACTAAAATGATTTTATCACTTTTTTCATTCCCCATGGACCCCCCCTTAAAATATCAAATTTTTTTCAATTCAAAATGATTCTTCGAGCTATTATTTAAAAGGGCTTAAAATCCTGGTTCCATGAAATATATTTTAAATATTCAAATTTTCAAAAAACACCCCCACACCCCCCCTTTTAGAAAATAAAATTAAAAAAAATCCTTTAAATAGGCATCTACCTTCATCTTCTTGCTCCAAAAATTGTATTCTAAAATGTGTGTAAACAAAAAATTTAGAGCACAAAAACACTATTTACGATATTAAATGATAATCCTCATTATGCATCAGCCCCATTTTCGAAATCAATGGATAGAAAATAATCAACATTTTGTATAGGTTTATATTCATTGCGCCCTTAAAAAATAACAAAAAAAAAAATAATAAAGAGAAATTGTTACCCCACCCCCCTCACCCACTATTAAAAAAATTGAAAAATAAAAATGGGTTCTAAATTTGTTCACCCCCATGTCAATGCTAGCAAGTTTTAAACACAAACAAAACAAACAAAAGCTCTTAAACCCAAAATAAAACTCTTACGATATTAAAAGGAAATTGAAATTCATATTTTAGGTCTACATTATCGAATAAAAAGGTTTTAAAAATTAAACCAGGATACAAAGAGAATCTTCTTGAATAACCATACATCTTAAACTTAAAAAAAAAAAAATTAAAAACTTTTTCAAAAGGTCTTGAAACCCAAACCCCCCCAAAAAAAACTATTTTTCCAAAATCAAAAATGAAGCTATAGTCCATAAGCAGATAATAAAATATCATACCTAAATAAGAATATAAACGAAAGTAAAAAATTTAAATCCTTTAAATTGATTTTTAGTATAAAACTTAAAACTTCCCCGACCCCCCTTTTTCAAAATCGAAAATCTAAAACTTGTTCCAAGTGCAGAATGGCCTAAATCAAATTGTTCCAAGGATTCATTCAAAAATATTGAAAATTGTAGATTTTAAGCCGAAAAAACACTTTAAATGAAAAAATACTAATTATCCTTGCTCTGGCCCCCCTTTTAGGAAATCCAAAATTCAAAAACTTGTTCCAGGTTGTTCTAGGGCTCTTCTAAATTGTTCCGAGCTTTCGTTTCTTAAAATTGATTTTTAGTATTAAAACTTTCAAAAAAATGCTCCCCCGGCCCCCCTTTTCCAAAATCGAAAATCTAAAACTTGTTCCAAGTGCAGAATGGCCTAAATCAAATTGTTCCAAGGATTCATTCAAAAATATTGAAAATTGTAGATTTTAAGCCGAAAAAAACACTTTAAATGAAAAAATACTAATTATCCTTGCTCTGGCCCCAAGTGCAGAATGGCCTAAATCAAATTGTTCCAAGGATTCATTCAAAAATATTGAAAATTGTAGATTTTAAGCCGAAAAAACACTTTAAATGAAAAAATACTAATTATCCTTGCTCTGGCCCCCCTTTTAGGAAATCCAAAATTCAAAAACTTGTTCCAGGTTGTTCTAGGGCTCTTCTAAATTGTTCCGAGCTTTCGTTTCTTAAAATTGATTTTTAGTATTAAAACTTTCAAAAAAATGCTCCCCCGGCCCCCCTTTTCCAAAATCGAAAATCTAAAACTTGTTCCAAGTGCAGAATGGCCTAAATCAAATTGTTCCAAGGATTCATTCAAAAATATTGAAAATTGTAGATTTTAAGCCGAAAAAAACACTTTTAATGAAAAAATACTAATTATCCTTGCTCTGGCCCCCCTTTTAGGAAATCCAAAATTCAAAAACTTGTTCCAGGTTGTTCTAGGGCTCTTCTAAATTGTTCCGAGCTTTCGTTTCTTAAAATTGATTTTTAGTATTAAAACTTTCAAAAAAATGCTCCCCCGGCCCCCCTTTTCCAAAATCGAAAATCTAAAACTTGTTCAAAGTGCAGAATGGCCTTAATCAAATTGTTCCAAGGATTCATTCAAAAATATTGAAAATTGTAGATTTAAGCCGAAAAAAACACTTTAAATGAAAAAATACTAATTATCCTTGCTCTGGCGCCCCTTTTAGGAAATCCAAAATTCAAAAACCTGTTGCAGGTTGTTCTAGGGCTCTTCTAAATTTTTCCGAGCTTTCGTTTCTTAAAATTTATTTAATATATCATTGGCAAAAAAAAAAACAAAACGACAGACTCTTCCTCTGAAAACCCAAAATAAAAAATCTATTAATTTTGCCGCATGCAAAATCATTTAATTAGTGTTTCTTCCAACTTTCCATGTTTTTATTATTTTTAAGATCGAATTCTGTTTACTAGGTACCATTTAAAATTTAAACGGCTGTTCTCTTTCTCTTTCCATTGTTGTTGAAATAAAATGCACGACTGGATCGCATATACTTGCTCTTATGTTCACGTTAGTTGGAACTTAAGAACTTTTAAAATATAACATAATAGAAAAAATATATAAAAATAGAAAAATATAAAAAAAGCATCTAAATCGTTCTTTAAATATTGTATAAACGACTAGTAAAATAGTTTAGCGCTCAAAACCATGTATGCCAATTTTTTCCTTAAAAAAATAGAAATATATATGCAAAAATAAAATTAAAAATCTAATTTCGTATATGGGTCAATATTTCAAAATATTAATATTTCAGTCTCCTTCATTTTTGAATCGAAGTACAAAATTTTATTATAAGTTTGTTAATTGGATGGCTTGAAACAAACGGGTTCTAATATTAGCTCTAGAGAAAACAAAGTTAAAAAAAAATATCATACCCGCTATCTCCATTTAAACACCCAAAATATCATTCCCCTGACGTGTCCCCATGCCTACTTACCACACTGTCTGAATCTTAGCAACGAAACTAAAAACGATAAAAGAAATCTAATGATGCAGTCTTTTTAATAATAAATGCATCCTAACTAAAAAATAATCAAATGATTTTTAGTTGCTTTATTTTTTTAAATAGGAGCTATTAAGTAAGTGTCCCCCATAAATTGATCATTTCTATCCCACCAATGGATATTTAAAAAAAAATGTATATAGGCTCAAAATAGAAAACTGATTGTTTGTTGTTTAGCGGTAAAGAATTGCTCTTTATGAAAATTGAAGTAAGGGTTTCAAAAAAACTTTGTTGTCTTTTTTATTTCAAGTTAAGGCAATGATTTTGTTTTTCGTCAAGCGAAATTGTCATTCGTCTAACGCGTGTTTTTTACTAAACCGTGTGGTATAAAAATTAAAAAGTTTTACTCTTCTGTGTCTTTTACAAGGGCTTACGTGAAAAATAATATAAAACATCTAATTTTCTAATAACCTCCATTTAATTCTCATAAAACACCCTTGGGAGTCATTCCCCTAACATCATTTTTTGTGTCATTCCCCTGACTTTCAAGTTTTCATTATAATGATTGATTGCATTTTGGTAACTCTAGAAGAATCAATGATATTACATTTGAACATATTTACAGTATTTTTAGTAGTTTTGAATTTTTTTCAGAATTTCTCTGTCAAAATATCATACAAAAATGCGATTATTACTATAAAATGTTTAGTATCGCAAAATCCTTGAATTATGAGAGCAAGTTCGTGCAACATAGTGGTGGATGCTTTTTTTCATGTTAGTATTAATTTGTTCTCTTTTTTCCTTACACTCCTGAAACCATTCGCAATATTAAATATCCATTTAATCAACGGAGTAAATACAAATTTTTGTCATTCCCCTGATACAAGTATCTTTTCCCTGACTTAAAGTACCGTTAGATTTGATAAAATGTTATGACTTCTTGTTTTTAAGTGGTTATCATAGAGTTATTAAAGGACATAATTGTTCGTCTACCAAAATAGGTTCTTTTGAGCGAGGGTCCACTTTGGAGTGGAAAATATTAATGTTTTGAAATATTGACCCATACATAAAATTTTAGTAATATTTAAAAAAAAAATTTGGGATGCCAATTTTGAGTATTTATTTATAGACATTAACAAATTTATTTTCAAACAACAATTAAACAAACGATGGTCGATTGTGAAAGAGAAAGAGAACAGCCGTTTAAACTTTAAATGGAACCTTATAAACAGAATTCGATATTAAAAATAATAAAAACATGGAAAGATGGTAGAAACACTAATTAAATGATTTTGAATGCGGCAAAATTAAAAGATTTTTTATTTTGGGCTTTCAGAGGAAGAGTCTGTCGTATTGTTTTTTTTGCCAATGATATATTAAATTAATTTTAAGAACCGAAAGCTCGGAACTATTTAGAAGAGCCCTAGAACAACCTGGAACAAGTTTTTGAATTTTGGATTTCCTAAAAGGGGGGCCAGAGCAAGGATAATTAGTATTTTTTCATTTAAAGTGTTTTTTCGGCTTAAAATCTACAATTTTCAATATTTTTGAATGAATCCTTGGAACAATTTGATTTAGGCCATTCTGCACTTGGAACAAGTTTTAGATTTTCGATTTTGGAAAAGGGGGGCCGGGGGAGCATTTTTTTGAAAGTTTTAATACTAAAAATCAATTTTAAGAAACGAAAGCTCGGAACAATTTAGAAGAGCCCTAGAACAACCTGGAACAAGTTTTTGAATTTTGGATTTCCTAAAAGGGGGGCCAGAGCAAGGATAATTAGTATTTTTTCATTTAAAGTGTTTTTTCGGCTTAAAATCTACAATTTTCAATATTTTTGAATGAATCCTTGGAACAATTTGATTTAGGCCATTCTGCACTTGGAACAAGTTTTAGATTTTCGATTTTGGAAAAGGGGGGCCGGGGGAGCATTTTTTTGAAAGTTTTAATACTAAAAATCAATTTTAAGAAACGAAAGCTCGGAACAATTTAGAAGAGCCCTAGAACAACCTGGAACAAGTTTTTGAATTTTGGATTTCCTAAAAGGGGGGCCAGAGCAAGGATAATTAGTATTTTTTCATTTAAAGTGTTTTTTCGGCTTAAAATCTACAATTTTCAATATTTTTGAATGAATCCTTGGAACAATTTGATTTAGGCCATTCTGCACTTGGAACAAGTTTTAGATTTTCGATTTTGGAAAAGGGGGGCCGGGGGAGCATTTTTTTGAAAGTTTTAATACTAAAAATCAATTTTAAGAAACGAAAGCTCGGAACAATTTAGAAGAGCCCTAGAACAACCTGGAACAAGTTTTTGAATTTTGGATTTCCTAAAAGGGGGGCCAGAGCAAGGATAATTAGTATTTTTTCATTTAAAGTGTTTTTTCGGCTTAAAATCTACAATTTTCAATATTTTTGAATGAATCCTTGGAACAATTTGATTTAGGCCATTCTGCACTTGGAACAAGTTTTAGATTTTCGATTTTGGAAAAGGGGGGCCGGGGGAGCATTTTTTTGAAAGTTTTAATACTAAAAATCAATTTTAAGAAACGAAAGCTCGGAACAATTTAGAAGAGCCCTAGAACAACCTGGACCAAGTTTTTGAATTTTGGATTTCCTAAAAGGGGGGCCAGAGCAAGGATAATTAGTATTTTTTCATTTAAAGTGTTTTTTCGGCTTAAAATCTACAATTTTCAATATTTTTGAATGAATCCTTGGAACAATTTGATTTAGGCCATTCTGCACTTGGAACAAGTTTTAGATTTTCGATTTTGGAAAAGGGGGGCCGGGGGAGCATTTTTTTGGAAGTTTTAATACTAAAAATCAATTTTAAGAAACGAAAGCTCGGAACAATTTAGAAGAGCCCTAGAACAACCTGGAACAAGTTTTTGAATTTTGGATTTCCTAAAAGGGGGGCCAGAGCAAGGATAATTAGTATTTTTTCATTTAAAGTGTTTTTTCGGCTTAAAATCTACAATTTTCAATATTTTTGAATGAATCCTTGGAACAATTTGATTTAGGCCATTCTGCACTTGGAACAAGTTTTAGATTTTCGATTTTGGAAAAGGGGGGCCGGGGGAGCATTTTTTTGAAAGTTTTAATACTAAAAATCAATTTTAAGAAACGAAAGCTCGGAACAATTTAGAAGAGCCCTAGAACAACCTGGAACAAGTTTTTGAATTTTGGATTTCCTAAAAGGGGGGCCAGAGCAAGGATAATTAGTATTTTTTCATTTAAAGTGTTTTTTCGGCTTAAAATCTACAATTTTCAATATTTTTGAATGAATCCTTGGAACAATTTGATTTAGGCCATTCTGCACTTGGAACAAGTTTTAGATTTTCGATTTTGGAAAAGGGGGGCCGGGGGAGCATTTTTTTGAAAGTTTTAATACTAAAAATCAATTTTAAGAAACGAAAGCTCGGAACAATTTAGAAGAGCCCTAGAACAACCTGGAACAAGTTTTTGAATTTTGGATTTCCTAAAAGGGGGGCCAGAGCAAGGATAATTAGTATTTTTTCATTTAAAGTGTTTTTTCGGCTTAAAATCTACAATTTTCAATATTTTTGAATGAATCCTTGGAACAATTTGATTTAGGCCATTCTGCACTTGGAACAAGTTTTAGATTTTCGATTTTGAAAAAGGGGGGTCGGGGAAGTTTTAAGTTTTATACTAAAAATCAATTTAAAGGATTTAAATTTTTTACTTTCGTTTATATTCTTATTTAGGTATGATATTTTATTATCTGCTTATGGACTATAGCTTCATTTTTGATTTTGGAAAAATAGTTTTTTTTGGGGGGGTTTGGGTTTCAAGACCTTTTGAAAAAGTTTTTAATTTTTTTTTTTTTAAGTTTAAGATGTATGGTTATTCAAGAAGATTCTCTTTGTATCCTGGTTTAATTTTTAAAACCTTTTTATTCGATAATGTAGACCTAAAATATGAATTTCAATTTCCTTTTAATATCGTAAGAGTTTTATTTTGGGTTTAAGAGCTTTTGTTTGTTTTGTTTGTGTTTAAAACTTGCTAGCATTGACATGGGGGTGAACAAATTTAGAACCCATTTTTATTTTTCAATTTTTTTAATAGTGGGTGAGGGGGGTGGGGTAACAATTTCTCTTTATTATTTTTTTTTTGTTATTTTTTAAGGGCGCAATGAATATAAACCTATACAAAATGTTGATTATTTTCTATCCATTGATTTCGAAAATGGGGCTGATGCATAATGAGGATTATCATTTAATATCGTAAATAGTGTTTTTGTGCTCTAAATTTTTTGTTTACACACATTTTAGAATACAATTTTTGGAGCAAGAAGATGAAGGTAGATGCCTATTTAAAGGATTTTTTTTAATTTTATTTTCTAAAAGGGGGGGTGTGGGGGTGTTTTTTGAAAATTTGAATATTTAAAATATATTTCATGGAACCAGGATTTTAAGCCCTTTTAAATAATAGCTCGAAGAATCATTTTGAATTGAAAAAAATTTGATATTTTAAGGGGGGGTCCATGGGGAATGAAAAAAGTGATAAAATCATTTTAGTTAGATTATGTCATTAATTATGCATAGATTTGCATGAAATTTTGGTATTTGGTAGAAAAAACAGAGTTTTACTTGGAACAACTTTTGGATTTTTGAATTTTGTAAAAAGGGGACCAATAAAAATTTTACAAAATTCAAAAACTCTAAGATTATTTTTTAAAGTCCGGTTTCAGGCTGATTTATTTTCTGAAAGAGCACCATAATTTCTCAACACATGTATATATTATTAAATATGAAATATTTAAAATAAAAAAAAAAATAAAAAATATTGGGGAGTCGTAATTTGAATTTTTGAAAAAAAGTTTGAAAGGCTATATCTTTTTAGATACATATATACTCTACAGCTTTAATTTTTTGGAACAATGTTTAGAACACTTTTTAATCCAAAAAAAAATTAAAAAGTAAGAATTTCAAAAAACAATTTTTTCGAATTTTGGCCATAACTTTTGAAATTTTGAACATAGAGGTCCAAAAACTTGGAACAATGTTCAGAACAACTAGAACAACTTTCAAAATTTTGATTTTCGAAAAAAGGGGGGCTAGGTCAAAAACGGTTTTTTGGGTCTAAAACCCCCATTTTTGAATATTTTTCAAAAAAAATTTGGAACAATGCGGAACAAATCGGGAACAATCAGGAACAACTTTCAAAAATAACAAATTCAAAAAAAGGGGGGCTAACTTCACACACTCTTCATGAGAATTCCTTATTTGCCTGTCCGCTAGCTTCAAATTTTTGATAGATTCTGTCTTTGATAAGAGAAGGATCTAAAACGTTTTATTGTTGATAATATTTGTAAACAGCTTTATTTTTATTTATGTATGGACCTTTAATTATTAAAGAACATGATTACCGATTATTTAAAAGTACCCAACTGATTTTTGTTATTCCCAACTGTTGTTGGCTTTCTTTTTGTGTCCTAAATTATTTGTCTGATATGATTTGTTTGGTATTAGAAAATGCTTTTTGTACAAAACAAATTTGAAGCAATTGTCAGGATGGTCGGTGTGGGAGTAAAATGAGAATTCAGTTTTTTGATCTAATGAATGTTTCAACACCAGACGGTGTCTGAGCTATTTTGAAATTAAGATGATGGCTAAAATATTGTTTTTTTTGGTAATTGGCAAATCAGGTTTGAGTCCTAGAAAAAGATATTACCTTAACATCATATAGAAATTCAAATGAGTATAGAATAGTCAACAAAACTGAAGCAAAAGGGAGCCATTATGTTACTTCACCAACTTAAGGTTTACTAAGCACATATTCGGCTTGCATTATTATGGAATCCCCAGAGGACACGCTGGTTATTGATAGATAGATGATAGAAACTCGTTTGTATTGCAGTGAATGTGTGTCGGGTGGATCTGCACACTTTTTTCTTTTTTCCTAATTAGGTTGTTTTATTTATTCAAATGCTATTGTCAAATAGAATGTTTCAAGTTTGACACTGTTAAATGATTCGTTGAGTTGGAGAACTTTTTGTAAGGACCACAGCGTAAGGTTTTCGAAACCATCCTGATGGCTTTTTATCTTTGATTTTTAATTGCAGTGCATTGAGGATGACATAAGTTATCTACGAAGTGAGAGATTTAGTATTTTCGTTTCTTAGATGGTAGATTTATAAGAGGGTTAGTCTTGGGTATTTAAAAGGTTTTTCACCACTGTGGAGTTAGCAGTCAAATGAATTTTCAAAAAAAAAAGTTTTTTCACTGATACAAATGAAATAATCGAAAAACTTGAGGGGGAGGGGGGCAATTTAGGCTTAAGAAGCTAATATTTGTGTTCTTAAATTTTAGAAGTAACTATGTTGTAGATGTAAAGCGTTGACTTCAGCTCGTTTTCTCTTTCGATTATTTCATTGAAGTTACAAGTTTCATATTGGTTTATAGTACAAGACAAGTTGACGCCTGCGAGCTAAACCTCAGAGCTTATTACCATTTGGTACTGTTTTATTTTTGAGTAAAATTAGACAAGTTGATTGCCTCTGAGCTACTTGAGTTAATGGTATAAGACAAGTTTAGGCTTGCGAGCTAAACCTCTGAGCTTATGACTCAGAGTTACCACTGGAACACTATAGTGTCCCCGGGGACACTTTTTACTGGAGGGGACTCGAGGACACATTTTTTTTGAAAAGGACACATTTTTTCATGATCATTTGACTTCAAGAAACTTAAAATTTATTTAAACATAAGGTGGAGAACTTTGTCCTGAATCGTATATCCCACCGTTTAAAAGTTTTTAGGTAGGTAGGTAGAATTTATTCTTCATTTTCTGTTAAGTTTCTCTTTTATAAAATAATAAAATTTTTGGTATGTCGTATTTTTTTTTATTTTATGCATTTATTCCAAAAGGACACATTTATTTTCAAAAGGACACATTTTTTTATTCACAGGGACACATAAATAATTTTGCCTGCGGTAACACTGTTATGACTATTTAATCTTGGATTGTTTTTTGAATAAAAGTAGACAAGCTGATGCCTCTGAGCTACTTGAGTCGGTTGTTAATGGTATAAGACAAGTTTAGGCTTGCGAGCTAAACCTCTGAGCTTATGACAAAAGGTTGGCACAGAATCTAATCTCTAATATATATATTATGTAGATATAAAAAATTAGGAGTCAATTAAAAATAGACTATACTCGTGTCGTGTACTCGTGTAATTTATAATTCAAAGAATATCAGCTCTATTTTATTAATGAATTGTATTCCGCCCCGTGCCTTTAAAACCATAGTTTCCTCATACAAAAGAGAGTGGTCATTTTTGGTCATTAGATATTCCATTGTTCCATTCCATTATACAAAGGTAATACAAAGAGTAATATCGCATATAGTCCAGTCAATTTGTGTTCAAAAGAGCCCTTAGCGAGCAAATTTTGGGGTAGTTTTGATGTATTCCCTATTTTAATTTTTCGGAGTAGCTGAATCCTATTCTGAGGCTTACGACTAAAATTTCGCGACGCAACATGGAAAAAATGCAAAAAATTATGCAAAAATTAATTGTTTTCAGAGCTTTTCGTTCGAATACTATCAATTATTTGTAAATGTTTTCAAAGTACAGTTGAAAGCGTCATCTACTCGAAAACACTAATTACATAATTTTAATTTTTGTCTCTAGCATGAACCAAAATATACTTTTCTAATGATTTTTCATTCATTGAATTCGAATCTGGCCTCATAATTCCAGTAGTACGTCATGTTTTTGAGATATTCAAACCTAAATTTTTGAAAAAATGCGTTTTATATGCAAATTCGGGGTTGTATTATTTCTCGAGGTATTTTTTTTTTTTTTTTTCAAATGCATTTTTATAGAAATATAATAGAAATTTCTGTTGTATCTTTCAGATACCTTCATTCATCTTCAAGAAATAATTATTTTACCTATGTTCATATTTTTTTTGATGCAATGTTTAATCAAAAAGCCCCAACTTTGCTAGACTATGATTTTTTGAATAGCCTTTCAATTTTTTTTTTCAATCACACCCAAAATCTGCTGTCTCTTGGTCTATAAAGAGAGCCATACAATTATTTTTGTTTAAACATTACCAATTATTTACAACAAATTATATGTACATGTTTTCAATGATTTTAAAGACTATTATTTACTATCATTATTTCTAGGATAAAATAAAAAACTCGACACGAAACCTTAAATAAAATACAGTGCAGTTCACTTGAATAGAAATATATTTTTTTGGGTTAATCAATATGACAATATACTCTCAAAATGCGTTATTTTTTGAAAACGTGTTCGATATATTTCTCTGTTTATGCTGAGTGTCATTTTGACATACTCAAATGTGCCTCAAATTGTGTGCACTATTGTGATCTTTATATTGCTTCCTAGTAGAATCATAGCTCTCAAATTTTTTCGTTGATACATTTGTCTCCGAAAATGGTAAGAAGCGATGAAAATCACTTTATCAATTTAATAAATTCGACGAATGCACTACTTGACCTTTGGTTAAAATTATTTCAATAGATGCAATCTGGAAAAAATAAATTCTAACACGCTTAAAAAGATTAAATTAGTTTTTTTCTCTGGGGTGAAGCACCTATATAAAGGAATTCCATTTATTCAACCTTTGGAAATACGATTTTTCTGAAAGAGTGTAAGGTATTTACCAAGTGCGATATGAAAACTCTGATTTTCATTGTCTTGATTGCTGCAGTTTTGGTGGACGCAGAGTCTACCAATAAAATTACTTTAGCTATGAAAGAACACGAAGTAATACCGGATGTTGTTTCCGATGGCGCGAAAAGAGAATTGCACGTAAGCCTGAGATTTTCGAATTGCCTTTTAAAGTTTTAAATGTAAACGAATATTCATGTAGGTAAAATACGGTCACGTTACCGTTTGTTTGGGCAATGAACTTACTCCTACCGAAACCAAAGATAAGCCAACCCATGTGAACTGGAATGCCGACAGTAATGCCTTTTATACTTTGATCTTTACGGCACCTGATGGTCCGAGTCGCGCAAACCCTAAATATCGGGAAGTCATCAAATGGTTGGTTGTTAATATTCCTGGAGGCGATATTGGTAAGGGTGAGGTTTTAGCCGATTATATTGGTGCAGGTCCTTCAAAGGACGCAGGATTGGCCCGATACGTGTTTCTCGTTTACAAACAGAAAGGAAAACAAAAGTTTGATGAGAAACCGATTGATAAATATTCTTTTGATTCACGGAAACATTTTTCAAGCACAAAATTTATACAAAAGCATAAAATGGGACCTGAGTCTGTGGCAGCGGATTTCTTTCAGGCACGTTATGATGATTATGTTCCTATTCTTTACAAACAAATTCATTATAATCCGTAGTTAAGCCTTAACATGTACACATACATAGTTCAATAGAAAACAAAATATAATGAGCATAATATAAAATAAGAGGCATGCAATTCAAAACTTTATATTCTACAGCTTCTGTTGTGAAACAACGGTATGTTGTGGTTAGTCATATCATTAAGTTAACATTCGTCGAATTGTACTTAAGGGCCAAAAGCGTTCTGGTACAGAGATATGAAGGAAATAAATAAAAAAAAAGAGTTTGGTCGTTCATTCATCTGTGAAATTTTATTCAATTAAACGCAAAACTTTTAAGGTTCTTTGGTAAGCCACGTAAATAAAAATTAAGCGAGTTGAATTAAGTAGGTAAGGTACTCACCATGAAGATTCCGCTACAAATTATATTGACCATGGTCACAGGCAAACTGCCAAGTTTTAGAGTTCCTTAAGGAGTCCCGTCCCTTGTTGTTGTTGCTGAGGTTGAGGTGTAGAATGTTGGGAGCAAACCATCATCGTGTCCTGTAACCCCGGCTGGGGCATAGGGCGTCAACAAAACGTCTCCATCCTTCACGGTCTGCTGCAAGGTACTTTAGCTGTGGCCACGTCTTTCTCTGGGATTCTGCTTCCGCTAACACAGTTGATTTCCATGTTGTTCTTGGTCTTCCAACCCGCCGTGCACCCTGAGGATTCCATTCAAAGGACTGCTTTGCAATTTCATCGTTTGGTTTCCTCAGTGTGTGACCAATCCAACGCCATTTACGCTTTCTTATGTCGACGTCCAGCCGCTCTTGACTTGTCCTGCGCCACAATTCCTCATTTGATATTATTTGTGGCCATCGAATCTTTAGGATGTGGCGAAGACAGCGATTCACAAAAGCCTGCAATTTCTTCGAAATGATAGACGTGACTTTCCAGGTTTCACAAGCATATAACAGCACGGATTTGACATTGGATTCGAAGAATCTCAACTTAGTGCGTAAGGAGATTTGACTTGATTTCCAGATTGGGGACAGAGTACCGAAGGCAGCACGAGCTTTATTTATTCTACTTTTAACGTCCAGATCCAAAGACAATACTGCCAAGGTAGTTGAACTGTTCCACTACTTCAACTGGCGTCTCCTGTAGAATAATACGCTGCTGTGTGGAGCGGCCTGTGAGCATTATTTTTGTCTTTTTGCTGTTTATTCTTAGACCACTCGACTCTCCCTTCACTTGCAGTGTTTGGCACATCCCGTTCAGCCCACTGATGTTATTTGCCAGTAGACATATGTCATCGGCATAGTCTAAATGACTGAGCCTTTCGAACGGTCTCCATTGAATGCCCTGTCGCTCAGCTGTACCTACACTGGCCGTCAATACGTCGTCCATCGCCAGCAGGAAGAGAATTGGCGATAGAACATCCCCTTGTCTCACACCCTGTTGCACTACGAAGGAGTCGGATAGCTGCCCATTGTGCAAAACAAAACACCTCGCGTTGTTGTAGGACTCTTTAATAATGGCAACAATTTTTGGTGGAATTCCTCTACCAAGCAACGATCTCCATATACATTCTCGGTTAACTCGATCAAAGGCCTTTTCAAAATCCACGAACATGAGGTAAAGCGGTGATTGATATTCCATCGACTGCTCGAGGACGATACGCAGGGTGTTGATATGGTCGACACACGATCGACCACTGCGGAAGCCAGCTTGATGCCTCTTGAGTGTAGACTCGATTCTATCCTTTATTCGCTCGAGTATGATTGTTGCCATTAGTTTTGGGAAAACGGACAAAACGGTGATACCACGCCAATTGTTGCAATTCTTTAAGTCACCTTTCTTTGGCAACTTAACAATCACACCATCCTTCCAGTCCCTGGGATAGCTTTCGTTTTCCCAAATGTTTTGTATCAGCGGATGTAAAATACTAGCCGCTGCTACGGGATCGGCTTTCAGGAATTCAGCTGGTATTCCGTCCAGTCCAGCTGCCTTGTTGTTTTTGAGGAGATTCATTGATGTACGAATTTCCGATTCTGACGGGGGTTCGATGTCAATACCCCTATAGGACCTGCGCATCTCGTTTAGTTGGGGCACTTCAGCACTCTGCTCAACTGAATCCTCATTTAGCAGGGCACAAAAATGGTCCTTCCATCTACGAAGCTGATCCTCAATTGATACCAAAAGTGTGCCATCCACATCCATTACAGGATGATTGGTGTTGCTTTTTTTCCCGATAACATCTTTGGCTATTTGGTACAATTCCCGGATATCTCCTCTTCTGGCAGCGCTTTCCGCATTATCTGCGAGTCCATCCAACTTCACCCTCTTGTCACGTCTCACACAGCGGTAGGCCATCTTATGTGCAATGCGGTACTCTCTTCGCAAGTCAGCCTTTCGTTGAACATCAGCTTCGGCATTTATTTGGATTTTCAACGATTTGCGAAGTTCGATCTTATCCCAGGTGTCTTGGGATATCCAAGAGTCTCTTCGTCTCGTTCGCTTGGGTACAGTTTCGGATCCAGCCTCCATAAAAACACTTTTAATTTCACCCCACATCTCATCAATTGTTGAATTCTGGATTCCATTTAATGACGAGGCTCTGTCGTTAAGGGTGGTGACATAGTTTCGACATATGTTGGGGTCATTTAAAGCATTAGTAATGAATTTTGTGCTCCTTGCTGCATCCTGCGCTGGTTTTTGTACGGCAGCGGTTCGTAGTTTGAGACTCATCAGAACCAAATGGTGGTCGCTTCCCACATCGGCATTTCTTATACTCCGGACATCACACATAGACTTCCTCCATCGCTGCTGAATCATGATATGATCAATTTGGTTTTCGGTTTGACCATCCGGATGCACCCAGGTAATTTTGTTGCACGTCTTATGCTTAAATACAGTTCCACCTATCACAAGACGATTCGCGTTACAAAAGTCGACAAGCAAGTCACCATTTTCATTCCGTGACCCCACGCCATTTCTTCCCATCACGCGTTCCAGTCCGTAATTGTCTGAACCGACTTGGGCATTAAGGTCTCCCATAACGACTATGATGTCGGCTCTCGGAACACTACTGTAAACCGAGTTCAGATGAGTGTAGAACGCGGTTTTGTCTTCCTCGGTCGCTTCATTTGTGGGGGCGTAGCACTGAATAATTGTGACGTTACGAATTTTTGAACGAAACCTTGCTGTCATTAATCTCGCAGAAATGGGCGCCCATGAGATCAAACTACGCCTCGCTTCTTCGTTCAACATAATTCCGACACCATGCAGTCTTTGGCCACCCTCTCTTTCATCTTCCCCGGAATACAGCATTCTCGTCTGTCCAGTGTCTGATCTGTATTCAGCTCTTCCTCTCCACTTAGTTTCGCTTATGCCCAGGATACTGATCTTTAGGCGAAGCATTTCACGCTCAACCTGCTCGTATCTACCATCGCTGTACAAGGATCGAACGTTCCATGCTCCGATTTTCGTACGTATGCGGTAGCCAAAAGTAACATTTGCGCTTCTTGAAAGACTTCTTCTATTTGTCAACGATTCATTTATTATTATGGCGTCTTGATTGACGCTCGTACATGAAGGATGCCGCACCCCCAAATACGATGCGCGGTTTACTGCAGCCGAAGCTACAGAAGGATTTTCTATAAAAAGATTACCTCTTGGGGACTCATTTCCATTTGTTTTCATAATTCATGTATTTGCATATATCCTCCCACCATGGTGTTTTCCGAGATATGATTAATAACATACATAAGCTCAGATTTGACAGGCACACCCGCCTTTTGTATGGTCAAACACATAACTGCTCGAGGCCGCCCACTATGGGAAAACAGACGCCTTTTGTAGCCGCCCAATATGGGTTACAGACGCTACCTGCTGCTGCCGTTGGCCTTTTACCAAAAAAAGCTCCTCCGCCACCAGACTATCATGCCGTTGACCGCCACCTGCAGTTCATCCGTCTTAAGGGGGCTTTTAACCATCCCGAGGACAAGTTTGTGCCCTGACCAGCATAGCTGGGTTGTCTGCTTATCCCGGCATCCATTCGGTCCCCCTGCACGTTAGCGTTACCCGCCCTCTACCACGCGGAGGTGTGCATAGGGATTTTCCTATCATTGAGCCTAGGGCCATATGGCGTCCTAGCACTCTCAAGTACTTTTAGAGGGAGCAAACCCTACTCACCAAATATCCTGGTTTTATGTAGTGACAACAAGTGAAGAGTTGATGATGGGATCCTATGTTCGTGAAATGTTAAAATTGTTTCATATCATCCTATTCCTTTTGAGTAGTATGGCGTATTTCAGGTTGCATATAAAAGACCTTTGGATTTACAGTCATTCAAATTATATATATAAAAGTGGTTGTGTCGAACATAATGTTTGATATAACTCGTGCTCAAAAATTATTTATAAAATATATTTTAATTTCATTTTTAAATACTATTGCTACTTATAAATTTTGCTATATAATATACATAATTATAAAACATATAACGCTTAATATATAAAATAATAGAATATAATATAGATATAATATCTACAATGATATCTACACTTTCAATTGGACAAGATCTTATGGACCACCTTTAGCAACAATATCAATATACGTCTTAAGGGCCATTACTTTTGCATTGACAATTGGATGGGTGCAGGTTGAGAGTAAGGCTTTTCCTATGTCTAATTCTCCTTGCATAATCATACAAACAACTAGATTATAGGTCATAATAGACTGAGCCGCTTCGATAGACTTGACTTGCCAGTCTTTTGTTTCGAAGTCAAAAGCATTAGGTGCAGATATGAATTTTGGCTCCAAGTGAATACGAGCTTCGGGTAATTTGTCCATCATCATCAAAGCTTCGCCACTGTACATATGCCCGAGCATTCTTCAAGAAATAAAATTTTATTAGTAAATTACTTTTTTATTTAATTCTATGAACTTACTCATATGATTCTGAAATCCCATCCATTCGCAGCAAATCGCTGGCATATTCCAGAGCCAATACATAATCTCCTAAGCGCAGCGAAACATAACTGAAAGCAGCAGCAATCGCAGCACCTAGATTAGCAAATGACTCCTTCGTGATCGGCATAGAAGGATTACAAATGTTGTCATCGTTGATTGAAGTCCAACTTTGTGTGTCAGCATCTTCAGTATTAGGTGTAGTAAACTGTGTTTTGTAGGTGTTATAAAGATAGAGTGCATTACGCAGGCACAAAGCTGCAAACTCTAAGTTTGTTTCAGGAATAGCAGCGGATTGGACATTTTCACTAAAAAAAATATTTGTGTTTACACACTTAGCTGTTTTAATTTACAAGGATTTTATTTTATTTACGGGTAGGCAAGTTTTGGAGTTGGTCGAAAGATAAACTTCCTTCGAGATCCAGGGCAGATTATTGCAGCTATAAGTGGCTTTTTCTCATTTTCCAAATTGGTCTAAATAAATAAAAAGTTTATTTTTTAACTTGGGTTTAGCAAATACTCAAGATCAATGTATGGATTGGATTGGATAGGGATTGTAGTTTTGTAGTTTCTGTTCAAGTTCTGATTTAAAAAGTTCGGAACACGCGATGTTAATAGGAGAGAACAAGTTTATGTACAGCGAGCGTGCGAAAAAGTCATTTGAATGCCTGCAGATGTACTTCAATTAACAAATTCGTGATTAGCCGACGATTTCAAAATAGTGTCCTCGGCGTCCAAAGCAGTTATACACATGGAGAGTCCCGGGATCATCATCTTATAAATTACGTACACAGATACGAATGCGCACATTTAATGCTGATTGGTGTTAAGCTTCCTCAGTTGGCTTTAAAAAGTGGGGAACACTATTCACAAAGATTGCTGCAATCAGCAGCTCTCAAAAACCTCTACTTTCTCTATAAGGATAGACCAAAGGTCACAAGAAAGTTATAGTGCTTGGCTTGGGCAATGATTGATGATGGAAAACACCTTTTAGCTTGCATCGCAGGTACTTCAGCAGCAGGGAGTCCAAGTGAGATCGCCGGACGAAATCCCAATTTGTAGGACTAAAGGACATTAAAAGCTATTTTGAAGCAATAGAACGTTACGTTTATAGAACTACCAAGGAGCTCATATGCTTACACGACTACCACAACAGTCCGTAAAATATTCACATGACTCTCTGTTAATTTTGGATGAGTAGCAGCTTTAAAGTTGCTTGGGGTTTAATCAGAGTTTTAGCCTGTGAAGTATTTTTAACGTCCAATTGCTCCGTCTGAGGAAAAAACTGCCGGGTCCCCCACTAGGCAAGAATTATAACCGCACTCAAAGCCTTGAAGAACAGTAAAGGGATGAATACACAAAAGTTAACAATTTTAAACTTGGCGCAACTACTCGTATATCACTCTTAAGTGTGATTATAGTGGAGGTCATTTTCCATTTGAGCAACGTCACGTACATAACAAGACGGGTTACCATTCTCTTGGTTAAAATGCTATTTACAAGCCGCTTCTACGAGAAAATTAAAATTTTACTTACCATTTCATTAAACATAATACAAGCTTCTGCTAGTCTTAACCAAAGTCTAGGATTCTTGTGATAGGTCTTTAGAACAATGAGAAAACATTCGAATGCCTCTTTAGGTCGTCTCAAATGTAGCATCGATATACCCAGATTGTATAAGACTTCTCGTGAACGAGGCGCACTCAGATAATGCAAAGGAACATTCTTCAAATTACTGGAGAATTTGCTATCGAATGTGATGGCGTTCTGAAAGAACTTGGCTGCAACAGCATAATGACGGACTCTCAAATGAATAATCCCCATATTGTTGGCGATGCAAGTATCCAGATCTTCTCCATGAGTCCTATATGGAATTTTGTATATTAATAAATATTTTATCGATTAAATTTGTAATTCATTTTTAAGCTTACTCAACGCCATAACATCCAAGTGCGAACTTTTTGGACAACTGTTTGGCAGCCATCTGAAAGTCTTTCATTAGATAATATTGATGTGCTTTAAGCGCAGCAAACTCTGCAGTCTAAAGAAAAAGAAAGAAATAAAGTAGTTAAGATAAGCAAAATACCAGTTATTTAGTTTAATCTGCATACCCCATCATCAGGTATCACAACGGTTCTTCTGTTTAGAACATTAGTCATCATTGCTATCATTTTAAACATTCGATTGAAGCCATCGATACTACTTAAAATTTCCGGTGAAGAATTGTCCTCGCCTGCGACAGTATCTAAGTTGATTCCCAAATGGATTTGTATAGCTTCGAGAAAAGCTAGGGCTCGTTTTAATTGATTTGTAGCGAGCAGACAACTTATAACTAGTACGCCGACGTTCGAAACGATGGATTCTTCCAAGTCATCTAGCCTCTCCACCAACGGCTTAAGGATATCAATTGCACTAAAATATTTTCGCTTGTGATAGTAAACTACTGCTTTGTTATATGTGACAATCGGGCTGCGAGGTTTGGTTGCCTGTAAAACATAGAATTTAGATATGTATGTGTGTCAGATTTAAAAAAGCCATCTTAAGGTTGTTTGCGTTGTGGCTTAAGCGTTAAGTGAACCCTAATGCTTCACCAATAATTCATACAGTAAAAGAAAACATAATAGCAGTTATTCGTGAAACACAGCCGCAATCATGCGAAAATATGATGAGAAATTTGATCAAAAGAATGAGCATTTGTAGGCAGAGTTGAGGACATTTAGCAGATATTGTATTTCCATGATAAACCTCACAGTATAATACTACCTATAGATTAAAATAAAAAAAAACAACTAAAACACATTCATTTTTTAGTTAAAATAAAACCTTTTGCTGGAAGACCCTGCATAATATTGTAACATGTTACTTCGTTTCCGAGAGACACGGCCTATCGTCGAAACTCAATATCTCAATCGGACGATATCCTCAAAAAAGTGAAATCCAATTAGACAAAATCCCCTATTTTAACTTTTCGACATTTTTAGTCGAGATCAAACCTTAGCTTGGTAAAAATTAATCCTGTGGTTTTAACCTGGACTGCCCAAAATGTACTGACAAATGGCGGACTTTTTCCTCTGGTTTTTGCTCACAGCACTTATGGGCTCTTTTAAGAGGAGGCAATGCTTGGTTGAGTTCGAAGTGGAAAAAACCCTCACACATTAGTGTTTAATTTGGTATTGTGATATACTTTTTTTTATTGTTTTTCATGAGGAATCCTGCTAATAAGGGTAAACATATGCTTTTAACCAAAATAAGGAGTTAAACTGGACTTTTGAAATTTTGAGTCCAATATAAAATTTTTCCTTTAATGTAATTTATACCTAAGGTATCTGATAAGAAAATAATTTCTCCCAGTTTTCAGATTACAAAATCTTCAGTTTTCAAAACCTAGCAAAAATTTGGACTTTGGGTGTACTTCCGACTTTGTGGCTACAAAAAAGCTCCGCTTTTCTAGGCTCTGTCTAAGGTATTTTCTGTAGTCCTGGTAGTAAGAACCATTCTAAAATTTCATCACCAGATTCCAACAGCTTTGGGCTCAGTAAATAATAAAGATGCATTTTAAGAAAAAGAAAATATTTCTGACTAAATAAAGCCTATTCCATAAAGACGCCTTCTTTACCAAAACTTGTAACAGAATCTGAAAGTTCTCGTTTTTCCTTCAAAAAATTAAATAACTTCGAGAAATCGTTATTTACTTTTAAGTGTTCTCCTAACTATATGACAATAATATACCACTTAGAAGTTTTTGTTCCTAAAGCGCAAGTTTGGCCCAACTGTGAGCCGTCATTAACACGCGTTCATACTAGGTCAAACTTTAAAAAAAAAAACATGAGATGTAAAAGGGATGCTCCTTTCCTTTGAATTTCTTTGATTTTCTGTGCATTTATGCGCATTTTAGTCCAAAATTATGTCAAAGTTCATATAAAAAAAAAAATTACAGAAGTTTGGACCAAAAATCACAGAAACTCAAAGTAAAGGATCAGACCCTAAGATCTGTTTCTTTACTTTTGGGATAAAGTTTGGGAAAAAATTCGGGAACAAGTTTGAGAAAATTTATCGAACTGTCTAAAATTTTCTCACAATCCCTGTACAAAATGTAATGACTGAAAGAATGTTTGCCCCGATTGGTGGTCAATGGGCAAGAAATATTTCCGAAAATTTCTATTATAATTTTCTTTCTCTATGTATTTTTATAATAAAAAAATATTTTTTAAATTAAAACGGTAGTGAGAAAAAATTATAAAAAAGAAAAATGACCATGATTAGGACAAGCGAGAAGATTTCAATTAAATTTATTTTATATTTTTATTTTTTTAAAACACACTTCTGAATGTGAATTTCATTTTGATTGCAGAATTTATATTTATATCGGTATTATTACCTTACATTTCTATTTTTATAAAAAAGTGTTATTTCAATTTTTAGTAATTTTAATTTATGTTAAATAAATTTTTCCAATTTGTTCTTTTTTCGTATGTTCACTTTTTTGTTCTCTATTTTTTGCTTGAAAGTTCTCTTTTTTTAAAGCTTTGGGAGAAAAATGTTCTCTTTTTGTAAAGGTCTTAAATGGACACCTTAGTCTAGTCAAAGCTCACATAAAAAAATAAAATTCGTAGTTTTGGAAAGTACACGAACAAAAATGTATTGTGTATAGTTTTGGCTCCCAACAACCTGCACGTTAACAACAACAATATCATAAGATAGGACCACCTCTTTTTAAGCGGCAACCTGAGCCCTTGAGGATAATTTGCTTTTTTTGCCAGAAGTAGAGCATTATTTTGAAGAAAGTAGGCCCCATTTTCTTAACTCGGTCTGGGAGGAAACGAAAAGAGAACAACACGGAAATAATACGTTTAAGGTACAAACGCACTTTAAGCATATTTTAGAAATTCAAACTGCAGGAGAGTTATTTATTTAATTTTAGCAGTGGAGTTTAGATTTAAGGTAGAAAATAAAAGAATGCAATAAACAATTTAACCCTTAACTAGGCACATGAAGAAAATCACACAACTGGTCGCATGGGTCGCTGATAAGACCAAAATCATCAATTGAATTAAATGGAAATTTTGTTTGGGATCCGAAAGAGTCATATCGACTATTTTTAATTGCCTCTCATCTTCTAGGCAATATTGCCATTGCCATTTGCATTATTAAAGGCAATAGCAATGAGTGAGGCAATTTATTGCCTCAAATATTGCTAATGGAGCCGCTGGGTAAGATGATAGGAGGTTATAAAAAACGACTATTAAACGCTTTGACAGCTGCTAGCGGTATAATGAATGCCTTCAGTGATGCAGAAATAAATTCTTATCAAAAAGTGAATTTCACAAAAAATGTTTGTTAGGAGGTATTCATAGTTAACCGTCGATATATAATTTAAAAATCTTTATAATTGACTCTTGCCTATCAAACCCCTTCCTTGACTACACGCATCCAACCAATTTTGCTTACCCTGAGGCCACACGAGCAAGTACTTGCAAGCAAGTTGGCTACATACACTGCCTGTCAAATTCGTAATTTGCATTCCACTTGCCTCCCACTTGCTTCCCACTTGCATTCCACTTGCTTGTCTCCCAACTTGCTTCTCAACTTGCTTCACTACTGGCTTCAAAACTTGCATGCCAGTTCGCTGGCTCAAAACTATAATGTTCTACGTCAAGCAAATCGAAAAAAATGAGTTTTATATATCGAAATTTTCGTCTCGTTTTCGGCTTTAAGGAAATGTATGTTTCATTTTTATTTTTGACTTAATGACTGTTTTACACCCCTACGAAATATTAAATTTATGAGGATTCTTAATATTACTCAGAATTAAAATGTTCTAAGTTAACATAGAACAATACATCTCATTCAAGCCCAATATCAGTATGCATACTTTTAAGTTACATAGAACATTTTTGCAATTGAGTACAACATAGAACATTATAATATTGATAATTTAAGAAGAAAATAAAAATATTTTAATATACATAGAACATACTTGTTGAGTTTTTGGTTTCATATTTGGTAAGGTGACGTATTATTCTCCAGTGTCCCTAATAAGAATTTCTATTAAATATTTCTTAATAAAATATCAAAACTTGAAGTAATGTAAGCATAGTAAGTACTGACTATTAAAAATTGGTAGTTTTTTTCAAAATTCTTCTACTTTAAGCCATTCTATTCACGAAAGCTTTTGAGTTCGAATTCACAAGGAATTACTTGATTTTTCACTATAAAACCACATTTATTCAAGTTTTCCACTATACCACCCTTAGCTATGGAAATATTAAACTCAAATCTAATTTTTTATTATTACAAAATCTTATTTTAAATATGTTTTAACGAGAAAAGCCGTATTAACATACCGCAATTGTTGAAAACAGACTCATTTCCTATATATTCATGTGTATCCCACTCAGTTTTATAATGTTCTATGTACGACATAGAACACAAAATTTACAAAAATGCCAACCAAATAAGAAAAGTGTTCTATGTTAAAATTAAAAAGTGTTAATTATTTCGCTATACAACACGAAAAATGGAATGAAAGTCCTTAATTCAATAAAACTTGTAAATACAAATAATACTGTATTGTTTTCTTTTTGCAAAAATGATAATTTGATATTAAATAAGCAGCGTAAAACTTTGGGCACGAATATCTCTGAATGAGGGTACCTTAACATAGAACGTTATAGTTTTGAGCCAGCGAGTTGTTAAGCAAGTTGCTTGGGTTTGTTTGTGTTAAGGTGCCTCTACACTATCCCACAAAGTATTAACATCATGTCAGAATAACTGCCTGAACAGAATGCAAGACGCAGCTGGAATAGACGTCAAAAATGCTGCAGTAGATGTCAAAAATGCTGCAGTAAAAGTTAAAAATTGTTCAACTCTTGCAGCTCCGGCTGCAGCATTTTTGACATCTATTCCAGCTCCGTCTTGCATTCTGTTCAAGCAGTAAAGTGGGAAGAAATTTCATACGACTGCCAAATTTGTGTGATGTAACTGACTTTCATATTTTCCTTCCACACTTGCATCAAAAATTAGTTGCACCATAACCTCAAACGCCCAAGTGGGATAGAAAGTGTGATGGTTTTAGAACCGATCCTAAATATTTTCATGTATTAACACACATGTCAAATCGTGTCGGATGCGCTGTCAAGTTGTGTGTGATGAAATTTCATATTTTGTTTCCACACTATTATACCTGATTTCTTCACACTTTTTTGACATGTGTTAATACTCAGTGGGATAGTGTGGAATGGCTATTAGTAAACAAATGTGTATGTATTACAACTTGCTTGCAAGTACTTGTCCGTGTGGTCTCGGGGTTACGAGGTGAATCCATTTTGGGAAGCAACAACAACAATACATGTTTTACATTTTTCATCTGCAAAATATAGGAATATAATATATATTTATATGCAAGAAATTTTACTCCAAACAATAATTGTAACATGTTTTTAAAAAACTTCATTTTCAATACAAACAATATTTAACAAAGAAAAAAAACTGTTCATGTTTTAAATAATCTTGGCTACGTCCTGTGTTGCTTTTTTCTCAAACGAGTATTGATGTTGTTGTTTCTCATTATTATTCTATTGCAATCATAAAAGTTGTATCCGTTCATATTAAAGTTATTAGAAAAAGTAAGGCCTGGTTCACACGAGATTGTACCGCACGATTTTTTGCAGTATAAATCCGTGCGAATGAGCAGTGGCGTATATATTTTGCATAGAGCTTTTCACACGACGCACAGTGGTCTCAAAAGCGAATCTAGCGGGTCAAAAGTCCAAAAAATATGCATTTTTTATCAGGGCAGGTAGTACATAGGTTGATTGTACACATGTCAGAGACAATGTATAGAGTCAAATTAACTGACAGAAGACTTTAGTTTTCAAGCAATAATACCGTTAACTGCAGACACATCATTCAGTCATTGTTCGTTCAATATTTAATGATGGTAGGACTTTGTTTACCTCTTATTTGTTTGAAAAGTCATGAACTTTTTTGTTATTATTCCCAAATGTACTATATTTAAGAAGGTTAGTAATTTTGTTTATTTATGATTTATGGTGTTTTAACTAAACGAACTATGCCATTTACTTTGTTAGTAAGAAAAAATTGATAAAGCATTTATTCTGTAGGCTGCAACTTTTTCTGTACAAACCTGTACATAAAAATTGAACTTAAACTAAGTTCCAGGATTAATATATATAACATATTTTAATATTTCATCTGCCCATTTTTGCCCGTTTTCGAAAAACTATAGCATAACATCTTACAGGTTTTTTGACGACAGTGGTCCAAATTCTTCGGCTAAAAGTGAAAAACTATCAGTGGAAAATATCTCAGGATCAACATAATATTAGCTAATATAGTTTTACCTACGTTCAAACCATAATTTCGTCCAAAAACTGGCATTGAGACATCATTTCATCATTATTTCTGTGACTTTCTAGTCTTTTAAAAATATTTAATTGTTCACATAACCATGAAATAACGATTCTCTCTATTTGGCACCTGCTAGGCTATTTAGGTGTTTAAATAAGATACGGACACACACACCACTCGTTTACAAAGATTTTGATTTTTTACCCGCTAGATTTGCTTTTCAGCCCACTGTGCGACGTTTGTACGGCAAGAAAACGTACTCAGCTAAGTACGTTTATCGAATACTCAACGGACTTATCAAAAAAAAGAATGAATTGCGACGCATCGTCTTCCAGTGGCGTATAGTTTTATATAGTCTTGTTCACACGGTTAAAATCCACGTTGGGTATTTGTTCGTTGGCATCGAATGAGCTTCAGTGGAGAAAAAAGCCGATGTACACAAAAAAAATTTATCGACCGATATGGTTGATTTAAAAAAATTAAAACTCCGGTGATACTCATTGGATCTTGTAGGTTAAGGTCTTAAAATAAAGAAAAGAAATGAGGCAATAAATATGCGTTTTTAGTTTTTCAAAATTATAAAAATTTTCATCGACATTTGAATTTAGAATAAAATAAATGGAATTGAATTGGGCTTTATTCACCCCTTTAGTATGAAAATGTTTGCCCCCCCTCAATGATTTTTTTAAAAAATATAGCCCGTTATGTCAGCTTTCTTTAAAGACCTTAACCTTGAAGATCCAATCAGTAGAACGGGAGCTATAATTTTTTAAAGCCATCCATATCAAATTTTAATAAAAAAAAATTCATGTAGATAACGGGATCTTCTCGCTGGTGGATGGTCGTGGACAATGGTCCAAGCAGGTAATTTCAATGCAATTGTTTTGATTTTTCGATCAATTTAAAATCAAGATTGTGTCGCTTATATACCACGTAGGATAATGAATGAGGTATCAAAATAACCGTAATTTTATTTATATGTTATATTTAAAACAACAAGAAAATTCATCAATACACTAAACAGATATGAGTTCATATGTTAAAGCGCTCAAATAATGCCGTTATCTCAGTCCAACGGTGTTCTAGGACTCTTATTTTTTGAATTTATATTTAAATCAATATTTTCTATCATCCGTCCAAATTTCAGCTTTCTAGCCCTTTCCCTTAAAAAGATAAAAATAAAATACTTCACAAATTCAAACTTTTCCATTCATTTTCATTACACTGCAGCTATTCGAGTTTTAAACGAATATATATAAATATCGTGTGAACACCCGATTTTTGTTCGGTAAAAACCGAATGCGATAAAAAACGTGCGGTACAATCTCGTGTGAACCAGGCCTAACATGAATATCACTCTTTTTTGCTTTTCTCTTATGGGATACATTGAACGTCAAATTGTAAAAAAAACTTGTACCCCCCTGTGCTGAAATGCAGATGGAGCGGAAAGCAACTTACCAGGGGTGTCAATAGTAATGGAACAAAATGCAAAGCCAAACGAAAATTTGTGTCGAATATCTTATCGATGCGAGGCGAGAGTAACAACGTGTGCATTGTGCACTGAATAGGAAAAAAAAAAGTTAAGCTGAGAGAATAATGATGCTGCCTAGAGTGGGGCTCGAACCCACACCTTTCAGTTAGCAGTCAAGCACTACCTCCACTGCACCATTGCCACCTTTTTTCTTTGCAAAACCACTAACATATGATGTGATATAAATTAATTCACCGAACAAAAAGAAAGTTTCACAAAACGCCAAACTCTTTATAGTTTGATTCCACCATTTTGATTTTTGCAGCAAGCTGTCACAATCCACTTACGTAGAAGCGGTAGATGAGCGCTATTCACTTCCGACAGCAAAAATTAATGAAGGCTAGACGATGAGTACCAAATCGCAATCATGGACGCGTCATATGATTACCTTGCTTTCGCTCGATTTCGTACGTCCATTACGTGGCCTTTCGACTATTATAGCTCTTCCTTTAAATTTATTAAATTACTATTGTTAACGTGCCTTTTGTATGCGTTGTTCGAAGTAACTGGCTGAACAGAATAGAGTGCGGCAACTGGAGCTGCAGCTGCAACTGGCATAGCTGTCAAAAAGTGTCGTACGTGATTTGTTTACGCGCCCACAATGTAGCTATACATCTTTCTGACATTTCAGTGTCGAAAATAAAAATAAAAACTAAAATAAAAATGCATAATGATGAAAAAGAAGCTGAAACTCTTTTCATAAGCATAAGTTAAAAGTCGGCCAACTTATCCAGCTGCGTCAGCTCCGTCTACAGCTGCATCGTGTTGTGTTCGCATCATTGAATTTGTGTGTCTTCAACATTTTGAGTTGCAGCTCCGTCTCTATTCTGTTCAGCCTATTGACACCTGGTAAGTTGCTTTCCACACCACCTGCATTTCAGCACATGAACCCTATCTGGGGGATAAAATTTTTTCCAATTTGACGTTCAATGTATTTCCCATAAGAGAAAAGCAAAATAGAGTCATATTCATGTTACATTTTCTAATAACTTTTATATAAACGGATACAACTTTTATGATTGCAATAGAATAACAAAACATGTTAGTTTACAAATCTAGCAAAAAATAAATCAAAACTGACGCCTCAAATGCTTTAAATTTAAGATGAAAAATGTAAACAAACTACCTCTACAACGAGAAACAACAACACCAATACTCGTTTGAGAAAAAAGCAGCGCAGAGACGTAGCCAAGATTATTTAAAACGTGAACAGTTTTTTTTTCTTTGTTAATTATGTTTGTATTGAAAATGAAGATTTTCAAATACATGTAATGTTTTTGTTTGGATTGAAAATTTCTTGCATATATATTTACCAATTTAATTACAAAAAAAAAATGTTTAAGTATTTTTACCTACGTACAGAATTTTTTGGTTTGGAAGTATGTAAATATTTTAAATGCTTCTTCGTTATACCGAATTTACACGACTGGTGAAAAGCTGCCGGTATAATGACAAAAATAATGAATTTGTCCATTCTTCTGTTATTGTTTTGGTCATTATATTGCCAGTTCTCCAATCGTGTAAATGCGGCATTAACAAAAGACGCAGGCACGATTGAAGTGTTATTATTTCCTGATGTTTTTGGAGGGTACATATTTTGAAAATAAGAATTGTAAAAAATTAAACGCAAAATTTTATTTATTCAGTAAAGGGTGTTATTGACCCCATGAGCTTCGCTAGTTTCTAAACACCAAATATATTGTATTGACCTGTTGCACAAACAGTGTACAAATATTTGTACTCCTTTTTTCTCAAGAATACAAATTCACAAACGCAATACATAAATATATAGAAATACTTTATACCTACATCTTCATAAAAACATTACTGCAAAGTTTCGGTGACGTAAGCTTTTACTTATTAAAAAACAGTAGTAAAATATATAATATAAAAATCTTCATAATTGACTCTTGTCTATCAAACCCCTTCCCTGACTACGTGACACCAATTTTGCTTACGAAATGAATCCATTTTGGAAAGCAACAACAACAATACAGGTTTGTTTACATTTTTCATCTGCAAAATATAGGAAGTTATACACAAGTTTTGATGCATATTCTTCTTGATTAACTAACTCACATAAATTCTTTTTCTATTGCAACTATAAAATAAATACGTGTTCATAGAAAATTAATTAGCAAAAGTAATGTTTTTAAGACCTTTTTTTGGTTATCTCTTATGGGAAATACATTGAATGTCAAAATGAAAAAAAATATATCCCCCACATAGGGTTCACGTGCTGACTGCTAGGTGCCGTGACTCCATTCGCCAATAAGTTGTCATAGTTCGTTTCTTGGAACCATACGGAAGGAACTATGACAGCTACTGGAAAACTACAAGGTATCAAAAATGTATTCAACAATGACAGCACTGATTGTCATTTTTAATCAATTGGAATTAAACAGAAAGAAACGGAAACTAGATATTGGAATGGAAGCTATCAAATAAAAACAAAAAGTAATCTAGAGTTCATTTTTTTAGCATTTCAATTTTATTGTAAATTGTGAAGCAAATCCAACGGTTTTTTCTAACGTTATAAATATTATCAATTTGGAGTTCTAACTTATCAATACTTAATTCAATTGATTTGGTTTTAACACAAATTTCATTAACAATTTCATAAAATGGAAAAACAAAGGGAAAAAGAAGTAACATGTTACAAAATTATAAATAACAATTTAGAATCTTCATCTCAAGATCACTTTGAAATTGAAAACTCTTGGATGGGAAGAGAAGCCACCTTCCCTATTCACGAAGAATACAAGCTCCAACACGCTCGATCCGAGTTCACTTCTGATACAAATGCATTTTGCAATGAAGTTTTAGATGATCTGGATGCGTCGAAGACGCATGATTTGCATAAATGTAAGTTTATAAGAGTAGTTTTACCAAAAAGGAGTAAGAACTTCTGTTTTTATTTTTCTAGTTGAGCAGATGGAACAATTTTTGAAAAAAAGCGAAACAGTGGTTGGAAATTTAAAAAGGCATCGCACTGTTTTTGCTGAACGGTCTTATAAATTTCTCGCCGAAAGTCGACGTCAATTGAAGATATTAAATAAGGATTCTGAAATAATTTTAGAAGAATTCCATGAAATCCAAAAAGAATTGAATGATTTACTTAGTTCTATAAAGGAATAAATAAAAATATTAATCGTACATTAAATAAAACACGTTATTTTTATGAAAAATTGTACTTGTATAGAACTCTTCCTTTGTTTCAATTCTAAACAAAGCGCGTTATTCATAGAAAGGACAACAATTTGACAGGTAATCCTTAGCGAAGGATTTTTAATAAGGGTGGGACAGTGTAGAAATCGAATAAAAACAAATCTGTAAGGTATTACCGCAATTCTTTTTGAAATGCACATATATGCTATTATGAATATAATATGAAATCGTTCCAATGTGGCACGGATCGGAGAGCTTCAATTTTTAATGACTGCCATATAGATCTGCCTCAATTTGAACTTTGGCCTGGATAATATTGAATTCTATGGTATCGGCTTATTAGCATAGACCTGCGACTCCAGAAAATCCCATAAGAAAAAGTCTAACGGGGTCAAATCGCGCGATTTTGGTGGCCAATTTACGTCACCTCCACGAGAGATACAACTACATTGGACATTCCAACAACATGTTACATCCACACCATCAAATTTGGGATGGGTTTATCATCAACCGGTAAGGTTTCCGTTGATTGCATTGACGGATTTAACTGCCTCAGGTTCGCTTGTACACTCTCATGGGCAGCGACGATAATTTCGGCAGATTCTGCATTTCGGTTACGGACGGGTGTTGGTTAATTGTTCACTGAAATGGTCGACTTGAATTTGGTCACCAAACGTTCAATAGTCGTCTGGGAAGAACGATTATGTAATCCATCACGAGAGTATACAACAACACAGCTGCGGAATGTTTCCAATGGTAGACGAGACAGACTGCCAATATAGACAAGTCACTATTGGGAAACCTTTATAATCAAAATTATTGATTACCGCGAGGATATGGCATGGACATGACCTGGGAAATATCTGGTACCAATTGCAAAGAGAAACCTTCATAATTCAGAGATAGGTGCTGTAATTCAGGGTGCATAAGTTGTTGTCTGCATCACACTGGGGAACCAGAATCAGCAAATGATATCACGGGAACATACCTATAAAACAATTTTATTATCATTGTACGCTGGGGAAGTTGGTCCAAATAATCCATCAAAAAGACCTACCTACACACCAACAACTTTTACACTGTTTTTAATTAGATGAAGTGTGTAAAGTGTTTAAGAATTCCGTGTAATTTCACAATGATATTCAGATTCAGGCAATACTCCAAGCATTTAATCATCGTTTAAAAGCCTACAATTACAGTATATCACAAACAGCAGTGGCGAGGTTATATATAGTAAAGACAGAAAATTCACCTCACGCATTTGCTGACCACTTCAAATCAAATACTCTTTGGAGAAGAAGTCAACACCCCAGTACATAATGCTTTATAAATAATAATGAGCTAACCAGCCAGGATAAATTAAAAGAGATACATATAACATAGTGTGGAATCCATCGAAAGAAGTCAACGGGATCAGATAATATGTCTGTTCGTGTACTTCCCAAAATACGAATTTCTACGAATTTTATTTTTTTTATATGAGCTTTGACAGAACTTTGGGCTAAATTCGTAGAAATTTGTAGTTTTGGGAAGTACGCGAACAGACATGTCCAACTTTGTTCTGAAAAGACTGTCTTGTCAGTGATAGTCTTCTTGCTAATTATTTTCGTCAACTGGATCAAAAACTGCTATTTTTCCAATACATGGAAAAGTGCTAAAACAAAAACGTCTCCGGATACAGACCTATTTTACTTCTGGTCAAGATGAGCAGAATGCTTAATTCATTGTGCAAGAAGTGCGGAGTTATAAAAGAACTGATACTGAGAGGCCCGAAATAATTCTGCAAAGACAACAACACTTAGTTTAGATTCCGGTTAAAACGCATTAAATTTCATCCACTACTGAAATGTAAGCAATAGTCAATGGATCCAAGGACTTAGGAATCAGTAATAGCTATTATTGAAACTCATCATTGAAAATTTAATTATTGATTTTGGGGCATTTAGAAAGTAAAGTACTTAATATTATTTCTCGCCAAAAAAAATAATTTTGGCCCAGCCTTTCATATAAAATGAGTATTATTATTTCATGGATTGAACTACCCATCTTGCGTCGTTAGAAAGTATACTCGCTCGTGTGGCTTCAAGGTTACTACCATAACACATTTTCTCAGCCACTAATCAAAACTTGTTATGGTTTTCTTCATACCACATTTCTTTTAGATATCAAACGCCAATAAATTAAACTTGTCTCGCTTCAGATTGGCTCAGGAAGGCTACGCTCAGTTCAAATTTGCAGAAACATTAAGATCAAACTAGCCGATGCGATGTTAAGCAGCTGTCTTCAAAAAAAAATAGGTGTAAAGCCAAAATAAAAAAAAAAAAAAAACGAAACGGCATCAGCCAGTTAAGGGAGCTGGGGCCCTACTATGTAACTTTATTCTTTTTTCGAATCTGTTCGAAAGTTGTTTTCAATGCTTATTTTAAGACGTTATATGTATGAAAGTTGGATAAAATTTTAGTGCTTTTCGACTTCTTGCCACAGAATCTTCATTTTGCGCTCTTCTTTTCCCGTTTATAAGCGTTTTCTAAAGAGTTAGCGAGCTGAGATTTTGCGAATTCGAACGTTTTTATTTTAGAATCGAGAAAAATAGTTGGGGCCCTGATTTAGTAGAAGCAACGCATCATATACCTCATTTTGGAAGTAAAATTGAATAAAGCTCTGTTGTTATAAAATCACATACCTAATACCGTTTTTGGTTAACACCCTTTTATTTAATTCAGTTTTCAATTTATTAAAATCATAAGGATTTCTCAATTATTAGAAACAGTTAATAAGTTATTCTGTAGAATTGAGGTCTAGAAGGTAGGGAGATGGGGGTCATTGATACATGGGGCACATAGATACAGTGAGCATTATTCGAAAACTAGACGCAGTAGACCAATCAAATGAATACACAAAATAACAAATCCATCAACGCTTAGTCATATATCGTCGTCGTTCAGTGAAAACTCCCATTAGACCATTTTTATTTATTTTGAGACATCGTTACTTTGTATGGATTTTTACTAACCAGAATTTGAAAATGTTTGATTTTGGGAATATTTTACTTTATAAGTAGATTAACATAAGATTTAGAGACATTTTTCAAAACTAAAATGTCTATATTTTAATAAATATATCGTTTTCAGGAGAGGTTTCTCGGTAGAAATGGACTTAGGGAGTTTTGATAGAACGACGACGATATGCCCGTCATGCAGTTTCGATCATCGCCGACAACCAAAAACCTGAATCTTAAGACCGCAAGTAAATTTTTGCCATTCCTTTAATGATCGATTTTTGGTTAATTTATTTTGTGTTAACAATTCCTTATGAAAGGATTCGATGAGTATTAGTCCTTCTTATTGTGATAATCACTTAAAGTTTCATTATTAAAGTTTGTTTTAATTTGTATTCATATTTATCTTCTTGAAGGGAGGTTGGGGCATTGATGCAAAAAACCTCGTGGTTATTTAATACTATCAATATGCCCTCTCTGTCTGATATACAGTTGCGGTCAAAATAATAGTAGTACAAGTAAAAGAATTGCATAACCTTGGTTTTGTAAGTTTTATATTGCGTTGATAGTAAAAAACTGTTACATTTTGACTAAATAGCATTTTAGTTTTTAGTTTTAGTTTAAAAGTTTATTTGGCTCAATGGCCATTAAAATTTATAAATTAGGTATTTACATTTTGAGTTTAAGTTAAATTTACATTCAAACGTTTGTCTAGGAATTTAAATTAATAAAATTCTTTGCATATAAAAATATATGATTTTTGAAATGACATAAATTATTTATATTTCTTATATTGGAAGGCAGATTGTTGAATGCTTGAAGTCCCTTGTAGAATATGCTTGCTTGAGCTCTAGTTGTTCTGGTCCGGGTTATGTTGAACTCTTCGGTGTTTCTCAGGTTTCTTAATGATCGGGTACAAATACATTTTTTGTTGCAACGGTAATATGACAAATAAACAACCGTTATAAATACAAGCTTCGAATTCTTCCGGTCAAAATAACAGTAGTTAAAAAAACGTTGGTTTTTGTTTATCCATTACACCTTTATAGTTTTTATTGAAAAATTGGTCATATTTTTGCCAGCAATGGGCAGAGGAAACACTGAACACCGGAATAGCGTGTTCTAGTTAGAAGACTGATATCGGAAGGTAGAACTTATGCCAAGTTGAATGCTTACCAACAATGGTAAGAAAAGCCATAATTTAACTGCCAAAGTCAGAAAATGGTGGGCGGAAGCCGCTTTTGTCACCAAAGTTGATAAAACGATTCATAAGGCATTTAAAAATCAATCCCTTTACGCCAGCTTCTAAAATTAAAGGCATATTTTATGTTGATGTTATTTATAAAACGGTTCGTAGAAAGTCACGAGAACATGTTCAAGCCGCCCACACCCCTAGACGAGTACCATTGTTGACCAAAAACAATGTAAAAAAAAGATTGAAATTCGCAAAGGAACTACTTTGACTGGCCTGCATCAAATTGGAGTAATATTCTGTGGTCAGATGAGTCCAAGATTGTTTTATATCGTGATAATTGATTTCATCAATGTAAGAAGGCTACAAACACAGAATATAATCCACGTTTCAAAGCTAAAACAATTAAACACGGAGGACTCAGCATAAGGGTTCCTGCATGTTTTTCATTCTATGGTGTTTTTCCAATACACCAAATTAGAGGTATCATGGATTAGAAAATCTGTGTTAAGATCATGCAGGAAGTAATGCTACCCTATGCTGAAGATGAAATACCACTGAAACGGGTCTTTCAGTGAGACAATGACCCAAAGCCTACTCTTAAACTTGGGAAGCAATGATTCCAGGCAAATAGAGTTGATGTGATGGACTGGCCGCACAGTCTCCGGACTTAATCCCATTGAGAACTTGTTGTGCGATGCAAAGAAATATGTTGCTAGTTGCCAGCCATCTAACAATAAAGCCCTTAGGGAAGCTTTAAAGCACTCATGGAGTTCGATAAGCGTAGAAAGGTGTGAAAACCTGATAAACCCGATGCAACACGGTTGTACTGTTGTTATTTCCAATGAGGGACATGCAACTGAATGTAAGATTAAGGTTCAAGCCCACAACTGCATCTTATGATAAAATATTTGTCCTTACTTTGCTTTTACGTAATAGTTAAAAGTGGATTATCTTCGCACTACTATTTTTTTGACCGCTGTTTTTGGAAAGTTCCTCAATAAATTTGAAAATATCGGATCAAATATAAAATTTGAAATTTTATTTTTTTTTTTGAAAATAAAAGCTTAAAAACACCAATTTGAAAATCACATGAGTATTAATTTGTTTAAAATTAAGGGATCAACTATTTTTCAATTTTGATTTTTTGATAAGGAGTACTACTATTATTTTGACTGCATCTGTATATAAGTAGACAAAACGTTTTTACATCCTAAATCTGCTGGGTTCCCGGGCACTGTGGAATTCTAGGAAATGAAAAAGCAGATGAACTGGGAAGGACTGGTTCATCGTTAGATCAAAGCCTAACGGACTCCGGTGTTAAAATTCCATCCTGTGCCATTAAACAGTCAATTGGTAAGAAGATAGTGGAACTTACCAATGACAGATGGAATTCACTCGCAACTTGTACCACTACAAAGAATTTGTGGCCTAGCTACAATAAGAAAAAAACGCACCATATCATAAACCTGAAAAAGAGATCCCTGAATCTTTTAATAGGAATTATCACGGGACATAATCTCTTAGGGTACCACAAGAAGAAGATGAGACTAAGTACTGAAGACCTATGCAGAGGTTGTGGTGACGTAGAATTAGAGGAGGACACCCTTCACTTCCTAGGTCAATGTTCGGCACTCTGCAATATAAGAAAAAAATGTTTGGGTAGCTATTTCTTCAATGATCCAGCAGAAATCTCGAAGTCAACAGGCAAATAACATCTCAAGTTTAATGAACTTCATCAACGCCTCTAAATGGTTCGATGCTCCATAAGATTTCATAGGTTATATTTTTAAAGGGATGGTCCAATCCATCAGAGTACCACAATGGATCAACATTGACCTAAGTTTGACGGGAACAAGATCCTCCGTCAGCCCATCAACCTAACCTAACCTACCTACATCCTAAATCGAAAAAATGGTGGGAATGTACAAACGAAGAACGGTTCTTACCTTACTTCATCGATAAAGTTGCTGTGGCTCCTTTGATGTATCAAACATGTATTAAAGTGCCTACTGGTTGAATTTATATTATAAATGCACGTTATAAAAAATAGTTCAAACTTTTTTCACAATAAATACTGATTAATTTGCTATAAATCAAAGTTTCCTGATATGTATCAATCTTCCCCGTGAATGGGGCTGTTTGATAAAAATTCCGTTACTTAATATATTGAGCCTAATATTTTTTCTGAATGAGTCTTAGATTTATTTCTTATCATAAAAGCTAGTTAAAAAAAAATGAACATATAAAATATTTCACTTTGATATTACTGTCAATATGAAACCCGTTTTTTTGAGTTCAAATGAAAATCGTATCAAGGTGCCCCAACTACCCCTAACCTTTTTCTAGGATAATTGAATATGAAGAAAATTTGAAAAGAAATTCTTCTGTTTAAGTGGAGTGACCGAATATATAATTCAAAGTTGAGCTCACTTGAACTTTTAACTTTGAATTACTTTTTCTAGGATTGTATTTTGTTTCTTATATTTTTTATTTTTGAAAGTGTTTATTTTAGAGCAAGATAAAGGATGAGAGCGATTTCCGTGCATAGTTTTTGTTGTTACTTGCAACCAGTGGTTAAACGTTAAATTTATTACTTCTAGAAGGGTCTTCTCGTTCTCCTGTACAAAAGCATTGGGGATCTTTAGTCATTTTGAAATGGAAATTTTGCTTTCAGTGAGCTTTTTTGGAAATCAACTCGTTATTTAACATTGAATTAAGGTTTAAGAGAATAATCTGATAAGGGATTTCTTTTTCATTTGACAAAATAATAATGCATATATGTAGTATTTTTCGAATTTCTGGCAAGTCTTGATATTCATATCCTTGTTACAGAAAAAAGGAACGCCACGTCATTAGGCAGCAAAATTATGCCTAAGGATATCAACAATGGAAAAGATAAGAAAATTAAAGAATGGTTTAATACCATACCTATACCTATTTAACCCCGTGGTGCAAGAGCTGCAATTTTTACAAAATAACTTTACAAGAACTGAAAATGGATAGCCCACACGTAGTTTGCCGTTTTTCGTTTTTAGTTGAATATAAAATAAAATGTTGGGCCAAGCAGGAATAGTAAATTCCTACGTGTTCTTACGTACTCACCTCAGCTGACTCGTTCTCAAGCATTTGTAGAAGTTTGTCGTGATTCCTAGACTCATTTTTATAAAACTCGGCTATGCACTTATTGTGTTGAAGTTTGAATATATTTCCCATTGATTGCTCTAGCTGTTGAATAGTTTCCAGGCATTTATCATAGCACTGTCTGCAAAAGATAAAATTATGAGGACGAGGCATTTCTTTTTGATTAGAGATTTACTTACTTATTAAATTCATCTTGTGCTTGGGCTATCAAATTGAAGTCTTGTTCTGTTAATTTTCCTTTTTCAGTTGATGTAATTTCCGAGGGTAACATTATAAAGTTTATAATCGAGGATATTTAATTTGTAAAAAGTATGAAGATTTTTTATGTGGAATATGGCTAGCTTCCAAAATCAGCGTTTTTGATTTCTGACAGTTAACATAACACTCAGCCAAAGAAGAAGAAGTAAAGGAACTGGTATATCGTGGAAACAGTGAAGCATTTTTCAAAATTGTGTGAGTTACACAAACACAATTGCATTGCCCCAGGGTCGCAGTGCAGTACACGGCTGAAGGCTGGGGCGCTCAAAGGAAGCCAGATTTAAAATAGAAAAAAAAACAATTGAGATGCTTCCGTCATTTTGCCGAGCTGTAGAAAAGTGTACATAGATTTTATATCAAAAAAATAGTGAAAAAGCCTATTAGAATGATTAAAAAGTGAAATGAAAGTTAATTTACTGAATTTGAAAAACTTTACTAATAAGAAATATATACAAAAATTATGTGGTGCTGCATTTAATCATATAAAAACGCCTATAATAAGGTGCACGAATTTTTCTTTTCACAGATAAGTTTTCTATCATATTCTACTTAATAAAGTGATGTTTTTTATCGTTGCGTACTTTTAAACTGAAATAAACACTTCTTGACAAAGTTATAAAACCAACAAGATAAATAGGGGCAACAGCAGAAGGGCCTTTAAAAATATTTTATTTAAAGCGTTAAAAAATATTTCTGCACTACGGGCGCTAAACGGATTTGAGCGCCTTGCCATCACCAACAAAAACTAGATCGACCCTGTGCGAGAATTTCTCATTTGACAGATGAGTCTCAACGAAATCAGTGGATTAAAGTATATTTTTGTTTTCAACAAATTTGCTATTTTTATAGTAAATTGCGATAAAATATTGATTTTAAAGTATTCTTAGATAATAATAAACCTAAATAACATCACTTCACGTTACTTTATATGGAAATAACAAGCAAAACTAACTTGTAAAATAAAATATTTGTATATTCCTTAGTATAGGCGTTTTTAGAGGATTTAACGTAGCCACCACATGCTGTTTTATATTTTTTTAAATAAATCATTGACAGTATTTACTATTCTAACCTTAATTTCACTTTTTTATTTAGATTAATAAACTTTTTCACTTGTTTAACAAATTGAAATCTCGAAACACTTCCCTTCAGTTCGGCAAAATGACAGATGAATCTCAATTTGTTTTTTTTTTCAATTCTTGCTGCTTCACTCACGTACACTGTATATGTGATATACACCACTTCCTTTACTTCTTCTTCAATGCACTCAGCTGTTCGAGAGAAAAAAGTGAAGTGACAGCCAAATGAAATCATCCAGATACTCAAAAAAATGTATTCAAAATGCGTTCAGATAAGTTTAAGAAAAGAGTGCGTTCGAGAGCTCATCGCATTTTTGGCATAAGGCGTTTTTCTTTTTTAAGCCTAGTACGCAGATCGAGCTAAAATTCCGCTCCCACATTTCTCTCCAAACACCAGCTAAAATCCTAGCTAAATTTTGACACAAGATTTTTGTGGAGAATACATTACAAAAAACAGCTGTTCTCTGAAAAGAAATTTTATTCAATAATTTCAAAGAATTTTCCTTCAATATTTCACATTAAAATAATCAAATACAATAGATTTTTCCTTTTGGAATTGCTAAATCGATTGTCCTTGAATATTTCTCGGTCTCAATTTTCATTTTCGCAATGTAAAGCTCACATAATCTCACAAATAAATGAACCTGTCACAATTTAGCTCAAGAATTAATGTGCCGAACAATTATTTCAAGCGCTAAATTTTGACAGATGAGTGCGTTCAGTAAGAAACGAAAATTTGATTTTTTAGCTGGAGCTGCGTACTTCTCGGCTAAAATGTTTGGCTAAATTTTAGCTTGGCTAAATTTTGGAGAGAATTTTGTATGGGAGCGAAATTTTAGCTCGATCTGCGTACTAGGCTTTAATTCAGAAAAGAGCTCTGAGCAGTTAAGTGGGGTTTGTGTGTAAATGAAAATCCACACAAGTGCAGTGCATGCTGTGAATTATACATCAATTTATATTGAATAATTTTGAATGAACAACAACAACTTATGTGTGAGGCCAACTACATTCAATTCATTTTTGTACAAAAGTGAATTGAATGTAGTTAGGCCTGAATGTAGTTAGGCCTGAATGTAGTTAGGCCTGAATGTAGTTAGGCATAGACATACTAGATATGGACTGCTAGTCGATACTCATTTTCATACAAAAGCTTCGATGGAAGCAGCCCCAAATTTAACTAGTGCCCAAAGCGCTGTTGGTGCAAAACGGAAAAAAAATAAATATTGTTAATGCCATCTCTTGGCACTTTGCCTTTGAAAGTATTTTTTTGCCATAGAAACTAAGGACATCTATTATAATTACTTATAAAAACAGAGCTATCTGCTATAATCTAAATCTATTTTTTGACGTCTGAGTCTGACGTTTTGGTGCAATTTTGTATTTCTTAAAGTTTGAATACAAAATTAAAGACAAATTCCAAAAAAAGTAATAAATAAATTTAAAAAAAGAAAACATAGTGAAGCAAAGAGGCAGCAGAGCAGCAATCATGAGCAAGCCGATGCAATAAGCAACAAAAAGAAAAAAAAAGAATTCTTAAGAATGGAGGTAGGTAAAATTATTTCACTTATAAATCTAGTTATATTCCTAAGTAAAGTTTTATTGTATCTTAAGCTGGAAGCTGGAACTTCCAAATCTTATGGAGTTTGCCAAGTCAATCCAACCATAACCATCTTCGACTTACGATCGTCATTACACCAGCAGCTGGCTTAAACACCCGATGCCGACCGCCAATCACTGCGACAGGACTCAAGGGCAAAAATCTTAAGGACGCAGATACTTTGCAGGGACTTGGACAAGATCTACATTAAGGATTCGGGGCCAGAAATTGCATGGAAGACTGTTTTCTTATCCGAATATGCTGGTCCATTGGTTGTATATCTAGTTCCACAAGTGACAACAAATAAAAAGAATGCAATTGCTTGAGAAAATGCAATAGAGCTGGCAAGAAATACAGAAGGTTTTGGAGAGCTCATTGTCTGTGGCTTTCAACCTCCGGAACTAGTTGTGGCTATTTGGTTGGAGTATTTAACTTTTCTAAGGCGACTCAATACGAAGACGAGGAGGAATGCGAAGCTTTGAGAAGAAATTTTAATATGTGTTGGATTTCATTGGGCCAGCAATGGGGTGTTTTGGCCTATTGTAATTGCGAGACTAGAGTATGGGCCACTGCAGGTTCCAAAAAAGGGCAAAGAACTTTGGACAACAGTAATGGGTAAGTTGCACATACAATTGTCAGCGTTTTATGTTACTTATTATTTTTAAAATCATGTGTCGTGGTTATAATTGTGCTTTGATTATTACAGGGGATTTTCCAGCAAAACTAAAGAAAAATAAGTAAGTAAGTAAAATTTTGTGCCGATAACACAATGGATTTAGGTAATAAAATAACAAATCGGATTTTTGAATCACCCTAATGCACATTGTTTAATATTTTCCACCTCCCTAAAGTCTTGGAATTCTTGTAGCTTATTCTTTCTTTCTCAAGATCAAGATTACAATATAATTTGTCAAAATTTTAATCAGCCTTCCCTTAAATCTACAGTGAAAACGTTCGAATTCTCAGTTCGTTAATTCCTTAGCAAACGCTTATAATCGAAAATAGAACAGCGCAAATTGAAGATTCTGTGGCAAAAATACGGAAGCACTAGAATTTGACCCTACTTTCATAACATATCAACATTTAAAATAAGCATTGAAAACAACTTTCGAATGGATTTGAAAGTATTCGGCTTTAGTCGATTTTTTTTTCATTTTTAGATTTACAAAAATAAAACTAATTTTTTTTAATTTCAGAGCAAATAATTACTGGCAAACAAATTTCGCCTCAACTAGTTAACCAAATGAAAACTCATCACATACTAGTAAAAAGCAACGTGATTGTGGTGAATCAGCCCGCGATAGCTTAGCATAATCTTGTCTTCTTAAGATTGAGCTACTTGGAACTGCTATTGAAGATGTTGAAGCCGTCAGTGATGAGAGGAATGAAAACAACTATCTTCCAAGTGCAACAAAAAAATCTTTTCAAATACCAGTCACCAACGAAACAGGTAAGCACAATATAATGTTTATGTATAACCAAATAACATATTGTTTTTAGGTATATGTATAAGATAAATGGCCATTTTATATTTGCTAGTGCATTTGTGTATATATAGCCCAATATTTAAATAACTTTTGTCCCCATCTGGAGTTTTGTGGAATTTTAAGATATATTACGAACACTTCTTAAATACTTAAGAGTCCAATAAAATGGGAGAAAAACAAAACCAATCGTGCATTTTTTTGTTGCGATTTTGGGTTTGAAATTCTGTTAGCCTTCATTGTGGTTATTAATGTCAATGGAGGAAAAGTAAATATTAGTATAAGGATTAGGGAAAGATAAGACATACATATCTGAGCCCAGATTGAATAGACCAATAATGTACATATCTACTATTCAGAGTCAGGTTACGTTTTGACTTCACAAATATTTGAAACAGATCATTGGACTTTTCATTTTATTGTTCCTCATGGTCTTAAGCTTCCTCTCACCATTTGGCCCCTTTACTTTTAAGAATCGATTTATTTCTAATTTTATCAGTTTAGTTTGACTTGCAGATTATTTTAACGTTTTTGTCAGTTTCGTAAGTTTCTTCAGGCTTTAAGAAAATTGAATATAAAAACATGTAAATTATGAGAGAAAAATGTAGAGAAGCATGAAATACTATATTTAAATTAGCTTAAACAACTCCTTTGACAGTTTGAGGTGGAAAAAAAGAATGCCATCTTAATTCTTGATTGAATATAATTGTATGGGAAAAAAAAGTTTAAAACAACTTTAAGACAAATTTTGGTATACAAATTTAAAGTATATATTTATGTGTATACTAGCCTTTACCCGCGGCTTCGCTCGCGCTAATTTGTATCTTCTCAATATACAGAAATCATTAACGAAAACATTATTAATTTATTTATTTCAGGTTATTGGTTTATAAATAATACTTGATATCTTCGCACAATACTCCAGACAGTGCGCTAGCTTACTTAAACAAACCTGGGACAGGACGGTCTAGGGGAGAAATTTCAAACATTTCCATGAGAGAGAGAGAGAGTTATATTTTATAACTCCCAAACCTGATGAAATGAAGGGTAAGATATAACATAGAAACATAATAATGCTTATGAATTAAAAAAAAAAAATGTTTTTATAGATATAATTTCTACCATTCCAACATCTCAAGATAATAAGAAATTTTATTTGGTGTCAGAAAATACTGATGATCATCTTTGGTATAGATACCGACGTGTATGTCAATAGGTGTGATGGCGTCTGTAATGCAGCAATCTTTGGAACCTCTGATGAAAATTATACACTGAAAAACTGTCTTCTAGAACTTGTTTTCGTGTTTCGTATTATATTTTATCATTCATGTTCTATTTGTTTTTATAAGTTTTTTTATTACAAAATTACAAATCTACCAAAAAGTACAAATAAAAAAGTATAATTTAAGGACCACAAGTTCATTTGTGAAACATATGCAAACAAAAATGTTGAAAATCAACGAAAGTACATACAATAACGTGATATAGTTTTTTGAAAGCTTATACTCCATTCCATTCTGCTTATACTATATGCCTGCAGTTTCTTAGAGATTCAAAACATTCGTGTTGCGGAAGTAGTTTGATTTGTTCAACGGTTAATCTTTAAAAATAAAATCGAAGAAACTTTCCAACCATCCTCTATTGTCCACTTCCCCAAAACTGCGCGAAGGAAAAAATATGAATTTAGTTCCCAGTTCGAATATTTTGAATTTGAGGGAAGGATTTATTATCTTAACGCTACATAAGTTTTATCATCGTTTTCGCCTTGTTGAGCTTTTCTTTAAGTTGCTGCTGTGTATTTAATTTTTTTAAAGCAGAGTGCCGACTTATTTGAATTGAATCCATTCGATTTCCTCCTCCTTTTATAAGGCACATCATTTCGGACATTTCTTTATTAACAAGCCCACAAATTTGTAATATTTTATTCATGGAGAAAATGCAATCAAATTTGCAAAAAGGGTCACAAACTGAAACTTTTTTGTTTATGTTATTATAAATACAAATGAGTTTGTCTTTTATTTGAACTAACTGAATTATTACAATCATAAAATAACAATTCTAATCTTGATTTCAACCACCAGGTTGGAGAAGATTTTTAGTAGTATTCAATTAAGCATAGTGGGCCTATCGTAGATATGACGCCTTTGTTTACGTACGTGTCCCACACGATTAAGAACATTGGCTCGAGCATTAAACTCCTGTGCTGCATTGTTGGGAAGCGTTTGTGGCGAAACTGATGTGGTGTCGTCCTAGGCATGGAGAAGAAGATAGTATAATATAATTTTAAATCAGGGAAGAGAACACAGGAAAATAAAAAAAAAACGGAAAACAGAGAAAAGTGTATTAAATAGCAAATATAGAAAATGGATTATGGATGGCTGGAAAAGGATGATAGGGTGGTTTGATGTTACATTAAAAAAAAAGAAAGAAAAAACCAAATTACCAAAAACAAAACCGTGAGGGAAGGTACATGGTGTGAATATCAATCGGATTCCTTATTATTATCTACAAGTAGCTTATATTGTACTGAAGGATATTTAAGTACATCTTCATTAGTGTGCTCCTGGTAGTGTGCTTTGACGCGTTTATTCAACAATGAATCCAGACACATCAAGAACAGCATACATATCACGAGAATTGATATGATCCATATAACTATAATCACAACAACCTGGGAGGAGAAAGAAAATCGCTTGAAGAGATCTTGAAAGTTTAATAAAAGTGTGTAAATATTTATGAAATCATAAACGATGTCGACAGCGTTGAAATAAATATGTCCAAAGAAGATAGTTCAAATAACTTACCTTTATCAACGTTAGTTCCCAGTTCGAATATTTTGAATTTGAGGGAAGGATTTATTATCTTAACGCTACATAAGTTTTATCATCGTTTTCGCCTTGTTGAGCTTTTCTTTAAGTTGCTGCTGTGTATTTAATTTTTTTAAAGCAGAGTGCCGACTTATTTGAATTGAATCCATTCGATTTCCTCCTCCTTTTATAAGGCACATCATTTCGGACATTTCTTTATTAACAAGCCCACAAATTTGTAATATTTTATTCATGGAGAAAATGCAATCAAATTTGCAAAAAGGGTCACAAACTGAAACTTTTTTGTTTATGTTATTATAAATAAAGTGTGTAAATATTTATGAAATCATAAACGATGTCGACAGCGTTGAAATAAATATGTCCAAAGAAGATAGTTCAAATAACTTACCTTTATCAACGTCGTATTTCGATTTTCGTATTTGCACTTGCAATGGGGGCAGATTTCTATTTCTTTTCCATTTTCTCCCAATCTGGGTAAGAGGGCGCCATCACAAACACCTTAATAAATCAATTTGTTATTATTAACTTTGTTTAACAAGACTCTTCACCTACTGACCATGTTTGCTTTTGTTCATTTGGAGTTTCTGGAGTTGATGAATTTTGAGTTACGCATACGTTTGGAATATATTCGCTCCTAGACAAGTTCATCGAGGAACTGATGAGTCATATGACGTGAAAGCAGACTGAAGTGTTTTTGAAAATTCTTGGTGCTTGCGAACAGAGAATATGAAATTGATATTCTCTGCTTGCGAAGCATGTCTTTGAGTCCATTATTAATGAGTCAGTATGCTTTGCGATTGAGCCTTCTGCAGGAACTTGGATCTATTCTTGAATCCCATTTGATAGAGAGTCATCTTGTAAACCGTGAGATCAAGAGCAATAATACGCTCATTGTTCACCCATCGTGATAATGGATCCAAAATAGTTTGGAAGTGTTTCTTCGTTTTTCGATCGGTATCTGACACTAGTTCCGATAGCCCGCAAGCGAAAAGTTTGCAACATTTTTTTTGGGAGCACTTGCTTCCTCTGATTTCCTAAAGAACTTTTTCCTTGAAGGAATACGCTGAAAAAGTATTTTTTTTAAATAATTTTTTCCTCCAAAATAAAATGACAAATAAAATAAAAAAACAAGTGTCAAACCAATGTCAAAAGTTATTCCATATTTTCCGCTTTGCACCAACAGCGCTCGTGGCGTTTATAATTAGATTTGGAACCAACTTGACCGAACAACTAGCAGTCCATATCTAGTATGTCTATGTAGTTAGGCCTTTACCCAGCGGCTCCATTGGCAATATTTGAGGCAGTAAATTGCCTTTAATAATACAAGTGGGGACGCTTTGTCAGTGGCAATGGCAATATTGCTAGAAGATGAGAGGCAATTATTGATTTCCATCGTCAAGGCAATAAATTGAGGAAAAATGGGATTCCCCGTAATTGTGAATGGCTTCTTTATTGATTTTGTCAATTAAATCGTAGAATATGGAGAACGCACATAACAAAGTGAATTAAAATAAAATTTTATTGAAAACAGGGGATTTGAACAGCACTCGACTGCATTTGCAGTAAAATTATAATTGAAATTGCCTGGCAATGAAAATGCCCACCCAGCAATAAATTGCCATTCCTATTCCAATTGCAATTGCCTCAAAAATTGCCAACGGAGCCACAGCGTTACGCTGTGGCTCCATTGGCAATTTTTGAGGCAATTGCAATTGGAATAGGAATGGCAATTTATTGCTTGGGTGGGCATTTTCATTGCCAGGCAATTTCAATTATAAAATGTGTGTATAGAAATATTTGACTGCAAATGCTGTTCAAATCCCCTGTTTTTAATAAAATTTAATTTTAATTCACTATATTTTGTCATGTGCGTTCTCATATTCTACAATTTAATTGAAAAAATCAATAAAGAAGCCATTCACAATTACGGGGAATCCCATTTTTCCTCAATTTATTGCCTTGAAGATGGAAATCAATAATTGCCTCTCATCTTCTAGGCAATATTGCCATTGCCATTGACAAAGCGTCTCCATTTGCATTATTTAAGGCAATAGCAATGAGTGAGGCAATTTATTGCCTCAAATATTGCTAATGGAGCCGCTGGGTTAGGACCGCTCTAAAAAAGTTAGGAACGCTTTAACTTTTACTTTTGTAAAACCTGAGATAAAAGATAGAATTGAGTAGTTTATTGGAAAAAGAGAAAATATTTTTAAATTTTGTACAAAAGTGAATAGAATGTAGTTAGATCTTTAAGGCCCAGTTTGTTCACAACTAATCGTCTTTAACTGATGATTATTTTGACTGGCGTTGTGAGGGCTTACAAGTCATAAGCTCTTTGTGAGGTTTTCCTTGTGAGGTTTGTTGGGATTCGATAACATTTTCGGTATTCAGGGAAAATCCTCACAAAAAACCTCACAAGAAACTCACCACGGTGAATGGGCACGTTCAAGCAAGTCAGATTTTCATGGTTTCTTGTTTTATTGGGCTCTGATTGGCCGACTGTCATAAAAAGATATATGAGTGAACTTTCAAAATGTCCTAGATTTATGTTGAACGCACCTTCATATTTTGTACGTCAAAAGAAACATGATTTATTTGATTTGTTTTAATAAAATAGCTATAAACGCATGCAAAAGTGTTTATTTTTCATTCATTTATTTTATTTAAGGAGGGAGCAGTTAAGAAAAAACGCAAAAAAACATGTAAATGTCAAATAATCGAAATCACAAGTTTTACTTTATATTTGTGACCTAGACCAAAGGAGATCACAGTTTCGATAGTTTTTGTGAGGATCACAAGCTGTGAGTTTGCTGCCAGAAGATGAAAACCTCACAAAATCAAATTAACCTCACCTTGTGAGGTTGTTGTGACTTGTGAGGTATCAGTGAGGTTTGCCAGAATAGGGCTGTTAACCCAACTTGAGCAAATTGACCCTAAATCAAATATATTACACTTTTGGTATTATACTTTGTTCCCACCAAAGCGAAATCTGGGTTTTCAGCTGAAAACTTTGGAGATTTCAAATTAGTGTTCACACTGCCAAAACCAAGATTTCGTCTCATATAAACACAAACTACTACCTTTGTGTTCCTATGTGTTTGTATTTCTCTCCACCCAAATGTCAAATACAATATCATACTCTCTCTTTTTGCCTGCTTGGCGTTGGAGTGAAAGATCACAATTTGTAATATTAAAGGCAATAGCAATGAGTGAGGCAATTTATTGCCTCAAATATTGCCAATGGAGCCGCTGGGTCAAAACTGTATGGGGAAATGTGAAGATTTGGACTGAAATCTCTGAAATCCGAGATTTCACTCTGGTGGGAACGTAGTATTATGAAAGAAAAAAAATGTACCTCATACCTTTCACACGAAGAAACAAATTTCCTGGCAATTTTTGAAATTTCTTTCGAACACCTATTGTTTGAACACACCATAACCTAGATGTGAAAGGAAATGTCCAAAAAATCTCTTCAAATCCTCGAGGGAGATTTTGTTCACCCCTCTTTCCTCCTGGAACTGAAAGTTGTTGGCAACTCAGTTTCCTCGTGTGAAAAGGGACAAATATAAATTTCGAAAAAGAAGTAAGATGCAGAGAATCATCGTGTAATAGGGCGCAAAGATTCATCGTGTAATACAGCACTTCAAATTTTCGAAATTGCCTTTGACATATTTTGACGTTTATTTAATTTGACGGTTTTTCTTTTCCATCCAAATTCCAAAACAAATATAAAGAGGAGCCAAAAACAAAGCCAAGCTAAAGCCAGCGGTTTTGGTGTTTCTTTTTTAATAAAAATTATTCTTTTGTGATGAATTTTCAATTTGTTATACCCTGTACAAATTCAGATTTGTTAAACTCAGAAGGAGACAATTACTATGTAAAACATGTTTACTCCACAAACGACATTCCCGATCAATTAAAAGGTAAGAATTACCGCCATGATAGAAGCAGGTTCTATGAGTTTCAAATGACTTATAACAATTTTTGTTTGCCTTCAGAATGTAGGAAGGCTATCGCTGGTGGAGGAGACCCCTTCTATATATTCGACAATTTCGATACGTTCTTCTCGGTACTAGAAAATGCTGCATCAATGCAGGTTATTTATCTTATGAGAAGCTTCGACTTGCTCTATATAACCGCCGATAAAATGGGTCAAAGATTATCGCAGTTCCTGGCGACCACTGATGCAGCCCCTGGAGCAGTTGATCGGAATTCCTATTTGAATCTTACCAAAATGACAATGTACCTTTTTGTTAATATAGTCAAAGCCATTGATCATGTGATCGCACAAACTCAAGCCGGGAACATGAAAAAAGGAAAGAAGAACGCCCCCGATCTGGAATCGCATCCAGATTGGGAACAGAAAAGATTCAAGTTCTTGGTGCAAATATTCAATTTGATGCAATTACCCTTGGAACGGCTTTGGAACCCGCCAATACCTGAGGAGGCATTTGTAAAGTAAGTAGCAAGAATAATACGAAACTCATTCACGGTTTTGAATTTGTTTAACGTTGAAACATAAAAGCCGACAGTAGTTGTCATGAAATTTACTGCTGATAATATTGAGGATATAGTGGTAGGTAGACTTGTAAAGTTGTCAAACATAAGGCTTAAAGGATATATATCAAATGTTCCTATGAATTGTACCTAACTACTGTTTAAATTTATCTAATTCCTTAAAGACTTGTTTACTTCTGATTCCTTGTGGGAAAAAGTAGTAAAAAAAGTTTTGCGTAAGTTCAGCAATGTTTCCAACTATCATTTGCTTCATGTTTTCACCTGAGTGATAAATGAAAACTGTCCTCTTGTATTACTTGTCATGATTATTTGCTTTGCCTTAAATTCCTGCCGAGACTCGCATACAAGAATGGTTGCGAGGTAATTGTAATTGTAATATTTTATTGGATAATCGAGAGCCGAATGTAATAGATATTGTTTTTTCAATCAAATGTTTGAAAGAAAATTTCAAACTTGATTGATTTGTTAAAAATTACTTTATTTTTTTTTTCTTGTGTAAAATGAAGTTGTTTTGGTACCAAATATTTGTTTCTTCTAGTGTTTCGAATCATAAAAAAGTATCCTATAGCTTCTAATACAAAATAGCCATCTCCTCAAAGTTTCAGTCAAATCTGTTGCGCCATTTGAGTGTGATTGTCTAACAAACATCGAAACAAACAAACTTTCACATTTATAATATTAGTAAGATTACTAGATAGATGTTCTTGAAGCTGCACCATAATAATTTTTTCTAATTTTTTTCGTGAATTGGGGTCATATTGATTGAGCATAATTAATTTTCCTAGTAGGGACAATTAGTGATTCGTTCCACGTTGCTGGAAAAATGTCAATGTTTACTTCTGAAAACTTAAAAACAATATTGCACTCTTCCATTTAATATGTATAAATAGGGTACGGTACGAAACTAGTTAAAGTTACTATATTTTGGACAAAAAATGTATTAAGTTCATCACTTAATATTGCACTGTCCTTTATTGTGTTACCATTTTCTAATTGCACTTCCCCTATCCTGTCATCTTTGTTTTTATGTAGCACATTCCTTTTCAGTTGATTCCACATATCTTTTTGAGAACGTGCGTTGTCTACTTTCCTTCTTATAAATGTAGATTTTGCTTTGAGTAGTTTTTTCTTATACGCATTTCGAAAACATCGATACTCATCCCAGTCGTTATTTATTATTAGTCAATGATGCTCTGCAGTACAAATAAGTCTTATGGTCTTTATCTTGTTGAAGCTCGGAAGTAAAATATTGCGCGTTGACAATTTTAATGGGTAGCGTGAACCTATCTCCCGATATATCAGTTTATTTAATGTATTTTATGAAGATGTTGACGCTTGTATGGCCAGAAAAAAAATCAAAAATACTCTTATGTTAGGCAAAAGGTTTTAAAATTAATATACTCTGTGTACAAATCTACTTTTCTACATATATTGTACAATATTATATATTATTTATTTATTATCTTTAAGTTTTATGAAGAATCTGTTGATGTACCAAATCGTGCATTAAACAATAAATACAATCCATTGTTTCAAATTTGTTCTACAGCCTTCTTACGGATATATCTTATCGTACTCTTGAAATGCAAACCTCAGCAACTCGAGAAAAAAATACCAGTGATACTTTGTTCCAAATTTTCGGTACTGCGATCAAGCGTTTTAACCACGCCATCACCTTTCCTGTGCGTATTCTACAAATTTTAAGAACTTGTGAAAACGCAGCTGCCCCCATAGCTAACGGTATACATCTTTTGCACGAAGACTATGGTATATCAACCATCTTCTCTGTTCTAATCCGAGACATCGTTGAATCATTGACTGTCGAGTCGGCAGACACAGCTATTTCGAGGAATTTTTCAAATTTTCTAACAGAGTTGAGCTGCACATCGCCCAAAATGATGATACCCCATTTATCAACACTAAGTGAAGAACTATTGAATTGTGAATCGCACGTGCTCCGTAATTGTATATTACAAATAATGGGTGAAGCTATAATCGGCGAACTAACTTCCGAAGAGTTAACCGAAGATTTGAAAGAAGCAAGAGATGAGTTTTTGGAGAATCTTTTGCTTCACATAAATGATGTTTCGGCACATGTACGTGCAAAAGTTTTACAAATTTGGACCCATATGAAGGAGGAAAACGCTGTGCCACTTTCATTTCAGCATAAAGTTCTTAGTGAAACGGTAGATCGTTTAGAGGATAAAACTTCGAGTGTCCGAAAAAATGCAGTGATTTTGATTAAATCGTTTCTTGAGCGTAATCCATTTGCCGCCAAACTCACTTTACAAGAGTTGATAAAGAAACACGAAGAAGAATGTGCTAAGATGGAGAAACTAAGTGCAGTCTTGGCAGAAGAACGAAAAAAAGCCGAAGACTTGGACGAACAATGGAATGCAGTAATACCAGAGCTATTTCCTTTCGTTGAAGAGAATCTTGTTCAATGTAAGTCATTTCTCTATATACCTCCGTCCAATTGTAAAAAATTGTCCATCTTATACTTTTCTTTTCAAATAATAATTAGGTACTCAAGAAATGCACGAGACTCAAGAAAACTATGAAGATCTTGTTACAAGAATTTCTGGCCTTTTGGTTGAAAAGAAATACAAAGATGCTGTGGGCCTTGTAAGAAAAGCAGATTTCGTTGCTGGAAATTCAGAATTGAGGTAAATTTTTTTATATAATGCAGTTCATATCGCACATACATTCTTGTTAATTCTTCCTTCCAAAAAAAGGCATACTCTGAAATTAGAAGAACAGTGCGCTTACTACATAGCTTTACTTAAATCCTACATGTTTTTGGCGAATGGCTGCAGAGACAGTGTAAGTTATACTTTTTTAGATTAGTCAATATGTTATAGAGCATTTAATGTTGGAATTATGAGTACATAATATAAAGTTTGGTCAACACTGAAGAGATAAAACTTTGGTAACTGCTATACATAGAATAAACGGAGTGGTGTTTTTCTGTGCACTAGCTATGAAGTGGGCCCACAAAAAGACATCTTACGATGAAACCATCTGGCCAGGGCCACCGATAAATTTGTAATTTAGGTGTGGGTGTATTACGCCATAACCGCTTGTCTTATGTATAACAGTAATAGTAGTTATAGGAGGCGTTATTTCAATAGCAGGACACGATATACCAGTTTGTCAAAGACTTTTTAAGGATACTAGTCTCCTCCCCACCCCGTGTCGAAATTCGACACGACTCAAAAAATGAAAGCTAGCTATAAAATATTTGAAAATTGAAGCAAAAAATAATTTTTTATTTTTTGAAATAAATTTTTTGAATGTGCAAAGTGAGCGGCAGTATAAAATGGTTCTTAGCTAAAATGGACCCACAGTGTTTAATTTTGTGAATCGCACACCCCCCGCGACTATAGCTTTCCAACCACATAAAATTTATCCAAATCTGTCAAATAGTTTTTGAGAAAATGGTACCACAAAATTTATCTAAGCCTATTTATATATAGATAAATAGTATAGAGCTGTTTGGACATATTCACCCATATCGAGGTAACCATTCGAAAGAATATTTTCGAAAAAAGCGTTCCAATTGACACATTCCGAAGATGATCCGATAAATTTTACCGCACTTCCGCCACACAAAGCGTCTTCCAAATCGTATTTTAACCATAATTGAAACTGCTTGAGAACTATTTGTTTAACTTACTTAAAATTAATTGTCCTTTTAAGTGCAATAGTTATGTAATTTATAAAAAATGATTGGCTGAAGAAGCGACAATTGCAATTTATTACCAACTCGATTGATCTTTCGACGGAGCCGTATAAATATGTTCTCTTTAATTTTTCTATCATCGGATAAATTTTGAATAAGTTATCAAAATGTGCTGCTTTAGTAAGTTGTTATTACTGTCGTTCAGATGCATGTTCGTCAGCAGCCATACATTACTTTTTGTTAAAATGTGTATGTAAGGTTGAAAGATTTCACGCTGGCCAAGAATTTGTTTACAAATTAGGAGGGGTTTTTGTGTGTAAATGGAAATCCACAAGTGCAGTGCATGCTGCGAATAATATATAAATTGAAGCGTTGAAATGAAGAAGGGGGTCAGTGACATTTTGGAAATTTTTCGGTTTTAATCAAATTAAAATCACTTAACACCTTTATGCATTGCAAAATTCAAATTCAAAAATTTTTTGTTTGAATAAAGGAGTTAAATACGTTTTTACCCCCATAATTCCATTGAAGAAATTAAAAAAATTTGGGCATAAAGGAGTTAAGTAGACATTTCCCATAATGCAACTATTTTCATAATATGATTCACAATGCTACAAGAAAAAAAGACGAAAGCGTGACGTTATTCGCTGTCATCTTTTCCTAGTTATAAAATCGTTCCCCAATTCACAAAGTGGCAAGATTTTTTAACAACGAGAACTGTTTTCTGTAAAAAAATTAATACGAATTAAACAAAAAAGTATTGAAGACAACAGATTATCAATTACTTTATCTTTTAATTTCAAATTATCGTATTTTTTCTTTAAAAAAATAATTCCATTATGTAAATTACTTATCAAAAAGAAAATCGTCGTCATGTTGTGTCTTTTTTTCAATTTTTCGAATCCTTGGCATGACGTGACGACGAAAAACGCTTCATTGTACATATCCTCGTATACTTTCATTGTTTGAAATTCGTTTGACAGTCTCGTCGCATTGTGAATCAGGCTTCAGTTGTTAGGGCTTTAAAAGTTCTAATCAAAAAACTTTGAGGTCTTTTATCTCAAAAGTATATATATGTCACTTAGCCCCTTCTTCATTTGAACGCTTCAATTATTGAATAATTTTGAATGAACAACAACTTGTATGTGTACCACCAAATTTATAGGCTACCGTTATAGATATTTCTTTAGTGATGCTTAGTCTAGTTTTGCTCGTATTAATTGAAAAGCTCTTTGTCGTCATCTGGAAGCGAACCATGAACCTAGTGATTCAGAAACCGATGCACTACACACCGCGTCACTGAAGCCACATGATTAGCTTAGTCCCAATGCTGGTTTCGTTGTTTATTACAACAGAGACTAGCATTTTTATAAACACACAGGCTCATAGGCCGCGAAATTAACCGAGACTAAATTCTATTGAAAATGTATATTCAATCTGTAAAGTTAGGTTGGGAAAACTTGTACAACAGAAGCGATAAATATTGTGTTTTAATTTCGATATGAGCCATTAAGACGAAAATCCAGATGAATTCGATGCTGAAAACCATAAGAACATAACAATATTTAAATAATCTGTGTTTACATTAATTCGAACAGCACTGTAGTAATCTTTCAGCTTGTGTTTAGCAATTTTTTTTTTATTAAACTGGTCGTCTTCTTGAAGATTTTTATCTTCATCACATTGTATGTTAATTTATTCTTTTTTCAGAATGAAGAGTTCGGAACACAAATAAAGACGGTTCAATTTCTTCAAGATTCTATTGAGTTTTCCAAGGTTATCACTAAAGCAGTGCCGAAAATCCAAGAGATGCTTCTCTCAAAGACAAATAGTGATGTTTTTGAAGCAGTTGATCTTTTCACAACTGGATATCTTTTTGGTATTAAAGGAACAGAGTGCGGCATGCGTCGCATGTTGTACTTAGTGTGGTCTAGTGACAAAGAAAAACGAGATGCAGTTTCTAATGCTTATAAGAAAGTTCTCTTCACCACCGATGAGAATGGAAGGTGAGATAATTTTTCATTACAACAACCAACAAAAAACATTTAAAATATTTTCAACTTGTGGCAGGACTCATGCGATCAAAGTTGTTCAAAATCTGTGTAAATTCTTTGACGACTTGCTCTACGGCCACTATACAGCTATGGAATGTTTAGTGCGTGAATGGGTACAAAGTGACGACATTGACGCTGTAATAATTCAAGTACTTTTTGAACGTTTTACCCTGAAACTCGAAGGCACCACCGAAAACGAATCTCGCCAGGCATTGCAACTTCTGATAATGGCCTCCAATGCAAAATCTTCAATTGCTTCCTCAAACATTTCTATAATTGAAACGATATTAATAAGTGATCGTGCCAAAAAAGATCCTCGCCTATATACGGGTTGTTTAGAGTTCCTTTTGAACTCTGTTGATCAGTCGACTAGCTCAAAATACTACAAAAGAATGGAAGCCGAAAATCCGTTGGTACAGAATGTTATAACGTTCTTTCAAAAATTCTTCTTCCATCCCCGAGTTCCAGACTTTGACAAACTGACCATGACAACAATTGAATTCTTTTACCATCTCTGTCAACAGCCAGATATCATTTCACAAAACATAGTAGTTGAATTGTCGCGCAAATTCAAAGAATTTATAATTAAGGTAGATGAAATGCGTGCCACACAATTTTCTCAGGTTTCCGATAGCCAGCAAAGTGGCACTGAAGAGCCAAATGCTGTGAAAATGCGAATGCCTACATTCTTAATAGCACGATTTATGTTCCTCATCGGACACATGACAATGAAAGAGATGATATTCCTCGACATTGATGTTTACAATAATATGAAATTTCGTCAAGAACTCACAGAGGAAAAGAAAAACGCCAAAAAGAAAAATGCAGCATTCAATCAGAATAAAAGAAAAACTAATCATAACATGTCTGCTACAGAATCTCTCAAAAGGCTTTCGGGTACAACTGCCGAGCCGCAGCAAGAGGTACAGAATAGTCTTAAATTGAATTGCACTTATATTATATTATTATTTATTTTATTTTAGCCTGACGATGATCTTGTTGGAGCAACAGCAGAAGACAGCATTGCCGAGCTTATAAACCACATATGTGAAGATGTCATTTTGTATGATGAGAAGAGTCTTTTGGCCAAAATGGTGCCGTACGTAACCGAAATCTGCAAATATCCCTCAAAGTATAAAGATCTGCATTTGCAACAGGCAGCCACTTTGACCCTTATCCGATTTATGTCAGTCTCGTCGAAGTTCTGCGAGACGCGAATGCCATTCTTGATGAACATTCTAAATTGCACGAAGAACATCAAAATCAAGTGCAACATAGTTGTGGGTCTCTCCGATCTAACTTTCCGTTTTCCGAATGCAATAGAGCCCTGGACCGGTCACTTCTATTCGACGCTACATGAAACAAACGATGAGCTGCGACTGACTGCCGTGAAGATGCTCAGCCATTTAATTCTGCACGAAATGATTCGAGTGAAGGGACAGATAGCCGATTTAGCAATGTGTATTGTTGATCCCAATGATGAAATCAAGAATATAACTCAACAGTTCTTCAAAGAAATAGCAAACAAATCTAATATCCTTTATAATGTGCTGCCCGATATAATTTCAAAATTGAGCGACACCAATCTAAACATCGAAGAAGAAAAATATCGCATTATAATGCGATATATACTCGGACTCATTCAGAAGGACCGGCAGGTTGAGAGTTTGGTGGAAAAGTTGTGCCTTCGATTCCGAGTAACAACCGAAGAGAGACAGTGGCGCGATATTTCCTTCTGTCTGAGTTTGTTAAACTACAATGAGAAGACAGTTAAAAAACTTATCGACAACATTCAACAGTTTAAGGATAAAGTTCAAGTGGATGAGGTCTATCAAGCTTTTAAGACGATTATTTCAAATACCTCGAAAACGGCAAAACCGGAATTAAAGACTTTAGTAACGGAATTCGAGAGTCGCCTCAATGAATGTCTAGAGGTAAGGGAAGAGAATGCAGAGGCAAATTTAAGTGAAAACACCGAAAGTCGAGGAACTGAAGGTCCTAGTAATAATAAAAAAGTCAACAAGAAAACAACAAAAAAGAAGCAGCCGAAAAAAGGAGGTGGTCGAAATAGGAAAGCACAAGATGAATCAGGATCTGAAGAAAGTTCGCCTGTTTCATCATCTTCGGAGGACGAACGAAGACCAGCACCAAATGCAACAAAGTCCACAACGAAGCAGAAAACACGACGATCTATACGGGTAATTGAAGAATCCAATAGTTCGGATGAGGAACAAATTCCACAACGAAAAAGAGGACGGAACAAGAAATGATATAATTCGGTAGTTAAACTTTTCCAAATATGTTTTTATAATATGATTTTCAAAATTTCAAAAACTAATAAACTAGACAATATATTGTTTTCAATTATGTGTACTTTTCTTACAAGAATATTCAACCAATTTTCAACTTTATCGAATATGTGATATCGATTACCAATTTCTGGAAGATTTTTTTCTCAGAATTTTGTATGGGTGAGGAGATAAAAATAACAATTTTTCTATTTTGTATATCAGCGGCAGGAATTAAATTAAAACATACAAAACAATTATTTTGGTGACTTAAACAATAACAACGGCAATTTGTCTTCATGATTTCTTTACCAATTCTGAAGTTCCCATACATTATCATTGGTTTTGAGGTCAGAAGAAAAGAATTGAAACTCGGGGTTACCGTAGAAGGAAATACAGCTCCACACCATTAGGCTGCTTTAACATCTATATATTCTTCTTTTCAAATTTTGTGAAAGCATTACTTTTCAGACTCCATTAGATAAAATTTTTTTCGTCTAAGAAGGCAACACGTTGCCACTCGGGTTACCAAGACGTAATTTTGGCAAAACTGAAACCGATTTTATTTCCATATTTTTTTAAATTATTGAGCTCGAGTAAGATTACTCATCTGTCTGTTTTTGTAGCGGCTATGTAACTGCTTCCTTTCATATTTTTTTAATGGGCCTTGTGAATAAAAACAAAAAAGCTAAAGCTATTTTTGGACCAAGCTAAAGCTAGCTAGTCATAGCTTTAACTAGTAGCTTAAGCTTGTTTCATGATTACGTTAAAAAGCTTAAGGTAGAAAATTCTAGCTTACGCTTAATATTTCTAGCATTCGTTTGTTTATTCACATGTTTTGGCTGTGTTCTTTTAATAAATATGGACAGATTACAGTAAGGGTGGGATTGATGTCGGACTTATTCAGATGAGCGGCATTCATTCAAGTAAGAACAATCAATTCTTATCAAAAAACAATGAAAATTCTTGTTTCAATCGGGTTTGTTCTCATCATGTGGAACTATTTTAAACGCATAGTTTATGTTATATACTTCAGTCTATAATTAGTTCTTTTTAAAAATCCATTATTTATTTTCAGCGGGTTTATCTATAAAAGTTTCATGACATGATTTTTTATAGATAAATAAAAACAACAAAATCTAATAAAGGAAAAACCATAATAAATTTATTTAATTTTTTAAATGTTACAATACAATAATGTGAACATGTGTTCCATACCAAACGATTGGAATTTATTTACTTAACCATTTCTTATACAACACATGATTTATTCACTCCACAAAGATAGAGAGAGCGAGAGAATTAGAGAAGGGAAATAAAATATTTTTTTCATATTATATTGAGAATTCTTGTTCAATTTTTGTATACTCTTCTTAGAAATTAATACTTAATATTTAAATTTATATTTTCATTTTCACTTTGTTTATTTATATTTATTTTGTTTTTGTTTATAATTACTTTATACAAATTTCTTCCTTTGTTTCAAGTCTATCTAAAAAAAAAGTTGTAATTTTTAATTCTGAAAGTTCATAGAGAAAATTTTGTTCTCTTTTGTTGCTTCCAATGAATATCTGCTGTTCATAGATTTAATTATCGAGTCATTTCGAGATCAAAAAACGAAAAGTTGTTAGAAGAAACAAAGTACTAAAAAGAGTTTGAAAACGGGTGACCTTTACTTTCTACATATTTATGTTTTTTGTTGTTGTTGTTTTTTGTTGAGAAGATTAGAAGAACAAGCTGCAGCTTCTTTACAAACATTTATGTATTTCGAATTTTTCCCGGCACGTAGTTTTTGTCGATTGTATTCTCCTGCAAGAACATGTGTAAGCACCTTTCGTTCTGGGCCAATGGGTGTCCGGCAATTTTATTTATAAATGCCTCGAGGCCTTTTCGTCTTTCCTCGATGAAGTTTTCATCGAAAATTCCATCGTCACCTCGGAAAGGCATTTGGCGCTTCCAAGCTTTACCCGGTAATGGAGGGACTACAATCTACTTAATTTGTGTGTTAATGTTATAGACATTTGTATACAAAATTAAGTCGCGACTTACCTTACTGTCTCTTTCAAGTTCGTTTCTCAGCCATTCAAAGTCACTATATCTTCGGCGAACACTCGATTCCTTGACTTTGAAAACTGGCAAGTTTGTCTGAAAAAACAAAGTTTTTTTTAAGTAATTGAAAAAAAAGTAAAATTGAAAAAAGTACACTTGGACGTATAGAAAAACAGCGCGACCGATTTACGGACGGTATGTATCGTAATTTCAATTTTGATTAAAACCTTGATTTTTGTTGGGAAAGCAATACTTGTCTTGAGGTACGGAGCAAGCTTAATACAAAGAAACTATACTGCATCTGATGGCAAAGAGAATAAATTGGAATATTAAATACAACCACACGCAACTATTAGTAAATTGTGTTCATATTCGCTAACAATTTCATGCGAAAAATTGTAAGAAAATTCTTTGGACCGAGATATCATTAAATTTAATACTTTTGGAGGAGAAAATAATTATTAATCTTATCTACCCAGCTGATGCTGACATATTACTGATTTCACGAATAATATAATAAAGATAAACATTGAAATGACCACGACACAGTACAAAACTATTTAAAACAAGAACAAATATTGCTTGCTACAGACTTCCAAAACTATAATATACATTTACCTGTTAGTTAATTTTTGTACATGCTAACTGGTTAAAATATCACTTATCACACATTTATCTAATAAATCTCGCTATTTGAATTGCAGCTGTTTCGTAATTCGATGCATCTTGAACTGGAAATATTTAAAAAGCACGCGCGCTTTTGGATTTTGATAAGAATATTATTGATTTTTATTTTTTTTTCTTGAATTATTAAAATAGGATGGAGTCTATTGGTGATGGTAAATAATCACATATAATAAGGTTGTGGTTTGAATAAAAATAATAAAAAATAAAGAATAAAAATAAATTCAGAACTCTTCTTCACAAAACAATATATTTATTTAGTTAGATTACAACCGTAAAGGTTAATGCACGTAATCTCATGCCAGAAACATTAATATACAAATTTTCAATTATTGAGTTTTGCAGTTGCTTTGATAAATTTTTGGTTTTTATTTTACCCCGAGACTGTAAATGTACAGAACATCGAGAAAAAAAGTTATATTTTAGAGTGCCAATTAGGTTAAATATGTAAGTGTTGGACTGCACGTTGAAGTCTGGGATCGAATCCTAGCCTATGCCAGGGGTACTTACGAGGTACTACCGCTTTTCATGAAGAAATGCCTTCCATTTAAGACGCTAAAATCTGGGTAAAAAATTTTGTTCTTACTCCTACTGACTTCACAAAGCAATAGTTGAGAGTTGTATCGCCTAATCTATCATATTTCCCGAAAAAAGTAACATCCAGTCTCCTCGATTTGATTTGAGAGGTCTTACTTCAGCGATCGTAACGCATACAATCACACATTTTATGACCATAGAAAAACAGTTAATGAAGCATATTTGTTAATATTTGTTATTTTGGTGGTTCAATTGGAAAATTCTTTAAAAAATAAAATAAAAACAGGGAGTGTGAATTAACAAATATTTTTAAGTAGGAATGGGCTTTTACAATAACTTTTTAAGTATCAACAAAAATGGGTCGTGGTAAGCAATGCAGCGAGGTAAAACGAAAGTTGATATTGTCACTGCCCAGAGACGGCAAATCTAATACAGAAAACCGAAAATAGAAAAAAACACGCCATAACGATAAAAGGATCGTCCAAACTAGATCCAAATGAGTTTGGTCTATAAATTCGAAAAGAGCTAAAAGAGAGTGATATATGTATATAACAGACCGAAAAAGACTGTTGGAACCAAATAACCAGCCCAAGAATAAAGCACCTAAACAACCACAAAAACATAAAGAAGAACGTATGGAATTCGCTAGAAAATTTCTGTGGAGATGAAAAAACATTTTATGGATGGTTGATTCAGTCCATATTTTGTATGGTGGCACTGGTTCCCAGCAGTTTATGTCATCCGAACACAACGAAATCAATCAAAAGTTTAAGTACACACCTACAAATTGAAATACGCAACAACTTAATACAACAAATAGGCACATATTTTGAACTCTTTGAGTTTTCATAAATAAAATTTAAATTTAAGAACTGCTAAAGGTGCAATGCACAGCGTTTCCGTTCTTAACATTTAAAAGTAGTTTTAATGCTACGAATTTTTGAAGAAAAATATTTCCGTATCTTTGTTGTAAAAGGGCCAATGTCCAATTTGATAATTTTTGATAAATAGAAAATCTGGCATTTAATTTCTAAAAATGTTTATTAATTTTGAAAATTTAACTTTCTATAACCGTCGGTATCTTGTTGAGAAACAATTGGAGCTCATTTGCCCTTCTAACAGTCGTAGAACATTTTCCGCTGAGTCAAACAGTGAACTTAAGTCAATATTTGAAAAAATGGACACAGATTTTATGATTTGGTAAAATTTTTCAAATTTCATATAGCTACATACCTACCTATTATTTATTTACCAAAGAATAGTTTCACATTTAAAATTACATGTTATACCTAGTTTGTGAAGGCTTAAAAAAATAATTCCAAGAGCTTTTAATTTTAACATGAAAATTGTTGCATATTAACATACAAATAATAAAAAAAAAGCAAAGCATTGAGATAAGTCATTTACGCCCATGGCTTTGGAAAATATGATAACAGAAAAATTTGGGACGTCGATTCCCGATTAGTTTTAATTTCCCCAAATTTGAATAGACATCGCATAAAACCAAAGCTTCAACACTTTGGACAATGCAATTCAAGCTTAAAAAAAAACTTCGCATTTCACTGATAAGCAAATAGAGCAGCGGCTGATTATTCATGAATCAGCATCCGTTTTTTTAGAATTGGGAAAAATAGCAAAGCACTTTGGAAACCATTTTCTTTTGTATTATTTGAATATCATTTTTTAAAAGAAGAAACAAATAAAGGAACAAAAACTCACCCTCATGCGGACCTCGTAGTCGGTGTAGCGCTTTTTGCCAGCCGTCATAGTGGTCAGCGGATTAGCGACATCGATTTCTAAAAAATTAGCTGGCACCGCATAGGCATCATCGAGTGTTTGTTTCTTCACGTTGAGGCGACGTGTTGCATCGGCAGTTCCATCGGATTCAACCATCATTTTCTATTATCTGCCAGTCAATTACATGCATAGAAATAGAAAAAGAGGTATTTAATAAGTAAATAATTTCTCCCAAATTACAAAAGAGTGGGGAATTTATCAATTTGATGTATTACCTGATTCCAGAATTTTCACAAACGAACACCTACCAAATCGCTATTTAATTTGTGAATAGGGGGTTGCACAGTTATTCAGCACGTTACTCGTGTACATACAAATAATTTCAATAACTAGAAGACAATAACGTTATGAGAATATTTTTCTTTTATTGATTGAATTAAAAGGGTTTTTGTAAAAACAAAGACAAAATTGAAAAAAAAACCAACCAACCTCTTTCTCTCTTGTCCCTTTATTTTATTTTTTTACTGCGATCACAAAAATGGAAAATGACATTTGACGCCCATTTGTAAAAAAAAAAACTGAACGAATAAAACTTATCGATGAGTGCATTCAACGAGATAAGTAACACGAAGAACATTTTGCGGTTGCACCACCGTGCACACATGCGATTACATGCAGAGGCAATTCAAACCATTTTGTGATAAAATAAGTGTTGGGTAACGTGAAATTTCTTACAAACATTCACAATTTGATGTCAGAAACCTTATGCGAATAATCCAAGTTTTGGAGGAAACTTGGTGAAAATTTCACATGTCGGCTCCTCTGGGCATGAGCCATGCTCAAACTGAACACGTCTTGAAAAAACCAATGGAGCCTCAAAAATCCATGTCCGAGCAGTAACATATCCATACAAACCAGACTGCTGATTGGATCATAGCCTCTGTTCGTGTACTTCCCAAAACTGCCTTAATTAGTCCAAAGTTCTGTCAATTTAATTTTTATATGAACTTTGACAGCACTTTCGACTAAAATGGGTAGAAGTTGGCAGTTTTGAGAAGTAAACGAGCAGACCAAATATTATTGCCAAAATTGTCTCCAAAAATATTGCGTGAAAATTTGTCGCTCTACACGACGTGAGTATTGACACTTAGATTAGGTTAGGTTAGGAGGGGTGTGCACAGCACAGGGCTGTTGCGTACACGGGGGCCTGTCGGTCCATTGTGATCCCCTTACAATAAGAAAGCAGAGATGCTCCTAAGCTAATGATTCAGATAGACTGGCTCATTTACGAACCAGCCTGTGCTATCTATGAATTTCCTCATATTTACCATTGAGACCTGTGCTAGATCGTCCAGTTCTCCAACAAACCTGTTTCCCAAGTAGCGGAGGCGGCTTGTTTGGAGGTTTGGACAATCGCAGAGCAGGTGTTTAATGGTTTCTATTTCTTCTACATCCTGACAGCTCCTACAACAGTCGGGTGCGAGTACACCCAATCTGGTGGCCATTGTGCCAATGGCGCAGTGACCCGTTAGTACACCACCTATCAAGATTCTAATGTTCTTTTTACTCAGCGATAGAATATACTGAGTTTCCTTTTCATTAATTCTAGGCCATAAACTTCTAGAGATAGCACAATCGTTCCTGGTAATTCAGGATTTATTGATTTGCTCTTTCATTATTAGGTCCATTTTCGTTTTAATTACGCCGATCGGGATGTCTAGTCCCGTGTCTAATTGGCTACTACTGTTTCCATTTGAAAATGACCCCTTCCTTGCCAGTTCATCTGCTATATCATTCCCTTCTATATTGCTATGTCCAGGAACCCAGCAGAGTTTGACTCGGTTAGTGTTGCAAATTTTGTTCAGTATGCCTCGACATTTTGCCACTGTTTTGGATCTTATGGTCTCACTGGCTATTGCTTTGATCGCAGCTTGGCTGTCCACGAAAAAAGTGATCTCCGACGAGATCAGTTTTTTCTTGTGTACCAATTCTGCCGCTTTATGAATAGCATAAATTTCAGCCTGAAAGACACTACACTCATCTGGGAGTTTATATGATTCCCAAATATTAAGGGCCTCACAGAACACCCCCGCACCTGTTCCTTCTTCCATTTTTGACCCGTCAGTATAGAAGGGGATACCCTGTTCACTAATTAGTGAGTTGGGTTCCCATCCATGTCTTTCGGGTATTGAAATAGAGAAGTGTTTGTTAAAATCCATTAAGGATGGAATATAATCAGTCTTCACATCAAGTCCAGCCACTGTGTCATACCTTCGTAGGATAGACCCATGACCATAGGTGCTGTGCTTCCAAGAGCCCATTTCTTTGAGTCGAAATGCGCTTTTGGCTGCTGTGCATCTAGTGTACTCGTCCAGGGCTGGAAGATTTAGAATAATTTCCAATCCTGCCTGTGGTGTAAACCTCTGTGCCCCCGTTATTCCTATACAGGCTAGTCTCTGTACCTTATTCAGGTTTTTGAGATAGCTTACCTTATCAACAGCCTTCCACTATAGAACCATAGGTAAGTATGGGGCGAACTATCGTCATGTACATCCACTAGATAACTTGCGGTCGCATACCCCAACGTGTACCAAAGGTCTTTTTGCATGTGTAGAAAGCGCATAGTGCTTTTTTCATTCTTTCCTCTGTGTTACGTTTCCATGTTAGCTTGGAATCAAGGATAACTCCAAGATATTTAGCTTCCTTGGAGAGTTTCAGAGGTATGTCATTTAGTCTGGGAGGAGTAAAATCCCCTAATTTCTTTTTATTCGTGAACAGAACTAGTTCGGTTTTTGTAGGGTTAACCCCGAGACCGTTTTGTGCTGCCCAAGAAGATAGTTCTTTAAGTGCGGATTCCATAATATCTTTGATGGTGGTAAGATACTTACCCGATATCAAAATTACTATGTCGTCTGCATAGGCCACAATTTTAATGCCCTTATTTCTAAATCTTGTAAGAATTTTATTAACAACTAGGATCCAAAGGAGAGGTGAAATTACCCCTCCTTGTGGCGTGCCTCTTGTAACTGTTTTCTCAACAATAGTATCCTCAAGTCGCGAGTTTATGATTCTGCCATTGAGCATGGTATAAATCCAGTCTACAATGGCAGGCTCAACTCCAACCTCTTCCAGAGCAGATTTAATGGACTCCGTTTTAACGTTGCTAAACGCTCCCTCAATGTCCAAAAATGCTGCCAGGGTATGCTCTTTGTGCTCGAGACTTTTCTCAATTTGTGAAACGACTTCATGCAACGCGGTCTCCACTGACTTACCTTTAAGGTAAGCGTGTTGGTAGTTGCACAAAATGTTTGGGTTGAGAAGGTCTCTAACATGCAGATCAATAATTCTCTCCAGTGTCTTGAGGAGGAACGAAGAGAGACTTATTGATCTGTAATCTTTTGCAGTCGAGTGTTTTGGTTTTGTTGTTGTTTATCATGGGAAATTTTACTGTTGCTTTTTTCTTCATAATAAGGGTATTCATACAACATCGTAAAGTCGTCGTAATCGTTGTAAACTTTTAAACTTCGTAATTCTGTCACAAATTGTATGAAAAATTTGACAGATTTACGAAGTTTAAAACTTTACGATGTTTACGACGAGTTTACGCTGTTGCATGAACACCGTTAATGTAATTTCATTTCAAAATGTTGGTTTTCTATAATTTAATTATGGAGGTTCCAGACAGAATAAACACACAGGACACAAATTATCTCTTAAATCTTTAAGGCTCTCCCAAACCAACGCGAAATCATAGCGAATCATTCGCAAAGAGATTTTTTTGTTGTTGTTTAGCATTGTATATCCTTCATATTTTGTGCTATTGTGAATGATTTCGCATCGTCGACGAATGTTTCGCGTTGGTTTGGGGGAGCCTTTAAGGCTCTCCCAAACCAACGCGAAATATTCGCCGAACGTCGCGTAATCATTCACAATAATACAAAATATGAAAGATACACAATGCTAAACAACAACAAAAAAACGCCTTTGCGAATGATTCGCTATGATTTCGCGTTGGTTTGGGAGAACCTTTATACTATGTTTTCACCAAAAGATAATCTGGGATTTAAGGAAAAAGATTTATATGGTGTTTTCACCGGCAGGAAAGATTAAAAAGAAGATTAACTCTGACAGCACACTTCAAAAGCAAAAGGGATCTCATTTTTTCTTATGAAGTGGAAGTGAGACACAATGTTTTTTTTTTGTTTCAAACCTGAGAACGGAATTCAGCCACTGATGAATCCTCAGCTAGAACTATAATGGCTGTTTTACAATGACGCGTTCGCGATGCGTACGTTACATTTAACAAGCGTTACGGCCGCGTCGAGATAAATCGAGCAAAAAAACTCAAATTTTTTTCAACACAAGATGGCCAAATACCTAAATTGAAATCGAAATGTCAAAACGCACGCAAAAGTTGAATAATCTCTACTTTCGCGTTGCACCCGCTTACGTTACGTTGGTTTGTGTACCTATACTAATCGATGCAAAATCGTAACATAATGCTCAACGCATCATTGTAAACACTAAACAGAAATTCAATTCCTATGCCTGAACTTTTGCGTTGATAGGCAAATCTTTTAAACGCGACGCTCAACGCGGCATTGTAAAACAGCCATAATGCTCGGAGAAGCACTTAAGTGGTCGGAAGAACACAAGCGAATACTCGGAAAGCATATGGCGCCGACTATAATTGCGAAGTGGAGCGTTTCGTCAAGTTTCGTTCAACTTTGGTAACGGAAGTGAGGTGCGCTCCCAAGCTTAAGTAAAACTGACATTTTCTGAAATAGGAATACCAAAAAGAGATAGATAATAATTACAATATGGGCGTGTTCCCCTTTTTTCGGTACGGAAAGCTACTTTTCGTTGGTTTTTGACATTCGCTTCAGTGCCCTTCCGACTATTACGCCCATATTATTCACTAATTTAATCCAGATTAAAACTTAAATCCCGATTAAAAGTATTTTAAACCCAAACAATAAATCCAATCCCATATTATTCACTCGTTTAATCCAATTTTTTAAATCCAATATCGATTAATCCAATTGGATTTAAACTGCCCTCCGAGGGTCAGTTTAAGTACTTAAATCCAGATTAAAACACAATTTCATATAATTCACTTTTTCTTGACATTTCAAGTTTCATAAAAAAATTAAATTGTGAAATTAAAAATTGTTTTTTATAATTAAATAGGTATAAATTTGAACAAGAAGTGATGTAAAAATATTTGTAATTTTTATTACTGCCTATTTTCCAATAAATGAACTTCAATTTTTTGAACGTCAAAATCACGAATGGATTTTTTTCATTGTGTATAATCATGAAGGAACGTACCTATCAAAAAGACGAAAGACGAAACGAAAGAAAGAACGAATCGTGTAATCAGCCTCCAACATAGTGAAATAAATTAATTAAAGTAAACAAAAAGTTTCACGGGAGAAATTTGACTTTTCACAAATTCGACATTTGGATTAAACGATCTTAATCTGGATAAATCCGAATTTAGTTGTTGGATTCAAAACTTCCTTAAATCCAATTTAAATCCAGAGTGAATAATATGGCGGTTATAGTTCTACCTTTCAGCGCCATATAAGAATCGGTTAGTTTGATTTGTTCAAATATTTGTTTGAGGGAGATTTAACAAGATTAATTTTTAATCTTGTAGATTAACGAAAACAATTCGTATGGTAAGTCTGGAGATTTAAAGAAGATTTGAGGTAAATCTTATTAAATCTCGGTTTAGTGTTTGGTGAAAACGTAGTTTTATAATATCTAAGCTGTATTTTATTTTCCCCCAGATCTGATCTGGATTGGATTTGCATACGAAAATACATGTATTACCAAAACAACACAAAATCCGACTTTGATTTTGGATTTCGATTTTTAAATCCATTCTGACCACACACCCGAGCATTTTCTTGCAAAATTTAGTTTTTTCTCTGACGTGTAGATGGCTTTTTTGTGTTGAAAATGTGTGGATTCATCTGTCATTGACACTCACTCTTGTAGAAATCTGAAAACGAGTGAGAGAAGAAATTCAAATTAGAAAAAGTTAGTTGTTGTGTGCGGTACCAAATCCATTTTCTTCTTAAAATTCATTGTTGTAAATTAACTTAAATTAACTTAGAAGCATATATATTAAAGTAAATACATTGAACTAATTTGTTGTAAAATAAATAGTAGGTGCGTTTTATTTATAGCTAGCGCAGCAATGCAAGAACCAATAAAACGCTATACTCACTTTTATATTCACTTTGTATTTTTTCTGAAGGTTGGCAGACATGTCACTTAATGTCAAAACTAAACTTTATCTCAACTTTTATATTCACTTTTATACTGCCTTATTTATCGACACTTTTGTGGATGTTGTTGTTTACCGAGGGAAATTTTACCGTGCTAGCTATAGTTTGTTCCAATAAAACACGCCTAGTATTTGTGTTTCATTTCTTGTGGAAAACGTAGTGTGAAAATACCTACAAAAATAGGGAGAAAATGGAAAATAGAGTAGAGAAGAAATATGACGATTGGGAAGGCTGAGACCGGTCTCACGGCGGTTTCTGGACAAGAGAAGTGAGGGGTCAGGGATGTCATGAGGCATGAAGAAAACCTAAACATCCGACTCATGAGTCGCATTTGTTGTTGTTTCAATACGCAAAACATTGAAGTTGTTGTTGTTTGTATGTGTTTTGAGGCTCCTCAAATTTTCTAATGTACACACGATGAGGCTCACGAATCCGGACTCAATTTTCCCAATCTAAACAGGCTCTATAGAAGCAGAAGGATACCCGGAGGCCACACGAGCGAGTACTCGCTAGCGAGTTGGGTACATACATTAATTGTCAAATCACTCGCCACTCTACTCGCTTCTCAACTGGCTTTGAAAAAGGTAAGCCAGTTGGCTAGCGAGTAGGAAAAGTTTCGATGTATTAGTAACTCGCTAGCGATTACTCGCTCGTGTGGCCTCAGGGATAAACAGAGATAGGTTCATAACACTCTTGTCACACTCGGGTCCTGTTTGTTTTATTATGAGAATCTAATCCGGATCAAATTTGGGGGACAATAAAATGCAGCTTTTATTAAATTTATATAATATGCAATAGTCTTTTTACTATTTATGTGTTGAAGACACTTCAGATAAAATTTTCTTGATTTTTATACTTAAACATTTTTATTTTACATTAGACATTTGCAGAAGGCATCGCAGACAAGAGACGAGACAAGTCGGTTAAGAATGTTTTTTAAAAAGCAAAAGATAAAAGATACATTAAAAGAAAGTGAAAAGTAATGAAAAAGACAAATATTGAAATACATAATTACAAAAAGATGAACAATGTTACCAAATACAAATAATTAATCTCAACACAAAAGCATACGGACTTTGCTCTATCAGTTGCACAAATATGCTTTGTGTCAATATGTTTTTAAATAAAAGCACATTTTAGGCGTGTTTTGTTGACCTCTGTAATGTGAACATTAAGATAAGTTCCACATTCACCCATAGAATTACTGAAGCTGAAATGTGAAGTTAACTTGTTGTTGGAATTTGCATCAGAAAATTTGCCTTAATGGAAGTAGGACTTAATGTTCACATCAAGGAGGTCAACAAAACACGCATATTATTTCTCTTTCCTTTTCTTAAAATTTCTTATAATCATCTATTTCTCCCATCTGGGTGAGAATACATATGAACTGATAGGAAATCACTCCGAATTTCCCTACTCATTATTATATATACTCACGTTTTGGCCTAGTAGCAGATCGCGCTAAATTTTCGCTCTCATATTTCTCTCCAAACACTAGCTAAGGCCCTAGCTAAAATTATGATATAGGATTTCAGTGGAGAATATCACCTCTGTTCGTGACTACCCAAAACAGTCCATTTTAGTCCAAAGTTCTGTCAATATCATTTGTTTTATATGAACTTTGACTGAACTTGGACTAAAATGGGTAGAAATTGGCTATTTTGGGTAGTACGCGAACAGACCTTATCACAGAAAATAGCTGTTCTCTGAAAAAACATTTTACTCAAACATTTCACAGATGTTTCTTTCAATATTTCAAGTTTATCTCATGAAATAAAATGGACTTTTTTCTTTTAAATTGATAAATCCTTCATCCTCGAACATTTCTGATCTCCGATTTTCATTTTCACAAAGTAAAGTTTACATAAATCTGAATAAAAAACTAGCCTGTCACAATTTATCTCAAGAATTAATATGCCGGACTATTATTTCACGCAATACATTTTGACAGATAACCCCCGTCACGATAAGCAGAAACAAGGTATGCTCATTGAAAAAAATCCAATTCGCAATCTTGATTCGGCGTGACGTCAAGTTCGAGTTTGACAAGTTAGGTTGTTTATAGGGCTTTTTAACATACTGGCTCCACTAGATATGAACGAAGCCCAACATTCAAACCAAAATCCAATCAGCAGTCCGATTTATATGGATATGTCACTGCTCGGACATGGTTTTTTTCTAGACTTGGCAAGTGGAGCCGGCATGTAACAAACACCAATGTCCATTATAGGTCTGTTTCTTTACTTTTGGGATAAAGTTTGGGAAAAAGTTCGGGAAAAAGTTTGGGATTGAGCTTTCTGGTGTTGTTGTTGTAATGTTTAACCAGAAACGAAAAGTAAAGAAACGCATTTGGGATGTTTCTGGTTTGTTGCGGTTTAAATTTCCTATTTAACTTCAATGCTCGTTGGCTCACCGCATACAAAATTATACAATTTCAATTATTTTTACATGCACTGATCATGTTGGGCTCTATTAAAAGAACAAAGAGAAATATTTTACTTTATATTTGCCTCCATTGTATCATTTTCATTTTATTTTATTAAATTAAACCATTTTATGTACGCTACTTGAAAAATTTAATTTCAAATTTTTCGATCTGAGCTGATTTCTTATTTGACAAGCAAGAAAGTGCAGTAACTAAAATGTTCGGGTAGATTCTTGCTGGAGGGGAAATGAAAAAAAGTCAAAAGCTCTGGCATTTTCGTGCCAGAAAATAGTAAAGAAACACGTGTTGGGTAGATTTGGGATACTTTGGGATCCCGCGGGCGAGTAAAGAAACAGACCTTATGTCAATGAAGGATTTTCAAGAGAGCCGGAGAAAAAAGAGCAGTGCTTTTTGAATTAACCTCTCTGTTTTCTTTTCCCAACATCATAAACAAACAATAAAGATAATCAGATAATACATTGTCAAATGTATCAAATGCACAATGTTTAGAAAAAATGGACAAAGTACCTTTTTGCTTTGTATTTGCTTCACTTTAACTCAGACAATTTGGTAGAAATCTCAATTGAAAGTTTTCAATTGGATTTTTATAATTTTTGTCTTTTCAGTTAAAAAAATAAACTTTAAAATTTAAAAATGTTTGTTTGTGCTGTTTTAGGATGTTAAAATTCCCCGGACAGAACAAGCTTAAATAAAAATAATAAAAATAATCCAATGAAATGAAATTATTTTCTTCTATCTTATATCTAAACCAGATGATAGTAACGTCACACCATAGCAGTCAAAACCCGATGAGCACACCTTGTTTCTATATATCGTGACCGCTGTTTGAAAATTTGATTTTTTTAGCTGGAGCTGCGTACCTTTTGGCTAAATTTTGGAAAACTTTTTGTATGGGAGCGGAGTTTTAACTCGGTCTGCGTACTGGGATTTATAGCTGAAACAAAAAAATATTGTAGAAGTTTCAAACTGGTCGTCAATAACCATCAGCAGTAAAAGAATTGGTGAAAGAACACCCCCTTGTTTCAAACCCTGTTGCACTACGAAGGAGTCGGATAGCTGGCCCATTGTGTAAAACAAAACACCATGTTTTGTTGTACAACTACCTTAATGGCTTAATGGCAACAGTTTTTGGAGGAATCCCTCAGCAATGATCTCCATATACATTCTCGGTTAACTCCATCGAGGCCTTCTCAAAATCCACGAACATGAGGTAAAGCGGTGATTGAAACTCCATCTACTGTTCGAGGACGTTATACGCAGGGTGTTGATATGGTCGACATACGATCGACCACTGCGGAAGCCAGCTTGATGCCTCTTGAGTAAAGACTAGATTCCAGTGGCGTAGTGTGGGGGGTGGAGGGGGCGGTCCACCCCGGGCGGCACTTTATGGGGGAGGGGCGGCAAATTTTGCGGCACTATATACGGGGCGGAGAAATTAAATGACTAATAGGTGTTGACTGTAAAATTTTTCCGCCCTCAGCAAATGTATTCATGTGAATTACTGAATTTGCAATCCAGGCGGGAGTTTACGTGATCAGAAAGGCTACGCTTTAGTTTCAATGACCGCATTCACGACTCCATAAATTGAAATACCGATTCGCGAAACTATATTTCTGATTACCGAAGGTACCCTGCTGTTCGCATAGTTATTAAATTTTAGCGTCCCAAGAAAATTCTGTCCGGGGTGGTACTGAAACCAAAAGTTTGGTCGTAAACAGAAAATTATTACACCAAAATTGTTTTGAACAATAGATAGATACAAGGGTAGAAGTATAATGGTGTTCTTAAGAACTTTGCAGCTATTACGGCGGCGGGTATATACAAAACAACCATTCAATAAAAAGAAAACACTTATTCATATTAAAATGTTTTCAAAGAAAATGTACTTTTTGAACTTTTTCTTTTTAATTTTTGATTAAAATCAGTCACAAAGTTTTCAAGAAAACCAAAATCATTTTTGTTGAGCTGTTTTTCAGAAAAATAAGATTTGGTAAAATTGCTAAAAAAATTGGGTTGGGGTCAAAATTCTGTATGAGGAGAAATTCTGTTTTCAAAATTAAATTTGTCATAATTCTGCTTTTCAAGTTTCTGCTTCAAAATTCTGTTTTTGATAATTCCTTTAACAAAATTCTGCAAATAATGAAAAATTTTCCAAGCCACTTTTTTCATTATTTGCAGAATTTCACTAAACAGAATTTGGAACAGCGAGTTATAACAGAACATTAATGAACCTAAGCGTACCGGAATGAATACAAATAAAAACATTTTTCCAGCTCGAAGAGGCTTGCATATTTCGTCAGCTTAGACGTTTAGAGTGAAAAGCCGCTAAATTCAGATTTGTTTTTATTGTTATAGATGGTTATTAAACTCAAAAATCTTTAAAATATTTTCAATTTGATTGAATTTTAGTAACAACGAGAATAAATTCAACAATGTTGGGTGAGAATTTCTTTTAATGAAAAAAGGAATTACCAGTTTTTCTCTGTAAGGTGACAATTTGTTTTATGTCAACTGCACACGCTTAGGGTTAGCGTCAATATTTACTTAAGCAAAATATAATGACCTTTCCCTAAAAAATCATTAAAAACCCACAATCAACAACTCTGTATGACCGAACTACTAAATAGAACATTATCTATACAAAATTTCGTAACGCGTAACGCGATCTAGCTTAAGCCCTTGAAAAGATTCTCTTCAAACTTGGGATTCACCTTTTAAAGGTTTGACTAGAAGGAAAATGTATGTTCTTAGCTCCAAAAATAACGGTATCTTTCATAAAACTGTTAGGAAAAACTTATTTGGCTTAAAAACGACTAGGTTAATTTTGTTCATGAATTCTTGTGTCCAAAATAAAAAACAGAATTTACAGTATTTTCTTTTTCTTAAAATTTTGTTAGACAGAATAAAAAAGCAGAATTTTGAAAAGCAGTTTCTTTCTTTAAACAACAGAGTTTTGAAAAGCAGAATTTTGAAACCAAAATTTTGACCTACTTTCAAGGAAATTGTGTGGCAAGTGGCAGGTACCGTTACTTTTATATGAGGGGAATGACCAAAAACCAATATATGTATACCAAGTGTAAGGAAAATCCTTCCAGCAGTCTAGGTTGTAGCGGAAGGGATAAACAGACAGACAGAATTGTGAGACTCACTTTTCGTCTTCCCTATCAATCAAAATCTCGAGTTCGACGATGAGAAATCACTTGAGATATTTTTTTCATAAACAGAATTTTCTTTGGACCAAAACTTAAAACAAGGCATTAATTAATATTACTATACAAAATTCATTCGGAAAATGAGACAGAAAAAAGTAGTGTCTTCTTAAGCTTTTTGGTAGAGAATCGTAAGATCTACAACTCTTTTATGCCCTCTATTACCTATTACACGTTGACGCAAGCGTGGTAACTGGAGTTTGAAAGAAGTGGAAATGAATAAATAATAAATTTAGCTTTGCCGAAAAATTTTACTATTTTTTTTTTTGTTTATATTAGTCGATTTTTTTTTTATTTGAATATTTACAAATTTGGGAGGGGTGGCAAAATTTTCCACCGCCCGGGTGGCAGATACTCACGCTACGCCACTCCTCGATTCTATCCTTTGTTCGCTCGAGAGTGATGTTTGCCATTAGTTTTGGGAAAACGGACAAAACGGTGATACCACGCCAGTTGTTGCAATTATTAAGGTCACCTTTCTCACATCACACCATCCATCCTGTCCTTGGGATGGCTTTCATTTTCCCAAATGATTTGTATCAACGGATGTAGAATACTAGCCGCTGTTATGGGATCGGCTTTCAGGAATTCAGCTGGTATTTCGTCAAGTCCAGCTGCCTTGTTATTTTTTAGGAGATTTATTGATGTTTGAATTTCCGACACAGAAGTGGGTTCGCTGTCAATACCCCTATAGGACCGGCACTTCAGCACTCTGCTCAACGGAATGAAGATAAAAATGTTTTCTTTCGAGGATTTCTCTGTTTTAACGTTTGGGGATAGATGTGGACAGGGGCGAACGAGGGTGTTTGGGGTTCAAAACCCCCCCGGGAAACTTTTGGAATATAAACAAAATTCATTAAAAAAAAAGAAAAAAGAATAAAACCAAGTTCTTTTACCGCTTCTCAAAAGTTACCATATTTCCATATTATGTAATTCCACGATTTTTTTAGAAAATCACTCTTAATACGTTTGGTTTATACTTCCAGAACTCCTTGCTCCGTACATAAAGTTTTTCTGGTTATTCTCATTATGAGGCCCAAAGCAAATACTCAAAAAGGTGGTTTCAATAATATTTTTGTTTTTAATTACATATGTAGTACACAAAATTTTATTTACATATGTAGTAAAATAAAATAATAAAGTGGTAACCCTGACGAACGCAGAGAATCGTACATACCTTTTGCTTTGACGTTTCCCTTTTTTTTTTGGTGTAATGGAAATTAAATAAAAGTTTAATTTTAAATTAAATAATAAAAAATAAGGAATAAAAACTATCCTATCTTATGAACGCCAGGAAAACAAAATGTATAACAAAAAAAACGTGAAAATCGGTTAGATAGTTTCGGAGTTCATCGTGTGCAACAACGTGACAGCTGATTTATATATAATAGATATTGAATAAACCGGAAAATGTGGGGTATATATAAAGGAACAATTACGTGCAAGGGTTTTTATTATTGAATATGTTTGTTTGGCCCATGAGCATGCTTAAAACCGAAAATGCTACTAAATTCACCCATGCATTTCTGAGAGAATGGTCACACTGGCCACTTTTCAATATTTTTAGTATAACTTGAAAACTAAGCCGAATTTGACAATTTTACAATACTTTTTGTTCAAAATTAAATTTTCTATTGGAATGGATAGTTCAAAAAATTTTACGAAAAAAATTAAGCAGTGGGGCAGTTAACAAAAACCAACCTTAAGAAAATCAAAAAATCAAGGATATCTAAATTTTTTTATAAATTGTGCATAACTTTTTTTGAAGCAAAGATAGGGTCAAGACATGCATGGACAAAATAAAGTAGAGACTAAAGGCTTTAATATGGCATGTTCAAAAATTAATATTTGTTCAAAATTAAATATTATATATTCTCATTCAAACCTTATCATTTTTCGCAGTTTTGGCCCGAAAATCCCCGTTTCGGTACAATATGGCAAATTTCACTTTCGTTAAAATGTTCGAAATCAAAATTTTGATATAATATGACATTAGAACTATAGAGAATTTATAAAAAGGATGAAAGTTCGCAATTTCGTTTTTCGGCTGTTTTTGAATGCATTCAGACGTATAGACCGAACGGCTGATCCGATTAACATAAGATTTGGTACTAGGTGGTAAGAACTTTAAATTTGTCATAAAGTACCAAAAAATAGGCTTTCGGGCAAAAATTGCGAAAAATGATAAGAAATGGTAAAGTTTAAATGGCTATATCTCTGTCAATTTTCAAATAATATGGCTTTTTTAACATGTCATATTAAGGCCTTAAGACTCCAGTTTACTTTGTTTATGCATGTCTTGAGCGTATCTTTGCTTCGAAAAAAGTTATGCGCAGTTTAGAAAAAAATTTAAAAACCCTTGATTTTTCGATGTTTTGTATGTTGTATGTTGTTGTTTTGTATGTTTTGTGTGTTTCCTTTTCCTCTAAAATGCTTTTAAGAAATTTTTCAAACTATCCATTTCAGTAGAAAATTTAATTTTGAACAAAGGATTATACGTAAAATTGTCAAATTCGGCTTAGTTTTCGAGTTATACCAAAAATACTGAAAAGTGGCCAGTATGACCATTCTCTCAGAAACGCATGGGTGAATTTAGTAGAATTTTCGGTTTTTAACATGCTTATGGGCCAAGTAAACATATTCAATAATAAAAACCCTTGCACGTAATTGTTCCTTTTTAAAAGGTCTATTCAATAGGCTATTATTAGAGAATGGCCCCTAGGGGGGCAGTTTTGGACATCCCTGCGGCAGTTTTGGACTTGCCTACGAATTTAATCAAGTTTTATTCCTTATTCAATAATAATAAATTATTTCAAAACATAACATTAGTTAAAAAAAAGTCGTAGGAGATTGTCTTTCTCTAATGCCTTAGCGTACTAGAAAGGAAGATTATTTGCTAGAAGATAAACCAAGCCATAATTCATTTTCGAAGATTTGATGAATTAACGTGTATATCTTCTTTCGAGGTGCTAAATACTAAAGTATGTTTTTAACTGTATCCACTATTCACATTTTGAAACGCTATTTATTATATTAAATTTTTGTTTGGTTTGGACATGTTCAAATGTGCCCCTCATCCACTGTCCAAAAGTGCCCCTAGTAGACATACAAACTAAATTTTTTTTTTTAAACAATGTTAAGCAATAAAAATATTGTTTTATAAATCATCACAAAATACCTAAATAATGATAATAAAGAACTTTTTCCGCGGTGATTCCAGCTAGTTTTTTTCTAAAATGCTTACGTCTTAGATCAAAAAAAAAAAATACAACGGGTAGGTACCGGAAAAAAAACATTTATTTTTAATTATTTTTAAAAGCTGATATCGTTCCAAATGTATTAAAAAGCATTTGCTTTGATACTTTTTTGGCCATTGTCCTAAGCTGCCCCTGTCATAAACTACCCCCCTCTCCCCTACTCTTTTTTTGAGTTTTTCTTGCGTGGTATCCCCCAGTAAAATTAGAAAACAGGTCAAAAAAATATATACAGGGATTAATTTAAAGGTTTCGGAAAAGTTCCCCATCGATTCGGGCTCCACTACATTAATCATACCCATACGGGGTCGAAGGTCACGAAACATGGTATTTCGTTTATATGGAGTAATTCGTATAAAATGTGACGAAAAGCTAAAGCGTGTAGGGTGGGTTGATAAAGAAAAAAAGGTATCGGAGGGAGGGTTTTATTCGCCGCCGTTTAGCCAGGAGGAGCAATTCTCTAAGAAATTGTTTAAAACAAGAAACAAAATATTAAAAAGCAACGGTAACACTTACAATGCCATGCTATATCTTCTTGTAAAGCCAAAAATCACTTCTTTTATTGTAAATAAATAAAATTGCTTGGGTGAAAAATTATTTTCCGAACTCTAAATTTTGAAATAAGAATAAAAAAAGAAAATATTGAAGTATTTTTTTTCATAATTTTATGTTAAAGTACTCTAGGTATTTGTTTTCAAAATTGAATGGTTTTCTATTTTTGACTGTACATTAATAAGAGCATTGAATTTTGAAAACAAAAATAGCTCTTAATTACATAAAAACATGTTTGAAATTTTCTTCAAAACTTTGAGTTTTAAAATTAATTTTTCAAAAACTGTACACAAACAATTTTATAATATAAATTGAAGAAGAGATTTTTGGCTTTACAAAAACAGTATGGCATGGCATTGAAGGTTTAACCGTTATTTTTTAATATTTTTTTTTCTGTTGTAAGTCAATTTCTTCGAAAATGACGCCTCCTGGCTAAACGGTGGTGAGCAAACCCCTCCCATACCATTTTTACTTGCGATATAGGTAGGTACTATAGGTACATTCCTGCCAATAAGCACGCACACAGGAATGGTTGTGAGTTGTAAGTCACTAGGCCTTGGTTCTCCACGAGCTGTTGCGCCACCCAATTTATTTATTTATAGGTACTATAGGGTTAGTTTTGGATTCGTGCAAAAAAAATTTTGAAATAACAATCAAACATGACATTACGATGAAAAAAATTACCAAAAACATTTATTAACGGTACCTGCCATATAACGGTTATTTTGATTTTCGGTTTTCTCATTAACCGCTCATCTGAATTCAATCAAGTTTTGTGCACATAAGCTTTTTTAGAATATAAATAATACTGCATACCAAAATTTTGGATTTTTAAAAAAGATTCCAATTTTTTTTTGACAATTAAATATTTCAAAATCGGGTTGATGAACTATTTTGAAATTTCAGTTTAAAATGTATATTAATATATACTCAAAATTGGCTCCAACGATTTAAAATTTTGTTTTTTTGCATATACTTATTCATATTTTTCAAGTTATCAAATGGCGTACTTTTTTTTGAGCTCTAAGTTATTTATCAGGCTATTTATACAGTAAAAAGAACGATTTTTATACTTTTCTATAATTACTTGATTATTTTTTAAAGTTCTTAAGTCACACACAACTTGAACATAAGAGCAAGTACGTGCGATCTAGTCGTGCATTTTATTTTTTTATCAACCCACCTTACACCATGTTTCGTGACCTTCGCCCCGTGTGATTAATGTAGTGAAGCCCGAATTGATGGGGAAGTTTGCCAAAACCTTTAAATAAATCCCTGTATATATTTTTGGAACTGTTTTCTAATTTTCCTGGGGGATACCACGCAAGAAAAACTCACCTGGTACTCAACCTCAAAGGTGGTGTAAAAGAGTACATTTTATACAGAAACATTAAATCCGTAACCGCATTGAATTATCTCGAAAACGGTTATTCTTATGAAGAAAAGGTTCCTAACATTTTCTGTTGGAAATTTTCTAAGGTACAACCTTGTCTTTGACATTTTTTCTGTAAGAGTTACCGTTCGGGAGATATTCCTCAAAAACCGTTTGGGGGGCCTTTCACTTTGACCCCCCGTAGAATTGTTATTGGCGCTCATATCGATGGGGACTTTTTACAGTTTCCTTAGAGTGCTATGAGGAGGCTATATACCGAAATTCAACTTTCCGCCATTTTTTCCGAAGCAAAAATCTTAAAAGACAGTAGGTACTATATAACCTTGTACAATTATTTCATATTTTACTTACTATACCCACTTAAGTTTCTACAATATTCATAATATGCAGTACTTAATATAATAAGATATTTTTTATTTTTGTTATTTTTTGAAAACCACCCCCCCCCTGAAATTTTTTCCTGCGTTCACCCCTGGATGTGGAGAATATGACTGTTCTGAAGCAATGGTATTCTTGGTGGCGGCAGGCGGCGGCGCGGCGGTTATTTTTATTTGTTTATCCTTTTTTGTGCGCATGCACACATTTTTTTTTATATGACCTTTGGGCTAAATTCGTAGAGATTTGAAGATTTGGGAAGTACGCGAACAGACATAATATGTGTGTAGGAAGGTAGGTATGAAGGAATATTTTGTTTATTTTATTTATTAATTCAGTACCAAAATAAACATACCTAGTTTGTTTTATAATAGAATTAATTAAATAAGAAATAATCAAAGGCAAACATGAGAAAATTCATAGAAAGCACAGGCTGGTTCGCAAACGATCCAGTCTATGTGAACCATTAGTTTGGGTGCATCTCTGCCTTCTTTTTTTTAAGGGGATCACAATGGACCAATAGGCCCCCGTGTGCGCGGCAGCCTCTGTGCTGTGCACGCCCCTCTTAACCTAACCTAACCTAACCTTGTTTAATTACAAACAAAAAAACATACGACTCCAGGAGTATCTTCGCAAATGGATGTGTAACATCTCTTTGTATCGAGTAAAGTTATTGTAAGATTAATTTATTTGGTGTAGGTTTTATATGTACATACCTGTTATTTCTGTAAATTCAAGTTTTTTTAATTGATTTTCTAGGCAAATGCGCTCGAAAGTAGCGATATTTTCTCTCTAAACAAATTTGCACCTCTTATAATAATTTTTTGTTCACTTGAATCATTATAGTTTTCATAAAAATATAATCCTTGCTATATTATCATTCATTTGATACCGCAAAAAAGAGTTACTGAAGTTATAACCCATTTCCGGGGAGCTTATTCGTGATGATCTTCCAATACACGAAGGAAGGTATGTTGAGGTCTTCGCTGAGTTAAACCAACTGACTCAGCTTGTTGTTGAGCCCTGACGTTGCAGGTCAATCCGGAAACACTCTAGACTTGTTTCTTACCTCTGACCCTGATTAATACACTATTAGTGTATTATCACCTCTAGACACATCAGACCATTGTCATATCTGCAAATTTCTCGTCCCAGGAGAAAACCCCTAAGAGAACCGTTTGGCAATACGCGAAAGCTAACTAGGACGGTCTCAATGATTTCTTTAGGAACTGGTCACTATGCTTCCTCGAAAGTGATGACTCCAGCGCAGATATGATAACAAACTTAAATCTGCATGACAAAAAATTACGGCAAAAAATACTACAATGTCCCAAAAGTAGTAAACATTTTTGGTCATTTGTAAAAAAACATTCGAAATACTATTTCGTCCGCGGTTCCAACGCTAGAAAAAGCCAATTTGCTTGCAGCACAGCTTGCTGTTAATTCGACGCTAACAGAGAGTGTCATGTCTCCGCCTGTACTTGAGAGCAAATGATTTTATGGGAAAAATTTTCTTTCGCACTTGTGCAGTAGAAAGAGTTTTAAAAGACCTCGAAGTACACAAATCCGCTGGCCCGGATTGTATCCCTCCCTTTCTTCTGAAGAGGTGTTCTCCAACGCCGGCCGGCAAAACCACTGCGTAAGCTTTTCTATCCGTCCTACTCTACAGGTCTCTTTCCGAGTGGATGGAAAACAGCATTTGTCCAGCCTGTCCCTAAAAAAGGCGAATCTTCTTCTGCCTCTAATTATCGCCCAATAGCACTTACGTCCCTTCTTTCCAAGGTCATGGAAGCCCTTAAGAAATATCTCGAAAAACGAAAGCTTCTTAGTAACCGGCAGTATGACTTTCGTAGCTATAGGTCCACTGGTGATCTGATGGTACATCTCACCGAGCAGTGGAAAAAATCTTTACATCGTTTTGGAGAAAGTAAGATTATTGCACTTGATACTTTAAGGCATTTGATAGAGTTTGGCATCAAGCTCTCTTATCGGAAATGCGTGCATTTGGTATCGATGAATCTCTTCTTTGTTGGATTAGAAATTACCTTTCGAACCGTTCAATACAAGTCATTTTGGATGGATACAAGTCTGATATTAATAAAATAAATGCTGGTGTGCCCCAGGGCTTCGTTTTGTCTCCGACTCTCTCTCTTATTTTCATTAATGACCTCTTGTCTGAAACTTCTAATCCATTAAATTGCTGACGATAGCACCCTCAGCTTTTCATATTAGTTTTTAGATTCAAATCCCTGTCCTTCGGATGTGGAACTTCAACGGCACCGTATGATAAGCTCATTAAATTCAGATCTTGACAGCATTGTTTAGTGGGGAATTAAGAACCGTGTAGAATTTAATGCTGTCGCTGAAGCAGAACCCGCCCCCAATGCCGCTATCGATGAGCGGTACTTTCATCGAGGAAACTGAACAGTTCTCAGTTCTGGGTATCTGTATCACAGGTCACCTTCTGTGGAACGATCACATATTCAAAGTCGCCAAAAATGCTGCAAAGTGTTTAGGTTTTCTTAAAAGATGTAAGAAGTTCTTTTCCCCTTCTTATCTGGCTGTAATCAATAGAGCCTTCATCCGACCCAAGCTTGAGTATAACTCCCACATTTGGGCATATGCTCCTATAACTCACTGGAATCTCTTGGATAGAACCTATTACTCAAACTATCATTATTTTATCGCTATTTTTACAAGCAATGTTCTAGTGAAATAGCCAGTTGGAATGCAACTGGCTATTTCCCCTTAAACAATTCAACCGTAGTACTCGCGCTTTTAGGAATGCTCATCAGTTTACCGTTGAGCCCAACTTCGGATGTACTGTCAAGTACAGATACTCTTTTTTAGCCGTACAACACGAATGTGGAATGCTTTACCAGGCTCTGTTTTGCCCTTTCATTTAGATATTCAGAACTTCAAAACTAATGTACATTGGTATCTCCTCTTGAATCCTTCCCTTTTTTCCTGATCGCTCGCACTGTGTCTCATCATCTTGAACAACTTGCTTTTAAGTATTTCGAAACCCCTCAACTTCACAAATTTAATGCAAATATACTTTTAGCACGCTTTGAAGATTTAAGATTGTTTCTACAGATACCAAGATACAGTTCTGAAAATCAAAGCAATATTTCTCGACTTAAAGCCAATTTAATGCAGCCATAAGGCAAGTTTTGGATTTTTTTATTCGACATAACTATTATCTACATTCCTCTTTTTCTTACTTGTTCCATATTTAAATATGGGAAACAAAAGAAATTAAGAGCGCGATATGCGACTTACCGTTATAATTTCAACAGAGCAAGAGCAATCATTATATAGATTTTATATATGTGGATTAATTCCAAATACTTTTGGGAATGACGGTAGTATAACTTAGCCCTAGGCCGCCAGCTGTCAAATAATTTTTTTTTAGAGTTGCTAGGGTTGTTTTACTATATGGCAGCATATTAAAACCTTGCATTCATTTTGGGACACTCTTTATATTGCTAGCTCAGATTCTATTTAACATTTGAAAAAAGGCTGTAAGTAAAATTTACTTTTTCTTTATTAAAAACAATGAAAACGTGTTTACATGGCATAAGTTTGATAAATCATACATAAAAGTAATTAATAATTTAAATTAATTCACAGTGGAGTTCTCGTCCATTCTAACATCGGCAGTTTCATCCCTTTTATAAGTAAAAGTATTATCAAAATATTGTTAATATTGTAAGCACATATCTTATTTGTCTTTAAAACTTACATGGTTCTGGCCAGTCGGAAACGAGCTTGCTTTAGGTAGTTTTTAAAAAAGCTAGATCCTTCAGTATCAGTGTAGGAAGGAAAGCGGTCCCTCACAGCATCCAATATTGCCGCAAAAATACTTCGATATTGTTTAAAGTTTTTCTTGACACCAGTTCCTAGCCACGAGAACTCGCTCAGGAGCAAGTCCGTGAATAAACATTTGGTAACTGTGCGAATTGTTTTGGCCTCATTGATCCCTCCAAAAGTACTCAATTTACGAACCTGTAAAAAAGAAAAAATTACAACAAAAACAACAATTTGATTTGAATTGAATTTGAACTTCTGTATAGTTCTATGGCTGACTGTTGAACATATATGTTTACATTAAGAAGCTCAACAAGACACGAATATAGAGTTTTAAATAAACATTTTCATCATTTAATAATAATGATTTTAACTATATGCCTGTAAGACCTAAGGTCTTTTAAATGCAACCTGAATTGCACGGCACTAGTTAGAAAGAGTAGGAAGATAGGAAAGATTTGGCACAGTGGATTGAGATCAAGGTGTTTATTATCTCATTAAACCTCGCGGGTGGCGTCCAGTTAAGCTGGGAGAATATAGAAAAGAATGCTGCCTAGAATGGGACTCGAACCCACATCTCTAAATCTATAATTTTCATGTTGCTTTAAGCTGACCATAAACGACCGAGCCACCCGATCCATTTGGCTCGGTTGGAATTCAGATTGGCTGAAATTAAAAATGGACCGGCAGCCGATCCACTCCGCACATAACCGATTTTGGATCAGCGCGGGGCCATTTGGCTTTTTGGCTCTGTCGTGTATGGCCAGCTTTAGACCTGTCTTATTTAGACTCAGTTGTGTAGCCATTGACTAAAGTGACAGTTTATTAAAAAAGAAAACACATTCCCAACTATTTACAACTATAATATTAAGTTGCAATGTCTGTTCGCGTACTTCCCAAAACTATGAATTTATCCCAAATTTTTGTCAAAGTTCATATACAAAACTAAACTGTACTAAAGCTCGTAGAAACTCGCAGTTTTTTCATACTGTCTTGCTACTACTGGTAGCTCGGTACACCAATCGAAGGCTTTTGGAGAAGTCGGAGTGAGAAAGGAGTACTCCGAGCACCCAACGAAATTGTATAGGACTACTTACTACAAACATACAAACATTTTCATATTGGACTATCGAACTTGTTCAAGACATGGCAACGTGTGCGCAGGCAGCACTCAGTTTTGAAACAATCAAAAATACAAAAAAGGTTAATTTTATTAATTTCATGTAATAATTTTAGTGATAGAGTGATTTACATTGCGAAAAAGAGATGGAACGTGAAGGTTGTATTGAAAACCTTTATAAATTTATTTTTGGACTTTAAATAAAGTATTAAAGTATACAGGGTGTCCCCTAATCCGTGCACTATATTTTGGGAAATTCCTATCAATTTCTAAAACTTGACAACTTGAAAATGATACTTAATGGTAATTCTTTTGCGTCATAAACATAAAAGAAAAACAAAGGCAATACAAAAAACAATACAAGAAATTGAAAAAAAGGAAATAATACCTCTGTTCGCTTACTTCCTAAAACTTCCCATTTTAGTATAAAGTCCTGCCAATTTAATTTTTTTATATGAGCTTTGACAGAACTTTGGACTAAAATTGGTTGAAATTGGCAGTTTTGGGAACAAACCTAATAACATAAAAAAACGTTTTTTTTGGGGAAAAGTAGGTAAAAATACCTTTGTTTTTTTTAAATTTCTCAAAAACTAAGAGATAGAATTTTTAATCTATACAATACTGTTAAAGGATGCATATTTACCAGTTTCCGTCTATATTGCAAATCGTTGCGAAGTTTTTGTTCCAGTTCATCAAGCTGCTCTTTTTTGGTCAATGGCAATAAATCGTGAAAATGACAGTCGTCTTCCTCTCGCACACTAGTTTCACACACTTTTTCCACCAACAAATTAAGAGAGTCTTCTATTTTTGCCATGGACTGCTGCAAGAGTGTTCTTAGGTCTTGTACATTGGTTTTTAACGAGTCCTGCGACCTGATTGTTCGATCAAGTTTAGAATGTAGCTCTTTATAGTCATTGCTAGTAGACACTTAATTTAAGATAGTTTAACAAAAGTTTATGCGTTTGCCAAAATGTATATGAATTTTAGCTTACCATAATCAGTCATTATTTCGGACTTGAGGGCACTGAGGTCACAAAGTAGTGTTTGCGCCAGTTTATCGGATCCTTCTTCTCCGTCTTTGTCGTCAGATTCAGTTGGTAATGATTCCGCATCTTTTTCTTTTTGTACTATGGAATCTATAAAGAAAGAATAACATTTAAATTAGTATTAATGACATTAAAAGCATATCAAAGATGGTATCGGATATCACCTTTGAAATTGTGCAAACATTGGACATTTCGAGAACCAGGAGTTAAACGATGACGCGAGAGCTCCCGTTGGACATTACCACCAAAAATCACCTTCAGAGTTAAGATATATTGATGGTACCTTTCGATTCTTGATTAAGATGGATAATCAAACATTTCCGGCAAATATCATCATTGTACCTGTTTTGGAAGGGGTTTATGGTAGTAATTGAAAACGTTGCCCTTTCATTGAAAAAAAAAAACCTTTCTCTGCAAATATCTTTATACCTACTCTTTTAATTCTTGTTGCTTGAATTATAATGTTGAATGTGAAATTCTGCGTCGACACCAAACTTTTGATATAAATATTTTTCTACTTTTCGGCTTTGAAAATGCCCGTTCCTATCATGGATATTTTTCGCCCCCTTCGTGCCTTGCGTGGGGAGGGTTGAAAATCGGTAATGTAGTCCTACGGTTTTAAGAGTGTTGAGCCCAAAGATAGTTCTTGAGTCATCGTCCGACACCTCGTTCTCGATTTAAAGGCCAATGTTTGTACAATTTCGGAGTTTAAACCTTGAAAGCCTAACAGGTGAAGAAAAGAGAAAGGAAAATTTTTCGGGTGGAATGACGTTTGGGATAAACTCACAATAAAGTTGAGTTTGTCTTTTAAAAACTATTTTGTTGGGTTTCGTATATCGTCTTGTTTACAGAAAATAATAAGGTCCGATTTGATTCAACAGAATAATAATCAGGGAAATTGTAAAATAAAATCCTTGAAGAGGCAAAAAAAAGGCATGCATTAAATAAAGAGAATATTAACATAACTTAACGTTCATATAGAAGCATTAAACTACCAACAGCTTATTTTGAAATTTTAAGTTTACAGATTTTTACGATTGTCTCTTGAGCAGAAACGAGTGGAGCCCATTTTAAACACCCAAACATCCATTCTCTGCAACGTTTTTGGGATGTTTGGAATTGACGTCGCCATTCATTACTGCTTTTTTTGCTCAACAGTTTTAAGTCCCGTATTTGCATTGAACTTTTTCAAATCCTAATTTGCAATCGGCCCTTGGCTTTTTACCAAATTTTTGTTGATATTTTTGAAATTGAGAAAATTGTCAATCCGCCAAAAGTGTTCTTGTCCTACTAACATCTGTCCTGACCTGGCAATTGGATAGTATTTATCAGCAAGGGAAAGTGTTTTACTCTCTGGGGAGCACTCCCTTCTGCCCAAAACAAACACTTTTTGGAAGTGTGGAACAAAAATTGAACAAATTGGCCGTTTTGGTAAATGTTTGCTACAAAGTTTATGTTGTTGGATACAAAAATAGACACTCAAAACTACCTTTGTTTGTACTTTAATATATTTTTATCTTGAAAAACAATGAAAATTGAAGAAAAAAAGAGAAAAAAGTTAAAGTAGGCAAAATAGGAAAAAAGGCACTAACGGGTAAAAAAGGCAAAATAAACTAAATATTTTTGGAATCAGGAGGACATGAAACGTATTTGTATAAAGTCTTCCATATGCAATCTTTTCAGCATAAATCTTGAATATGTTTCTCTTGATCAATAGAAATTTTTCCTTCTTCGTGAATAAGTAGTTTCCCAAGAACATATTTTGCCTCACCAATGTCCTTCATTTGAAATCGCTGCCTTAAATTTTTCTTGACACATTTTTTCAGTTTGACATAGTTACAAAATATTAAAAGGTCATCTACATGCACAGCTACATACAATATTTTGTTCCCTCGAAACGATAGTAGAGACAGAGATCAACTTTTGATCTGGTCAAGCCAATTCCTTTTAAACCAGCATCCAGCTTCTGATTTCAAATCCGACTTGTTTGCTTAAGACCATAAATTGATTTATGCAATTTACAAACTTTTGAACTTTTGTGGACTTTGTTGTCAAGTTCCTGAATATATAATTCTTTTTTTTAAATCGACTTGCAGAAATGCCGTCACTGCATCCATCTGATCGATATCTTATCCCAAGGATACCTATCATCTGTACACATCCTTTTATAACAAGCCGGCTTTAACGTTCAATTGTACCATTTGAATTTTGCTTCGTTTTGAATACCAATTTTTAATTAAGAGTCAAGCTCCCTCTTCATAGCTTCTTTCCACTTATCTTCATCGGGTCTCTGCTTCTTGCAGAGAACATGTATCCTCTAATCCTTCTGTAGAAATAGGAGTATCAAAATCTGTTTCTTTTTTACCACCTCCGATCGTGGAAGAACTCTTTGAAAATCATCCCCCTGCTTTGACGACACGACTTCGGTGTACATATCGTCGGCTTTCTGTCAAAACTTCGTAAGTCTTAAAATGCCATTTTAATGCATTTCAGGTCAAAACAAATAACTGAATTCAAATATTAATGCCTCGTTACTGTATCATGGTCCTTTTTGGTTCTATCAACCAGTTTTAAAACCTTTTACGATCTAAGAATTCCATTTATTTACTTTTTGAATGGTTTTTTTGTTTGTGTTTTCTAAGCACATTTTTTAAACAGACTTACGAGGTTTTGGCAGAAAGTTGACGATATTTATATTTTCAGGTTTCTTTGTGTAATGGTTTTCAGTTTCAGATTCAGAACTCTTTGAAAATCATCCCCCTGCTTTGACGACACGACTTCGGTGTACATATCGTCGGCTTTCTGTCAAAACTTCGTAAGTCTTAAAATGCCATTTTAATGCATTTCAGGTCAAACCAAATAACTGAATTCAAATATTAATGCCTCGTTACTGTATCATGGTCCTTTTTGGTTCTATCAACCAGTTTTAAAACCTTTTACGATCTAAGAATTCCATTTATTTACTTTTTAAATCGTTTTTTTGTGTTTTCTAAGCACATTTTTTAAACAGACTTACGAGGTTTTGGCAGAAAGTTGACGATATTTATATTTTCAGGTTTCTTTGTGTTATGGATTTCAGTTTCAGATTCATCGAAATAGCCAAGAAATTCACCTTCTGATGAAGAAGACTCAGTTTAAGAACGGTATTCAAGTGTATTTGAACAAATTGGTTCGTCTACATTGGGTACTTCGCGTATTGGTTTATTTTCTTTGTATATACATACTTCATGTCCAACTTCAAAGTCTGGCAAATCCAAATCATAGGTTATAGTATTAAGACTCTCCCAAACCAAAGCGAAATCATAGCGAATCATTCGCAAAGACAGTTTTTTGTTGTTGTTATGAATTATTTATCAATCAGATTTTGTATTATTGTAAATGATTTCGCGTCGTTGGCGAATGATTCGCGTTGGTTTGGGGGAGCCTTTAATCTTACTCGGATCACTCGTTTGCGGTTCCTCAATAAAAGACATTTTGACAATTTGTTTCGTATTTGGGCTATAGAGTCTGTAACCATTGGTTTCTTTGCAATATCCAACCAAGATGAGTTCTTTACTTTTGGGGTCCAACTTCCTTCTTTTTTCTTTGGGAACATGAGTCATAGCACTTGAATGACTAATGTTTGGTTTCTCCCCAGTCCAAATCTTATAAAGTGCATCGCTTGACAAACTTCGGATTCGTGTTCGACTTATAAGATAGACTGCAGTAACAGTTGTTGCTCGGGATGTTGAATTTTTGAAAGACGAACGTGTGTGCTCACCATTAAGACATATTTTACAGGTTTCTTCAGACTTTCATGTAAATTCAGCACCTACTGCCATTCCATCTCGAAGCTTCTTTATGTTTTCATCGTGTATATGACCTAATCGCATATGCCACAAGTTAAAATCTTTGCAGACTGTTGAACTTAAGTTAACTCTTTGCTATTTTCTATTAAGTCAATACATATTACCAACTAATGTTGCCGTCGCAATAATTCGAATCAAACTTGATAGTATTCCCATTGGAAATCATTTGACTGACGGAAAGCAAGTTTTTACATAAGCCAGGTACAAGCAAAACATCTCTGATGATGACTTCATCGAATTACTTCATTTTATCAATAGAAATCATCAAATGAATATCTCCCAAAGTTTTTACATGAGTTGTCGGCTATTAGCACTTCTTTTCTTGGTGGAAGTCTTATGTCCTTCAAACAATCCTGATCCGAAGTCATATGGGTTTAAGCCCCTAATGTGTCGCCAAAAAAGTCGTGCATAAAACTGAGTTGACATGGTATTTGCTTTTCTTTGTTGAGCAATCTTTCGAGAAATGTTCAAATGTGTTGCATGAAAAACAATCCCACAGCCCCTCAAGTTCCAAATAATTTTGAACAGAAAAACGCCATGTATCAAAATTTTCACGGCCTTTGAGCCTTTCAATTAAGGGCAACGAAGTTCAACCGAACACCTTAAAAATTGTATTATGTTGCTAATTTTTTTTATTCTAAATAATTTTCTTCAACAAGAACGTTTGGGCCCATAACCTTTTGGGTTTCGTAGATCGTCTTGTATAAAAAAAATTATAAGGTCAAACACAATATTAAAACCCACAGTACACAAATCTAAGGTATTATACTGCGCAGGTTCTCCGTCGAAAATAAATAAAATGCACGACTGGATCGCACGTACTTGCTCTTATGTTCAAGTTGTGTGGGGCTTAAGAACTTTAAAAAATATTCAAGTAATTATAGAAAAAGTATAAAAAGCATTTAAATCGTTCTTTTAATTTTATAAACAGCCTGATAAAAAACTTAGAGCTCAAAAAAAAGTATGCCATTTGATTACTTGAAAAAATATGAATAAATGCAAAAAAAAAATTAAAAATCGTTGGAGCCGTTTTCTTAAAAATTAATTTTTTATATATAAAATTTTTGTAACATTTTTCAAAAAAAAATTTGGTATGCCAATTTTGAGTATATATTAATATACATTTAAAACTGAAATTTCAAAATAATTCATCAACCCGTTTTTGAAATATTGAATTTTGAAAAAAAAATTTTGAATCTTTTTTTAAAAATACAAAATTTATTTTTTCAAAAATTTTGGTATGCAGTATTATTTATTTTCTAACAAAGCTTTTGTGCAAAAAATTTCATTGAAATCGGATGAGCGGTTAATGAGGAAATCAAAAATAAAAAAAACCGTTATATGGCAGGTACCGTTAATAAATGTTTTTGGTGATTTTTTTTCTTATTGAAATTTACATCATGTCTACAGTAATACACTGATTTTTTTTTATCAAAATCGTTGGAGCCGTTCTTGAGATAAATAAGTTTTTCCTTAACGGTTGTATGGCAAGTACCGTTATTTTTTGAGCTAAAAAAAAAATCTCAATTTCCCCTCTGGAGAGTTACAAAAAAACCTTAAGTTCAAAATTTGAAGAAAATCGCTTCAGTGGTTTAGGCTGTAGGTTCAGGTACATACAGACAGACAGACAGACAGACAGACAGAATTGTGCCACCCACTTTTTTCGTGTTCTCTATCATCGTAATGTCATGTTTGATTGTTATCTCGAAATTTTTTTTTTGCACGAATCCAAAACTTGCCCTATAGTACCTATATCGCAAGTAAAAATTGCTGTGAGCGTGAGGAAGAAAACACACGTAAAAACAACAACAAAATAAAATTGAAATTGTCAGAAATAAAAATGGCTGGGAGCGTGACGACTTAAATACACGTAAAAACAACAACAAATACTGACATTTGACACAAATTTTGATATACATATGCGCAGAAGAAACAAAAATCAAAACTCTAATGATATTTCCTTTAATATGTGTACTGCGATTAAAACCTACTATAATATACTTTTAAGTAGCAAAGTTATACAGAAAAGAATGTACATATGTATGTATGTATATTAATTGAATTTATATTTCAATAAATGTTGTTTATTTTTTCTTACAGTTCGGTAGATTTTTTTCAATTATTCTTCTAATGAATTTTGTTGAAGTTTGAACCTCAACTCTTTTGTTTAAATTTAGCGAAGTATGTAAATTATGTATCCTTTTTCTCTTATTTCAAAATTTACAGAGTGAGTTCGGATTAAGAGTAGGGGTAAATGATTACAGCAACTTACATGCCCTAGGGTTAGGGTATGTTGATATCTAGTTTGAACGGGGTAACTATCAACATCATACGATCCATGAGCCACTAATGCAACATTCTTTCCGTTTAATCAAATGCTTTTGGCCTCGATGAAATTAACCTTGAATTCTCAAGCTAATACTCACCCAAATTCTGAGAGTCGTTTGTCTCGTATCAAAATCGTTATTCTTCAAGTCGTATACGTTGCGTACGAGAAGCTTTCAAAAACAACGTCTGTCGTTGCTTGTAGGAAATTGCCAAAAAATTAAAACTGTCATCACATAAATAAAATCATTTGTGCTGTTTACAGTTTACCCCCTTTATTAATAAATTTTGCCTCAAAGTAGTCAATATGCAGCTTTTTGTACTTGGTTTGGACACCGTTGAGACCCTAGAAATTTCCCAAAATGATACCATTGCCTCCATCAAGGATCAATTTACCCAATTGAAGGGCATCACAGGGGAGTTCGTCCTTAAGTCTGTAAAGGAAACGCTTTAGAAAAATATGCCTGCGTTAGCAGCTTCTCATCCTTCGAATTGGATATCCATGTACCATGGTATGGGTAGCCATATTTTGTTTTGTATGACGTCATAGCGAGTGTTCACCAACACATATACATAGCTTTAAAAAATAAATTATTTACTGTTTTACTTGAAATTTAACAAAACATAACTTCAAAACATAAATAATCTATTGTTTTACTTTGAGTTGTAATAGCAAATAGTTTCAAGACATAAACAATTTCTATTTACTTTCTTTGCCATAAATTACAAACAATTGACATCATTCACTCGCAATGACGTCACGAATCAATTGCCTGAACTGTCAAGCATACCTTGTTATTCTTATACCATGTCCATCTACCACTTCTCGCAGGTAAAGTGCATGGTTCTTTAGTTCATGCCGTTAAAGTAAAGGGACATACTCCCAAAGAAGAAAAGCAGGAAATGAAGAAGACCGGTGGCGTAGAAACGAGAATCCAGTGGGTAAAACAGACGCACGATTCGTCAACATCGTGCATCGTGGTCCAAATACTTTTTTTAAATTATGAAAAACCTTATTTCTCTTAAAAACAGCTCAAACGATTTCGATAAATATTCTAAAAATGTTTGTATATTTATTCGAATATTTTTAAAAATTCTTAATTTCCAAGCAAATTGAACCTTTTGAGCAAGAACTTGCGACCCAGTCGTGCCTTTTATTTTTTTCTTTCGAAGCAAGAGTAGGTAACATATTTGAAAGTGCACTTCATTAATTCTGAAAATCAAATCAATTTGGTCGGTTTTATGAAAATTCAAATTTTCAAACTCATTGCGGCACGCGTGTACGTGTTAATACAATCCGATTAGCATAAAATTTTTTTGTACACGTTTTTAATGTAGAAGAACAAAAAAAATGGTGCTCAGTAAAAACAAACAATTTTTTTTCCTCCATACAAATAAGGACCACCCTAATGTATATGCACCGATCGCATTAGTGCAGTGATACCACGGTTCTCACTTAACCACTAATAATGTACTTTGAAAATGCAACAAAATAGGGAAGTTAAAGTATTTTACACCGCTTAAAAATTTCTTAACATAAAAAATTGTATATCTCCAAACTACAAGCCATTTACCTGTAGGCGCAAAGACCACCAAAAAGCACCTTCAAAATGCAACAAAAAAATTTATCGAGGTAAAAGTGGTGTTTTATATCGCTGTTAGTTTCGTTCACTGGCTGCTGCGGCCCTAAGAGCTAAGGCCGCCAAAAGGTAAAGGAATGCAAAACTAAAAAAGACTGCTTGAATGCATTGAAGTCTCTTAAATTGCTTTGAAAAGAATGGGTTCTTGAAGTCTTTTGAATGCAGTTAGAATATTTTTTCTCGTACTCGTAGTCGAACTCGTACTCGTCTCGTAGCAAATTCGTTATTCTTCAAGTCTATGCGTTGAATACGAGAAGCTTTAAAAAACAAAGTCTATCGTTTCTTGTATGTATATGTAGATAATTGTCAAATAATTAAAATGTCATTAAATAAGATAATTTGTGCTATGTTTCCTCTTTTTTCGCAAATTCCTGATACAAAACAAGAATTTGCCACAAAGGAGCCAACATCAGCTTTTTGTACATGGTTTGGACACCATTGAGACCCTAGGTCTGCCAAATTGATACAATTGCCTCCTCGGATTGAAGGGCATCACCAAAGAGTTTTTCCTCAACTGTGAAGGAAACGCTTTAGAGCTTAGAGAATGATGCCTGACATAGCAGCTTGTCATCCTTCGAATTGGACGTCACTGCACCTCTTCTAGGCGGTAAAGTAAGTAAGTAAGGTAGAGAAGTAAGAAGGGAGGAAGAAGTTTGGTGGCCCAAAGAGGAGGATCCAGTACAGCAGATGCTTGGCCAACTACGGGCAAGGATTCAGTCGCCGTTGGGTCGTGGTCCAAATGTTAACTTTACTTAAATTTTTTCTCAAATTAATCGTTTTTGAGTAAAAAACAAGATATTTTAAGAAATATGAGTTTCATCGATTTATTTTTTTCCGAGTTGCGAAGTGAAAGTACTTTATACCGATAAAAATTTGTTAACATACAAATGTGTATATGCCACTAACCGGACCACCAAAATGCACTTTCAAAATGCAAACAAAAATTGAATGCATTTTGAAGAAGTCTTTTGGTAGCAGTTAAAATGCTGCAGTGTTCCAACTGATTTTAAATCTTTTTTACGTCAGGCTGTTTCTTAAGTGCAATTATTGTTGATCCGAAATACGCTGGATCATACCATGACAATTTATATTTGGTAAAAAGGTGAATAAGTTAGGTATATTGAACAAATAAAAACATTTGTTTCTGTCCACTTTTATCCAAAAATATGTATCTCGTTCAAAAAATGTTACACGACGAATAAACGACACAAATACGTCTTCAATTCTAATAAATACGAGACTTGGAATGTGATAAAATATATAAAAAGTCGTAGTCGTACGACACCTGGAATGACAACATACGAGTGTAATCGAATACGAGTCATAAACACGAGTTGCAAAATATGGGTGAATATCTTTTGTTTTACCGTACATTACTCATAATATTTCAACGCGATCTTCACTAGCGGAGTAGGTATATTCCAGGCAGTGGAAATTAGAAAAAATTTAAAGAAGATGAGCTTATAGTTCCATTGCTATTTTGCCTTTTTTTATCTTAAGTCTTTGAAAATATCTTTCAAAATCAAATGATCTCATTCCTTAGTACTTCAAATCTTTTGACACGGACACAATCTGGTTTTCAAAAACGATGTACATAGCTGTATAACAGCTCTGCTAACAGTTACTGAAGGTATTCGTACAGCTTTGTACCAGGTAAACGTTAGATTTCTAATTCTTTTAGATTTCTCTCAAGGCCTTTGATTTGGTTGATCATTCTGTTTTATGTGAAAAACTTCTTCGACTTTTCAATTTTTCGACTTGTGCCGTTAAGCTTTTATTCTTCTAGGGCAAAATTCGTGGTTAAAATGTTGACCCTCGGTTCAGCAATTTTAAATCGCCGATTTCGTCGGATTAACTGGTTCAAGCTTTTGTTGGCTACCGTCACAAACTTGAATCTTGAACCATCCTTCAGTTAATCCGCCAAGATGGGTGATTTAAAACCACAGATCAAAGTTTGAATCACGATTGTACAACTGGAACCTGCATACATAACTGATCGAAAACAGTCTGTATATTTAAACAACGTTGTGTGCCACAAGGTTCCATCTTGGTTTCTCTTATTTTATTGCTTATACTTCATTCCATTAGAATGGCTGTTAGAATCTTAACCATGTGTCTCGAGATGTTCGACAATGTCCAAATGCAGAGTTGCTTTTTTGTTCTCTTTGATGTTTTGAGGACGAATACCTCTCAAACGCCATGGTTTAGAGCTTAACGAGCATATAAGGAAAATGAAATAAAGTATACACAACATCCTTTTCAACGATGTATGAGACATTCGTATTGAGTAGGGGCACCAGCTCCAATACATTTTTGCATATTCTCCTTTATTTCAAGTTTTTACAAATTGTATAGTCAAGAGCCATAGCAAGACTCAGTTTTGCGAACACGGAAAATATGCCAATGGCTTCTTGGTCAATTAATTCTATGCGTGCATGTCAGTTTCAAATTTAAGATTTAAAGTTTCAATAAGAGATAAAATGATATATATTTAAAAATTTTATTCATAATCAAAATAACATAATTTACATTATGTATACATAGGTTACATAAAGTTGTGGATAATTTTAATATCATAATAATCAAGAAAGTTGTTATGAAATTTGCTATAAAGGTGTCCATTTTTTTCCAAAACAAAAAGTAGGTATTTGAAAAAAAAAAGAAATTGTTAATCAACCCGTGTTACTAAGCCATACTTTAAGCGATTTATTAAGTTTCCCTCATGCTATCAGTTGCTATGTGCATACATATGTATGTATATTAGTTTTATTTGTAATTTTTGTTTCATAAAATTGTCCATTTAAAAAAAGTGTATTCAAAATTTTACAAATAGACCGAGAAAAATAGCAAAAATCGTATAGGGAGCCTGAGAAAAATAAATTCATGAAATATTAAATTGGTATCGACGCAAAATTGCGCGCTCTATAGCCTATCCAAAGTCTCATTGGTTTTTGTGTAAATGGATTTGAAAAAGTGGAGAGGGAGAGGGTAGTTTGAGTTCAATCAAACCGAAATACATATGTATTTGTTTTGTTACAACCTAATCATTATGATATTTGTTAAGGGTACCTTTTAACGCTGCATATAATGAAATCAAATTCAAACTGTCACAAACATCCAAAAAAAAAAGTCAAAGTCCTTTTCAGTGTCATAGATTCCTTTTTTTTCAAGTACAATAGGTGAATTATTACCAAAAACCCTTGAAAATAAAGGTATGTTAACTCATTACTAGAAGAGGACTTTAACTTATAAGGGATTCGTCGTATCGTTTTGATTTAGGTGTCATTAGCTTCAGCGTTGAAACGTACAATAAAATCATGAATCATGGTACTAGATTATAGCACAAGAAAAATTTCAGTTTGATAAACTTTAATCTTCCCCTCCTCATTCCATCTTTAAATGCGCCTAGACCAAAAGCCAATGCGGGGATATAATGTAGAGGGTGCGTCGATACCAATCTTAATATTTTATTAATTATTTTTTTCAACCTCAAATATTTCAATTTTTAATATTACGATGTTTTCATATATGGAAGATCTTTTGAAAATTTCTCGCGCTTAAATATTGTTTAAATTTATATTTAAGTTTTTAAGTGAATTTTCGAAATTAATCACTAGAAGGGATGGTTATAAAACAAAAATCAATGAATAAACAATTTAAAATAAGTGAAGTACTTCCAGCGAAAAACAAAAGACAATACGCGTAAAAATCTTATACAAATTTGTAGGGAACAAATTTTAATATAGGATCAGAAGCACGGGTTAGACCATAAGGAATGTTTTGGGTATACTCTTTTGACGGTTTAAATAAATGGGCTAAAGATGTTTTCCTACAATTTATGTAGGCATATTATGTATGCATCAACTTATTGAACCTCTTGAGTTTTTCTTGCTTTAAGCCGGTCATTAGCATATTGGAAATGCCTCATCGCTGTTTGGTCAAAATATTCTTCTGCTTGTTCGTAGCTGGCTTGAAACGCATCTATTTAAAAAAAAAATGAATAGCTTTATGGTACCTAGATTATAAAAAATATTTACTTCTCAAAGCTACTACAGTTGCAAGTGATCTAGCACATCCTTTTGCATTTGTGCCACGCCAAGAAAATTCTCGGGCAAGTTTGTCATCAAAAATTTTTCTTAAGTTATTTTTAATAAACTTTTTTGGATCGATATGATCACCGTATTGAATGAACTCAGATTTCTGGAAAATAAAAACATAAATATTATTCTCATTAAAACATAAAGAAGGAAAATATGGTTATTACCAGTTCATTTTGTTTCTCCCAGGAATCTTTTATTGTGTTCTCGAAGACGAGGAATTCGTCGACAATTTCGAACGGCTTTCGAGGAATAATGGACACCAAGGCATCGGAAATATTTTTTTTATGAGTCACTATGGACATAACACTCTTTTCACGAAGGTCATTCCTCAAATTAAAAATCTCGCCTGTCAACCGTTGAATCATTTGTCTGTTCCCTTCAATCGCCGGTAACAATTCTGAGCATTGACAGTTGGCTCGATTTTTAATTTTTATTAAATTGTATTTAGAGGCATCTGGCTTATCCGGATGGAGAAACCGTCGAGATGTTGATGGTTCTGTAGATAAGAAAAAGTTTAAATTAAACATATTGGTGTCTGAAAAACAAGTTTACAATTTTTTTCATCATTCATCATTTTTCAGCATTCGGTAACATTGATTTATTTTTAAATGCTTCACTATAAAATGTTTTGGAAAAAAAAAAACAATTGAACTTAGGTAACCTGAAATTTTCACCAAGTTTCGCAAACTTGATTTTTTCTTCTATGGTTTCCCACAACAAATTGTGAGAATGAGATAATTCCTTCTACACCCTGGATATTCTTAATCGCGTTACCGTGTTACTGGCTGGTTGGTGGTTTGCTGGACTTTGATTCCCAAACCAGCTTATATGTTGTTGCTTTCCTAGCAACGTCACATGGCGCCATTAAAATTCACTTTGATAGACGAAAGTTTGTTTTAGAAGGTGTTCAATTGTTTTTTTTTTTTTAGTTTATGTAGTGTGTACAATGTACATGTGATAATATTGTAGGCGATGAATTTTAGGAATTCAACTTTCCCGATTTTTGAATGCTTTGATATTGTCTTTTTTGTTTTATTTGGAATATTTGTTGGCCATTATTTTATGTTTGTTTTAAGTACATTACCTCTCATTTCTTTGAATAGGTCTTCAAGTAGTAGGTCTTCAAGGATAATTTTTTTAGCGATGCCCTTGATGTGGCGGCGGTTGGGCCAGGGTTCAATAGAATTTTGTGTACGGGGAGAGTTGCTCTAAAGACTGTCAGCAACCAACAAAAATTCTGGAACGTATTCCAACAAATTCCAAAAGTAAGCATAGGGAATTTTAAGAGTCTTTCAATTTGAAGAGTGACAGCTTCCATTGTGACGGAAGTGTCAAATTCCAAAGTGCCAAGCGAAAAAATACAATTCCACAGCCAATTTCATAATGATATATTACCAACAGTGCCAATTTTGATCTTTATAAATGAAGAGAGAGTGAAATAATGCTATTTGGTTAAGAGCTCTATTGGTGATTTATTTTTGTGGATTTTGGATTTGTAGATTTTGGTTTTGTGGATTTTAGATTTGTGGATTTTGGATTTGTGAATTCTGAGTATGTGGATTTTGGATCGGGGATTTTGGTTTGTGCATTTTGTAACTGTGGATTCTGGATTTGTGGATTTTGTTTTTGGAGATTATGTCGGTATCCCTTAAAAAAAAGTTAATGGTTATTTATTTTCAACAACAGGGGATGCATAAAGTTAACGAATCAATCTTTTTTGTTTTCAGAAAATTTTAAAACCATATCTTTCTAACTTTTAAACTGTTTCAGTGACCAGTTTTATGTGAAACAGTGTAGGAAAAAATTAAACAGACCAAAATTTTAATTAATATTTTTTTATTATCTTGTTAATAAAATAGAATACATTATACGACTTTTAAAATTAATTACAGATTTTAGTTTTCAGAAAAAAAAAAAATAATAGACGTACTAGTACAGGTCAATGACTCTTTTTCAGCTCTTTTTGGGATGCCATGTGCCTTAAAGATGAAATAAGTGGATCCGATGATATAGCCAGCATATCTTCTGTTTCTGTGAAACGTGTCGTTCCGAATGTTTCGCGTTGGTTTGGGAGAACCTTAATGCTCGGTTAAGGTTGTGGGTTTTATGCGATGCAGTTATAAGGTTTGTTCTTTGAGCCCTGAAGTCAACCTAAAGCTTTTTTTTAAACCTGGGGCCAAATTCCGCAAGCGTGAATGATTTTCCGTGAACACGCTCTATTCACGCCAAAAACAAGTGTGAATAAATTTGAGGGATAAAGTATGTACACGTTATCTGTCAAAAATCTTAAACTCACTCTTGCGAAATCACACAAATCGATGTGTACATAATTTCCTGTGTACACAGACAAAACTCACTCTTACGGAATTGGGCCCCTGAGCTCACCCTGATGATCAAATTTTAAGACCTGGTGTCGCCCTAAGCTCGCCCTGAAGTAGGACTAGGTTTTTTTCTGCTGGGATGAGTTGAGGTAGTGAATAAACTGTCAACATGACATGAATTGTGAATAATTTGTTTTGTTCACGTGCTGCTGGTTATCGTATATTTTTGAAATATAAAATGAAAGAGAGTTAGTTTTAATTATCAGATTTCAGAAATTCTTGTTTCTTTCTAATGTCAACAATACAATTCAAAGCCCTTGGGTATTTTTTGAGAACCGAAAATCTCAGTTTTTTGACAATTATGTGGGTTATCAAGAAAACCTGGATCAACCCTGGGTAAACTTCAATAAACGAACCTACTGTTGTTTAAATGATGATGTGGGTTCGAAGGTTGAGGGCCTGAGCAGGGGTAACAAAAATAGCTTTATTTAGAGAAAAGTCTAACCGGGAGTATTGATTCGCCTTTATCGATTTCAAACCTTTGTCGATCGTTAACGGCACACAAAATAATATCTTCGCTCAACCAAGACACAAGATCGATTAATAGGGGCTTGCAAATAGGTACTTATAATTAGAAAGACATGCTAAATAGTATCGAAGAAGAAAAAAGCGCAAGATTTTGCAAAAATGAAATCACGCAGAGCAGTATTTAAATTTTCAAAATTTTGTCGAAATAGGCTATTGAATAGACCGGAAAATGATGGGTATAAAGGAACATTTACGTGCAAGGGTTTTTATTATTAAATATGCTACATTGCAATTGGTAGGTATAACTCGGAAACTAAGCCTAATTTGATCATTTAACTCTTAAAACTTTTTGATCAAAATTAAATTTCCTATCGGATAAGATGGTTTAAAAAATTATATATAAATGTTGGAGAATCAACAAAAACAACAAAAAAAAAGATTGAAAAATTTAACATTTCTAAATTCTTCAACAGATTGCGAATAACTTTTTTTGGAGCAAAAATATGCCCGAAAGATGCTCAGAAAAAATAAAGTAGAGGCTCAAAGCAAGTTTCACATTCGTTAAAATATTCGAACTCAAGATTTTTATGAAATATGCTATTACGATTATTGGAGTAAAGGCCGCAATTACCTTTTAAAATTGAATTTCATTCATAAACTCCACAAAAATTAAGAAATAAATTGATTAATTGTTTATAGTCATTGGCTATGAATAATTTTTCTATTTATTTTCTTAAAAAAACTTCTACATTATTGAGAATATTTAAAAAGTAAGTTAGCCCGCAATTTTGTTTTCCGGTTGTTTTTTTAAATGATTCTAGACGTACAAGCCGAACGGCTGGATCAATTATTACAAAACTTGGTACCTACTATGTATGTAGGTGCAAGGATAGTTTAATTTGTCATGTAGTAGGTACAAAAAGGGGATTCGGGCAAAAACAGCAAGCAATTATGAAAAACGGTAAAGTTTTGAAAAGCTATATCTTTTGTCAATTTTAAATAAAAGCTACTTTTAGAACATGCCATATTAAAGATTTAAGCCTCTACTTTTCGCTGTTGAAATATGCCTTGAGTCGATCTTGGCTTCGAAAAAAGTAATGCGCGATTTAGAAAAACATTTAAAATCTTTGATTTTTCGATTTTTTTTTTTTTTTGTTAATTTTTCTAAAAATTTAAATAAAATTTAGATTTGTAAATTTTTTTTAAAACATCAATTTCGATCTAAAATTTGATTTTGAAAAAAAAAGTTTTAAGTGCAAAATAGTCAAATTCGGCTTAGTTTTTTAGCTAACCGAAAAAATATTGAAAAGTGGCCAGCGGACCATTCTCTCAGAAACGTATGAGTGAATTTAGCATTTTTGGTTTTAATCATGCATATCGGGCTAGCAAACTTATTCAATAATAAAAACCCTTTTACGTACGTAAGTGTTCCTTTTTTAAAGGCCTATTCAATAGCCTTTAAGCAATATTAAATAATAGCGTTAATTGAAATTTGTTTGGTTTTCTTTAAAACTTTTGAGCGGCAAAATTATAATTTGCTTAGGGCGGCAAAAACTCTAGGTTCGAATGTTATTCATGTGATCTTAAGGAACAAGCCTCCAGAAATGAACTGAAAACATACAATTTAAAACAATTTAAAATATGATGTCTCATTGTCACAAGGCAATGAATCCTTTTTTTAATAATTCGAAGAACCATACAAATTGAGAGACGAAAACGATTAATGATGTCACGGTCGTCCCATTTATCGATTCAAATACGTGGAAGTATCTTGTATTGCCATCTCTCAAAAGAAACAGTTTCTTCTCTGCATTATTTTCGCTGCTCGAAGATGATGATTGGCAATTCGCCCTGAAATGGTAATTAACAAGAAATTTTATTTTTTAATTATTTTTATTTATGAAATTATAACCAAGAACTTTATTTTTATTTCAGATTTTTGTTCACTTTTATTTATTGAATAAACAGAAATGAAGAAAGTTGACCAATATTAGGCCCTGGCCACATAGTGAGCGGCAAAGCGGCTAGTTCTAGATCTGAATATGCCGTTGCCAACGTAATACAAAAACATAATCAAACAATCATTTTACTTTACTATTTCGTTCAAAAAACTCAAAAAATTGCCGCTCAGGATTGAATAAAAAAATAAAACAGAATCTATCAGAGCGATATCGCTCTGCGCCGCTCAGAATTGCCGCTTGCCGCTCACTACCTTACCGCAACCAAACAATCTCATATGTTTTTTTGGTAGCCGCTCAGGATTGTGTGGTTTTGCCGCTCAGCCGCTCACCGCTCTGCCGCTTACTACGTGGCCAAGCCTTAGGATTTCTCAACTTTGGAATATAAAAAGTTGAGCCAGTCAACTTCAAATTCTCAAGTTGAAAAATGTGTTCAACTTCGACTGAATAAAATAGGCACAATGTGTTCCAACAAATTCAAAGTTTTGTGAACAAAAATTCTATATAAAATATTTCGATTTGTAATACTATAATTTTTGTATTCGTACTTAAAAATCATAAAATTATTTTTGTTAATTAATTTTGAAATTGATATTTTTAATGGATATTTTTTATACCTAGGTATGAAAGAAAACTCAATTGACAAAGAAAATTAGAAAAGCTGTTGCAGTTCAAGAGATTTAATGATCGCGATCACGATAATTCCAAGGGAGGCTCGAGTAGTGACCTTTGAAAATTTTCCTTGGCCTTTTTTTTTTAAACCGGTCATTAGCACATTGGAAATGCCTCATGGCTGTGAAGTCAAAATATTCATCTGCTTGGTCGTGGCTGACATGAAATGCATCTATTAAAAAGAAACAAAATTTTAAACTAAAAAATATTTTGTAAATATGTAATTTTCACTTCTCAAGGCAACTACAGTTGCAAGTGTTTTAGCACATCCTTTTACATCTGTGCCTCGCCAAGAAAACATTTTGGCAAGTCTGTCATGAAAGATTTTTCTTAAGTTATTTGTTATAAACTTTTTAGGATCGCTTTGATCACCGTGTTCAATGAACTCTTTTTTCTGCAAAATAAAGCATGAAACGTATATGAAAAACAAAGCAGGAAAATTGTTTTAAGTATTACCAGTTCATTTTGTTTCTCAAAAGAGTCTTTTATTGTTTTCTCGAAGATAAGGAAGTTGTTGGTATATTCGAACGGCTTTCGAGGAATAATGGAGGTCGAGTCCTCGAGAATATTTTTTTTCGGAGGCTTTCCATCACACCTGGTTTTCATTCTAGTTTCATTGTATTTAGGGGTCTGTTGCTTTTCCAAATGGCGTAATCCTCGGCGTCGGGATGTAGATGGCGCTGTAGATAAGAAAAAGTTTAAAGTAGCCGTGTCTTAAAAATAAGTTTGGAATTTGTATCATCTTATTTCTTTAAACGTTTTCGCGGTAACATTGATTTATGGTTAAGGTTTTCAATAAGGTGAGTTCAATGAATCATTGTTCTGTACAGAAAATACAGGATTGTATGTTCTACCTATGAGTAAAAACTTTTCCCCAAACTGTTCTACATTCTGTCAGTTTGTGTTCCATGAAGTTTTTTTAGAACAGTTAAGTACAATATTTCCTACACCTACTTTTGAGGTAGAGCAAAGCGAGTGACAAGTCTCAAAGCACGAGCTGATTTGTTTGTTCGGGATAGTAAAAAAGATAAAATTTATCAGAGAAAAACTTTTTCTAATTTATGAAAAAAAAAACAACACAAGAAAATATAAAAAGTGTTAATTGATATTAATTTCGAATTGAAAATTAATGCAAGGAACGATTCAAAAAATTTTAAATAAAAAAAACAGCATGTAGGCAACGGTGAGTACCATCAACACAAATCTGCACTTTTCTGTTCTTTTTCTTTTTTGACAGTTTCCACACACTTGAGCATTTCTGCTTTGTTTGTTTCAACGTATTAAAAAAAAAAATTATGTTTGATTTGCGTTTATTAGTACAGGTCGACATATTTGCTTATATTAGCAGATAAATAAAAGTATCTTTTAATAGACACTTCCATCCATCTAATTCCTCTTTCCAAATCTACAATCGTTGACCCCCTTACCTGTTAAGTTTTTACTTCAATCAAGCAAATAAAATAAATAAGTAAGAATACATTATTTATAAGTAATCAAATCATATTAAAATTCTTAAACATAGATCTTCTGAGTTATTTATTTTCATTTCAATATATGTACATATTAGCACACTTAATATAAGAATTTATCGCATTTTGGATGTGTGTGGACCATATTCCTCATATGAAATTGACTTTCATTAAAATTCGTTAAAAGTCTGGCCTTACAATTTTGACTGCGTTGTTTTGAGCAAATCCAATATTTTCGATTATTTTTCACCTTAGCGCATATATAAGAGTGTCCACCAAAAATCATTTTCATAGCACCGCGCTGACCTCTCTCATAGCGAACCATTCCAGGATAGAATTCACCTTTATAAATTTGTTCCAAATGTTCGTCATCATCTATAAAATAAAAAAAAATATTTAAGTATAAAGTTGGATACAAAATACATTTACACCAATAAATATTTAGAAAGCTTATGACCTACAACTTTATATATGACCCACCAATAATAATTTCACTTACACCAGCGAATTATCATTTTATTCGAATTGAAACAAATTTAGATAGACACGTATTTTGAACACAAACGCAAATATTTTTTTTTCTTTATTTTTTTAATGAATATTTTTGATGTCCTTTTACAGAAGTCTTTTCTAACTCATGATCAGGCTTATGATTGTGCACCTGGTTTTTGATGATTAATTCCCCCGTTTGACTTGAGGTAATTAGTCTCGCCTTGCAACGAGTACAACGATTCTTTGAGCATAGCCAGTAAGTTTTAAATCCTTTGCTATTGTTCCGAAAGTATGAGAAATCACCAACAATAAGCTTTGGTTTTCCTTTATTTCCACGAATTAGCTGGATACCAGTTCTCTTCGACAAATAACCGAGTTCGAAATCTGTAAGATTTTAGTAGATGATTATTTGTTAATTTTTTTAAAAGCTTATGCATATAATATGTTAGTTAATTAAATCAAATTATATTCTTAATGTTTATTTAATTCCATATAGAAAATGCCACTCTTCGTAGCACCCGAAATGAGTCATACATCTCTGTAAAGCGGGCCATTCACGTTAAGACTGACGTAAGGACTGCCCGACAAATTTCAGTAGTATACGACAGGTTCTACCGTGAATGTCCTTGTTGTACATCGAACCGTGCGATTCACGTTAAGACTGCCACACAGGCTGTCGATCCGACTGTTGCAACGACTGTCGAAAGTACGCACACACGTTGCAAACCAGTTTTACGAACAGTGTGTCAAAAATTCCTCCAATTTGTTTTTTATTTATTTCGTCTCGTAGTTCGGTCGCAAGGACTGTCTCAAAAACTGCCATTCACTATACGACCATTTGGTCGTGTCGCAAGGTTCGTTGAAATTTTCAACGGACTTCCAACCTGTCGTTAGTCGCACGGTCCGATGTACAACAAGGATATTCACGGTAGAACCTGTCGTATACGACTCAAATGTGTCGAACAGTCCTTACGACAGTTTTGACGTGAATAGCACACAGGCTGTCGATCGGACTGTTGCAACGACTGTCGAAAGTATGCACACACGTTGCGAACCAGTTTTAAGAACAGTGTGTCAAAAAATTCTTCAATTTGTTTTTTATTTATTTCGTCTCCTAGAAACAAAATAAAAGCTATGAAGATTATTCGTCGACTGAGTAGTTCGGTCGCAAGGACTGTCTCAAAAACTGCCATTCACTATACGACCATTCGTTCGTGTCGCAAGGTTCGTTGAAATTTTCAACGGACTTCCAACCTGTCGTTAGTCGCACGGTCCGATGTACAACAAGGACATTCACGGTAGAACCTGTCGTATACGACTGAAATTTGTCAGGCAGTCCTTACGACAGTTTTAACGTGAATGGCCTGCTTTAAGCTGTAACTGAAAGAAAAACTTAAGCAGGCCATTCACGTTAAAACTGTCGTAAGGACAGTCCGACCAATTTCAGTCGTATACGACAGGTCCTACCGTGAATATCCTTGTTGTACATCGGACCGTGCGACTTACGACAGGTTGGAAGTCCGTTGAAAATTTCAACGAACCTTGCGACACGACCGAATCGTCGTATAGTGAATGGCAGTTTTTGAGACAGTCCTTGCAACTGAACTACTCAGTCTTCGAATCATCTTCATAGTATTTATTTTGTTTCTAGGAGGCGAAATAAATAAAAAACAAATTGAAGGAATTTGTCGACACACTGTTCGTAAAACTTGTTCGCAACGTGTGTGCGTACTTTCGACAGTCGTTGCAACAGTCCGATCGACAGCCTGTGTGACAGTCTTAACGTGAATGACCCGCTTTACAAGTAGAAATACGATTTCTTCCAACTTACGGAATTCTCACAGCTTACTCAAACGGCAGTGATAAACGAAAGTATTTTTAACTTTAAGTTCATCTGTAATGTAAAGCCTCTTCTAAGTTGCTTCTGTAAGACTTACATAAGTGGTAAGTAAAACTTACATGTGTATTCTTGGCCTAAGACTAAGCCAGACCGGTAGCTAGAAAAGGGACTCCGTAAGTCATGCGCAAATTATCACCAAATTTACGTAGGGGTATGTATGCACAGACTTCAAAACACTCCGTATAAGTTTTACAATACCGTTTTCTGTCTCCAACCCCACAAGAGAAGAATGGGATGCTGGTTTACAACAATCAGATAAACCGATGGTAGAAATTTACACCGACCTTCTCAGAATCCCTCAATGCAGCCAATAGACTCCCTGATTACAGCAGTGTCTTCCAAGCGGAAGTGCTGGCAGTGATTAATGCTACCGAACAGATGTCAATGATGACGATACCACGGGCTGATATCACTTTTTACATTGACAGCCAGGCAGCGATCAAAGCTATCTCAGCAACAGAAATAAAATAAAAGCTGGTTTCATGCTGCCATCAGACTCTGCTGGGTCCCTGGAAGCTGTAGAATTCTATAGGAAATTAATACACCCTTCACTACCTAGGACACTGTTTAGATTGGTTGGTTTCACTACAGCATGACGACAGTTCGGGGGTGAAATCGATGAGGTAAAAAGGGAGGGGTTAGTCAATAAGAAAATATAAGAAATTGAGTGAGCAGTCACGTTTCATAACCAAAATGGTCCATTTCATTTCATTTTGTTAATTTTTGCTTGTGTGTCCAACAGAAAGGTTCCTAATTAATTCAACTTAGATGTAGATATTTGCAAATATTCCATGAGCAATGCAGAAGTACATTTGTGTGAAAACTACAAATGTATACACGAAAAGACTTTTCACTACGTAGTAAAACCAACCAATCAAAACAGGGTCTAGGTCAGCGGTTCCCAAACTTTTTAAGCTGTGGAACCCTAAATAATGCCCAAATATATTTCGGAACCCCATCCTGACAATAGCAAAAAATTAAAAACAACACATTTCAAAATCATTTTTTTATTTAGTGTGAAGAATGAATCTGTTTCATTGTTTGATTTATAATTGTTTTTAAATTAACTTCTATGTCCGAAATTTGTATTCGAATATCTGGGCAGCGTCCAGCCTCGATCTGTATTTAGTTTTTGTGTAGTAAGTATACGCTGAAAAGCCTACTTCACAGCGGTTCATTGTAACAAAAGGTAGCAAATTCAATAAAGTTTTCTTGGCAAGCTCAGGGAATTCATTCTCAATACCAATCCAAAATTTGTTTAATGATACAGAATCAAATACCAATTTTGATGAAGAGGAGCTCTGCAGATCTATCAGGGATTCGTATTCCTGTATACTCAGGGTCATAGGCTTGATGGTTTTTATTAGAAATGGATTTTGTACCCACTCGATGTCAGTATTTGTATCTGGAAAGTAATCAAGCATGGGTCTTTCCAGACTAACCAAGTGGAGAGCAATAACATTGCTAATATCTGCTCTGAGTTCAAGCATGTTTTCTTGCAAGAATTCATACACATGAGATAGTCCAGTCATATTGTATTTTTACCATAAAATTATGGGGTAGTTTTGATTTGTTCGCTCCTTTATGTTTTCGGGGGTGTTGAATCCAAATCTGAGGTATGTCCACAAAATTTCGTGACACAACATGGACAAAAAAAATGCAAAAAATGATGCAAAAATGCATTTTTTTGGGAGTTTTTCACGAAAGGCTCGAAAAATACCAACTATTCGAAAATGACATCAAAGTACCATTGAAAGTATACACAATTTTAAAAATCTCTATTAAAGGATTTTTTCTGCGACAACCCATTTGGACTCAAGCGCTAGTCGAAAATTGACATATTTGTACTGCTTTCGAAAATCCACTCGAAAGCGCTAAGAAATTACTTTGTGTGACAAAATTTGAATTTTTGTCTGTAACATGAACCAAGATATACTTTTCTGATGGTCTTTGACGCACCATTCGTGAAAAACTCCCAAGAAATGCATTTTTATATCATTTTTTGCTTTTGTTTCCATGTTGCGTCACGAAATGTTGTTGGCAAACCTCAGATTCGGAGTCAGCACCCCCGAAAACACAAAGGAAGGATAAAATCAAAACTATCCCACAATTTGCTCGCAAAAGTGCCTTTTTGAGCACAAATTAACTGGCTTAAGAACCAGAAATTAATTTTTCTTTTTAAAGCTGCCAGTTTGTCTCTCGCAAAAAATACTGTAATTGATTTTTCCTGCAGAGCTGTAGCAGTATCCTTGATCTTCTCGAAAATGTCTGCAATATAAGCTAATTTCGTAATCCATTGCTCATCATGCAATACATCAAAGAGGTTTGCAGTTGAAGACATATTTTTTTCCAGTTTGAACACATGCAACTCATCACGAAGTTGAAATAACCTGGATAAAGCTTTCCCTCTGGAAAGCCATCGGATTTCAGTATGAAGAAGAAGCGATTCGTATTGACTGCCTATATATGTATCTTTACACACAAATTTAAAAAATCACGATTGGAAAGGACGGCTCTTTACAAAATTTACTATTTTAACAGCTTCACCGAGAATTTGTTTTAAATCCGTTGGCATTATTTTCATAACTAGTGCATAGCGTTGGAAAATACAGTGACTGCTGGTACTTCTAGGAGCAAAGTTTTTAGTATTTGAAACAACCCCTTTAATCTTTCTTGCCATTGCTGCGGCTCCGCCGCTACATATATCAATACATTTTCCCCAATTAATGATTTCTTTACTCATGAAACAGTTATGACCCTGAAGTTCACACTTCGATTAGAAATATAAGGTACAAAAAAAAATTTTGTTTAAATTTTTTTTGTGGAAATTTTTTCTTATTTTTCTTTTATTGTTTGTATTTTACTCTTTATACTTCAAGAAATTTGTGGAACCCTGAAAACTCTCCCGCGGAACCCCAGGGTTCCGCGGAACACACTTTGGGAACCGCTGGTCTAGGTCACTGTCCGGCAGGGTTGCCAGTTTGGAGGTTTTCCCCCAGATTTAGGGTTTTTGTTCACCGTAGGGGGAAATCTGGGGTGACAAAATTTCTGGGGGGATATCTGATCTTATGATGACAATCTTATGAGATGACAAATGAAATATGTGGACCAAGTTTCGTGTCAATTCTGTGGGAATTTGGTAATATTTAACTTAAAAATTCAGTCATCATTTATAAAAAAGGCTATAACTTTTTTGATGGTGGTTGTATCGAGTTCATTCTGATTTGTTTAGACTGGGCATTAAAAAATACCCTTAAAACATGTGTCATATCATGCTTATATTATACCAAGATCAATATTTAAGTTTGTTAATCTGTCATGCCCCCCCTCCCCAGCACTTTGAAAGTGGCTTTTTAAAAACAACAAAGTAGGTTTTCAATCAACTATTGACGTAATGTACCTAGTAGATTGTGAAATTCAGCGTCGACATCATCTTTAAATTTTATTAATAAAAATATTTTTCTAACTTATCTTGGCTTTTCAAATTTTCTTTCCCAAAACAACAAGGACAAGGGGAGGGGTGGAAGAAAAACAATAATGTGGTCCTATGGTTTCTAGGGTGCTGAATCCAACGGGATTTCTCGGGTCATCGTCCGACCCTTGGTTTTCGATTTATACATTTCGGGATTGTGGTAACCCTTTTCTTGTCCTTCTGACAGTGTCGCCACCTTGGCAACACTTCTTAAAAGTAAAGTTAGGACATGCACTATTAGAGTACTTAAGCTCAACCCGTCAGGTCAAAATGAAAGGTTGGTGTCACTAACAGCCCCACTACCTTGAATACCAAATTAAATATTAACTAAAAGGGCCCACAGACACCACACTTGTGTGCACACATGTGTCGGTGTGCGGAAATGTGTGTGGGCTGGTGCACACACCGATTTTTGGTGTCAGGCACGGAGCGAGTGAAAATCAAAAGTTTTTGATTTTTGGTGTCGGTGTCTCGATCCGTGTGATGTGTGTGGGGAAGTGCACGCACATTTATAATTAAGTTGCATCGGAATCACGTTTGAATGAGGAGCGTCGAAAGTTTTTCGATTTAAAATTTCATTATCATTATGATCTTTTTTCTATGAGATCTCTAAAGTGTGTACGATTTGGTGTGGCGGAATCGCACACCGGTGTTGGTACACATGTGTGCACACAAGTGTGGTGTCTGTGGGCCCTTTAACATCGATTAAAAATGAAAACTAGGTAGGTACGCAAAAATAAAATTGGGTTACAACACTTTTGTACTCACGGTCTCATTTGTGAGCGAGATATTCCTTACATTCTGGTTCGCAAAATTTTACGCCGTTAGAGGAAACGCTGAAAACAATGCAAAAATGAAGATGAAGATCGTATTATTCTTGACTTTTTTAATAAAGTATTTTTAGTAGGCTTATCTTCATTTATAATATATTTTTTTTTTAATTTCATCTGAAATATGTAATGATTAATGAACTAATGAGCATTGAAAGTAAAAAAAAGCTAAGAGTTGGAAAAAATAATCTAGGGTTTTTTTTGTCAAAATGTGGTAACCTGGGGGTTTCTAATTTTTTTTTCATCTGTTTTATCCATGCTTTCAGGATGTAACTTTCCCCTTTCACCATGAAATGCCTTCTTACCACACCCGAAAAGAATGCCTATAGTCTGTCCAGCAAAAATTGTCAGTAAAGGGCTTATGGGCGAGCTTTTTTCAAAACTGTGGTGCCTGTGTATACCATCACAACACTAAAATAACAAATCCGCCACTGAAAAAATACGAAACCACTGATTAACATACAGGAATTGTTGTTGTAATTCTTTGAAACATTTTGTACGCTTGTGAGAGCCAAAAGTGTTGACGTTTTGATTGTCCCCTTATTATTTGTTTGTATTTCTGAATAAACCTTAAAAAAAGCAGTTAAAACTTGTAAAATTTCAGTCTTTAAGAAGAAAAAAGTTATTTGCGATAAGTTTTGAAACATTCACAAAGCGTTACGTGATCAAATTCCTTTAAAAAGTTGTGGTGTGTTAAAAAAGGAAAAATGAATCTTTTTTTTAATATATTCGAAATTTTATCCATGGTAACCATATGTACATTGTTCTTCGATTTGTGGCAATTTATAATTCAAAGTGTGGAAGCCCTGTAAGAGTTTTAACTTTAGACAGATGTATGCAAGCCGATGCAACCAGACTGGAGGCAAACGTCCTATCTTCCCTGTACTGACAATTTTTGTTGGATAGAGTATAGCAGTAGTTGATGGCGTTTTTATTTCAACGTTTCTTGGAGAGTCGAAGGAACACCTACTCGTCATCATCCACATTCCGACGGATATAGACAAAAAGCCCACAGCAAGCTATTTTTGGGACTGACGAATCTTTTAAAAAATCAAGCTATTCGCAATAAGAAACACGACGGAGCGGGTTCTCTACCATCGAGAACAAGAATTATAATGCTATCAAAATTATTTGTAAAATCGACTTTCAAGTGCGTCTTGTCTTTCAGGCCGGTTTCTACACAGGAAAGGACTGGGACCCTCATTTTGGTGACGAGGAAGGACAACTCGATCATCGAGAACAAGAATGATTTTGCTATCACAATTAATCGCATAATCAATTTTCGAGTGCGTCTTGCAGGCAGGTGGCCCCATAGAAATGTCTTGGATCCCCATATTCGTCATCAGAGGGGAAGCTTCTTTTAGTGAGAACGAACTTCCAAATACTATCAAGATTTATTTTGAAATAGATTTTTTATTGTTCTTTGGACTCGTCTGCCTGCAGAAGGCCCAACGCTAGAGGTCTTTGACCCCCATACTCGTCTAGGGCACTCAGTATACTTTCATTAAATGTGATTTTTTAGTTGATATACCTATTATCTAGAATTTCGAAAAAAAAACGCATTTTCAATGCAGCATTGCCTACAAAGACCCCAACCACGACATGCAAGACTGATTTTTTTTAATAAAAAGTCAAGTGCCCTTTCACACGAAGAAACTGAGTTGCCAGCAACTTTTAGTTCCTGGGTGAGAAGGGCAGGAGGAAAGAGGGGCGAACAGAATCTCCCCGGTCGAGGATTTGAGGAGATTTTTTGACATTTCCTTTCGCATCTAGGTTTAGGTGTGTTCAACCAATAGACTTTCAAAGGAAATTTCAAAAATTGCCTGGAGATTTGTTTCCTCGTGTGAAAGGTACAAGAGATTTTTAAGGAGATTAAAAGAAAACGTCAAAAAAATCTCCAGCAACTTGTTTCTTCGTGTGAAAGGGGACTAAGATTCATCTTTAAATACCAGTCATTTTTTGCTATCATTCGCACCCAAAAGTTGCTGTGGGCTCACGGCCTAATACAGAGAGCGTTTTGTGCTTAAGAAACTAAAGCAGAAGATGCAACTTTATCAAAAGAACAAAAATGATTCAATATTATGCCCTATAATCGAACAAAAATAGGAACCGCAATTTACAATATTTTTGTGAACCATGATAATAGGGTAGACTGTCCAACAGTGAATCAATTTTTGTTTGATTTGTTTTATTGTTTTAAAACTATTATCTTAAACTTCTAGGGGTTTAAAGGATCTTAATACTTGGTTTATTAACTTTATATTAAACAAAATCTTTGAAAAGGTCATGAGAAATAGTATATGATGGCTGATATGAGTTTAATGAAATGAAAATATTCTTTAAACTCCCACTCATCTATGTAAGTCTTCTAAACAAATCTACACTCGTTTACAATTTCTGCGTTGATCTTATAAGATAGTTTTAAGTTACCACATGTATTAAGCTTATAAAGTAGGTAAATAAGTAACCATGTATATATTATAAATAAATACTATAATAATAATAATGCGTTATCTTCTGAGATATTTATTTTCAATTGCATATTTGTACACTCAATTTAAATATTTATCGGACTTCGGATGGGTGTGAATCATATACCGCATATAATATTGCCTTCCATTTAAATTTGTAAAAAGCCTGGCCTTACACTTTTTACTGCGTTGTTTGGAACAAATCCAATATTTTCGATCAATTTTCACTTTGGCGCATATATAAGAGTGTCCATCAAATATCAACTTCATATTACCACGTTGACCTCTCTCATAATGAACCGTTCCAGGCAGGAATTCATTTTTATAAACTTGTTCCAAATCTTCAACATCATCTAAAATAGAAGTAATATTTAAATATTAAGTTAGATTCAGAATACATTTACACGAATAAATTATGTATACAGGCTATAACCTATTCCTATAGGCTTGTTTTTTTTTTTTGTCAAGCCCGGACGGAATTGTACAAAAAAAAACAATGTTTGGGCTATATAGTTAACATTTAAAATCCAACAATGAATAAGCTTCTTCGGGCATCGGGCTTAGTTAAGCCCAGAGTGCTACCAGCACGAATTTCATACTTATTTATCGATCGACAGTTTCTATGGAAACATTTTTCTCTGATGGCATCGCTAAGAAATTCCACTGGGCTTGAAAAATGACGCCTTAATACACTTAGGCCCATTTGCTGATACGAAACTTAAATAATTAAAGTAGAACATAAACGCTTATGTGACATTTTACGCAGAGGAAAAAGTAGAACATAAGCTGAAACGGCTCTAGGACCCGTTTGCTGATACGATAGGTACTTAAGCATTTATGTTCTACTTGAAAAGCTTACGTTCTACTTTTTCCTCTGCGTAAACTGTCTCACAAGCCCTTGTTCTACTTAAATATTTAAGTTTCGTATCAGCAAATGGGCCTTATAGATTCACTTACACGAAGCTTTATATTCCCTAAAAAACGTAAAGCTCCACCCGAAAATATCAAAAGACGACTTTAAAAAATATTCGCTCAAACCAAAGCATCGACGTCAACTTAGCGCACAAGTCGATCCAGGCGATTGCTTCCCTCTTTTCATGTGTCTCAAAAAGAAGGCGTTAAATGTCCGCTGTTTAGACTCAGTCAAAAAATGAACTACTTCAGCAACTGAACATTTAAAAAAAAAAATGATAAATAAAACACTTGTTTTTTTACAGATAAAGCTATAAAAAGAAACGTTAAAAAGAGTCGTGGAAACCTTGGCCCACGACTCACAGGGCAACTGGTCTTCCATCTCATCTTTTTTTTCATTCGTTTTCATTATGTTCGAGAAGAGTCAGACGCAAAGAATCATCGTGTAATAGGGGACCAAGTACGAAATTTTCAATTTTCGAACAACAAATGTATGAAATCTATGAAACTCGAATTTTTCGATTTTCGGATGACCTTATCTATTTTCCTAATATGTAATATCGTAGGAAAGCCTTCAAGTAGAACCACCATGTAAATAGACAACAAGACATCTCTAAGTCCAAGTCCATCTGGTCTTTCTATGGCTAGGAAATCGAAAAACGATGAGATCGAAAACAAGCTTTGGTTACTACGCGAACTTGACATTGTACACTTTCATCATGCGAAAAATTCCGATGAGTGAACGTTATTATGATGAACGTAACAATATTTGATGAAACAATTAGGTATTGAAGAAATAAATAAAACAAAACTTATATCAAATCTTTTTATTGATAGTACTTTTTTATCCACGGGTTGTTTTTTTTTAAGCAGTTTTGTTCCAACGCCAACAAAAATCAAAATTTTCGAAACAATTTTCCACCTATTCTATTCAAAATATTGTATAATATTCAAGGCGAAAAATGTTTGCCTAAGCCATCCATTGAGTCATTAATTAACCCTTAATTAATGACCTATAGACCTAAACATAGAAATCAATTATTTGCGTACGCAAAATCCATTTGCATGCAAATAATGCTGTGAGGTGAATATATATTTTTTTTTGGAAAGTGTTAGCCATACAAAAACATATTTTTTATCCACCCCACAATTGCCGGTCAATTGTTTTGCTTGACATTCCATGACAGCGTTGAATGAAACTGTAAGCCAATCATGTAAACAAATAGTTTTGTATTTCACCTCAATAATTTATGACATATGAAAATATTTGTATACGTTTTTTTTCGCACGGAAACTGTTAGTCTCTGAATTAGATGTATCTTTTTCCGTGGTAAACTCCAAATTAAAATCATTTTAACGGCATGCTTTTTTGGAATTGGTACAGTTTAGGCATTTCTTTTCATTTACAATAGTATAACAGACAAAATTGTTGCTTATTATTCCGAAAGAGTGCTCAGTAAATAGGTAGTGTGCAGGATGTGGGCTGTATGATCAAATACTTTTGGGCAGCAGACAGTTTCATTTTGTCTTTTATGTTGATAGTAGATAAGAAAGAACCTCTTAAAACAAAGTTATCTGAAATTTGATAAGTTTAAAAAGAGTTTGGAAGTTTTTTTTATGCATGTACCTACCTTTACGCAGTTCTTCAAATTTAGGGAAATTTGGAAGTTTTGAAAAATTCCACTGTCATGCGGGGATCAAAGATATTCAACATATATATCTAAAAACATTTTATTACAATAACAGACTGCTTGTATCACTAGCACGTTTGCACAACCCTTGCGGTTTATATCGTCTTTTCTTTCTTTGGGAAGATCGATTACAATATGGATTCATCTTACGCGATTACTGGTATCCCCCATTCGTTTCTGGTCGGGCTGGGTTCGAAATCCCGAATGTAACTGTAACTGAAACATTACTCCAAATGTAATCAAACAGACCTAGTCCATTGCGAAAACAAAGCTAATGCAAAAACAAAACTAAAGGTATCCGAAAAAGTTTACTAATCAACTTTTATTCAGGGTATTTCGAATAAATTCTGCGTTTCGTAGTGCCATTTGGACTACGGTGAACATTTTTTGATCTGCAGAATTAGATAGTGACATACAATAGCAACAGTAACTACACCGTGCTGGGCATACATCACACCAGGACCTAGGAAATCTGGCCAGTCAAGTATTCTTCTGTTATACCTATATATTTTTTAAACTTATACTTTGATACAAAAATGTAAATATACTCTTGATTGAGTATAGTACATTTGCAAATCTAATTTAATAAAAACTTATAGATACCTACATACATAAATCACAATAAAAATTACACCACAAATAAGATTTTGCAAAAACATAACTATTTAATCGAATTTTAAGTGCTGGAATTCGGGTAAATGATTATGATTACAAGACGTCAGCTTAATATCTTCTGGATCATCCACAGCAGTTATTACACGTGCACGACATTTTTTTAACTTAACATGTGCACAGCTCCAATAAACTTTATTTCCATACTTTTTGTTTTTAATATATGAATGTCCATCAAATACTAACTTTGGCTGACCTCTCTGACCGGAAACAAAAGTAAATCTGGGAAGTATTGTTGGCATGAATCCACCTACAAATAAATATAATAGAAATAAAGCATAAAGTTATTAGTAGTTGTTTTTTTTTATTTAAAACTATAAAAAATATATTTCCAATGTATAAAACATTTTGGTATTATTTAATAAAATATAAACATATATTTAAAATTTGTATTACTAACATCTATACAGTTGCAGTTATGTACTTATGATTAGTCTTAGATGAATTATTCGATTTTAAACATAAAACATAGAGTACATATTGCTAGTTTTTAAAATAATGAAATAATTTTTAATGTTTTTAAAGCCAGAATTTTTTTGTTGAGGCTGCAATTGTTCCAGCGACGATATAGTTATCTGAAATTGAGAATTATGTTTTCATTAATTATCATTGATTTAGAGCCAATTTTTCAATCATCAGTTAAATTCAATAAATAAGCATAGTAATAAATAGGAATAAATGTGTGCTTCTTCTATAGAATAAGTGCTCTGATGTTTAACTGACTATTGGCAAATTGACTCTTAGTTTGTTAAATTATTAAGTTTAAACTAGTTAGAAGTGACTTAAAAAATGCCAATTTACAGGATTTTTGTTTGTACAGGTACGGTTTGCAAACAATGACTTATAAATCCTAAAGTATGGCACGTAGGATTAATATTTTGATATCAAATGAAAGATCATAAAAATATCTTTCAAATTATGTTAAATACTTTTTTCTACACTTGGTATATCTATATATAAATAGGCTTAAATAAATTTTGTGGTACCATTTTCTCAAAAAGTATCGGACCGATTTGGATAAATTTTATGTGGTTGGAAAGCTATAATCGCGGGGGGTGTGCGAATCACAAAATTAAACACTGTGGGTCCATTTTAGCTAAGTAGCATTTTATACTGCCGCTCACTGTGCACATTCAAAAAATTAAATTTAAAAAATAAACAAAATTGTTTTTTGCAATTTTCAAATATTTTATAGCTACCTTTCATTTTTTGATTGGTGTCGAATTTCGACACGGGGTGGGGACGAGACTAGTTTTGAATAAACGAGCTAAAAACTTTTTTTAAAAATATTTTTTGAGTTATTTTCGAAAGTCAATATCTCGAAAAAATCAGTGATGACCTATATTTTTTTACACCACTGTAATGCCTGATTGATAAGCTTTAATTTAATATATAATTAAGTTATCATACACTGGGTTAATGCCATCCATTTAACACTTTTCTTTTAAAAAGTAAAATTCAAATAATAAAAATATGTTAAAAAACAAAAGTAATGTTTCATTTTAAATATGTACCTATCTATTTTTTACCAAATTATGTACATATATGATATTTAAAATATATTAATGCTAATAAATTGAAAAAAAAACTAGTCTTCGTTCAAAGTGTCAATCAAAATAGCATCCAAAAATAGGGCTGGTGGTATGCTTATTGTTTCCTGGTGTCGTGCATAGCCCAAAAAAGTTTTTGGCTCGTTTACCCTGAGGCCACACGAGCAAGTACTTGCAAACAAGTTGGCTACATACACTGCCTGTCAAATTCGTAATTTGCATTCCAATTGCCTCCCACTTGCTTTCCACTTGCTTGTCTCCCAACTTGCTTCACTACTGGCTTCAAAACTTGCATGCCAGTTGATAAGCAAGTTGCTTGGGTTTATTTTTGTTAGTAAACAAATGTGTATGTAATGCAACTTGCTTGCCAGTACTTGCTTGTGTGGTCTCGGGGTTATTGAAAATATATCAGGTGTAGAAAAAAATGTTTAACATAATTTGATTTTTATGATCTTTCATTTGATATCAAAATATTAATCCTACGTGCCATACTTTAGGATTTATAAGTAATTGTTTGCAAAAAAGCCAGATTTTTTTAATTTGCAAAGATCAACTTAAAGCTCAATTATCTCAAAATCTCCGGAGACGAATTCGAAAATATTTGGCAGATAGATTGGGCTAAACGTTAGCTTTCATTTGGTACTAGTCTCATTAGTGTACGCCCTGGGCCCAAAAATGGGTCATCTCCTTTTTATGTTTCTAGCCTCATCCTAAAGTTTACCTACCTATTAAACTCGTATTTCGGTTTTGTGAAATTTGCTGCCAGCTATTGGTCTATATGGTTGAATGTAGCTGGGACATATTTTTTGGATCTACCATTGGACGAGAAATATTAAAATTGGTTTGAACACACTTTTTAGGTATGTTTGTTTTTTTATATCACAGTTAACTGTCAAAGAAAAAAAAACAAGTTTGGGAAACTGGATTCCAATTTCACATTGCCGATTCGTAGTTTTGGGAAGTACACGAACAGACATAATAATAAGCTAAAATTTATCGCAGAAGTACCTACTTTTCTTATATATTTGGACTGAACATGAAGAAAAAGACATAAAAGAATATAAAAAAGTGTGAATTGCTACTAAATTTGAATTGAAAATTAATGCAAACAAATAACAATTGAAACATTTTTAAATTTGAAATTGGACAGCTCAATCCCGTCAATACAAAGTTGTACTTTTCTGTTCTTGGGTGTTCTGACAGTTTTCACACATTTGTGCTGTTATGCTTTGTTCTGATCCAGTTTTTCTACATTAAACACAGCTAATTTGTGTTATTTCTGTTTCCTTACTACTTACTTCATCGGAAAGCTGGAATAAACTTTAATAAACACACAATTTAGTTAAGATTGAGTTGATTTTGAAAATGAGTTAGCTTTATTGCAGGGATTTTTATGCAAAAATTGGCAGTCGTCAAATTTTGACAAAATACTCTCACAGCTAATTACCGAAAATTAGCAAAAAAATGTTGGCTTGGCCGCCAAAACTATGTACCTTTTATTTTTGAAAGTGTGGAACAGGAATTGAGCAAAAAACTGTTGACAAATAGCAAAAATTGTCAGTTCTGTTCAATATTTGGAACAGACGTTTTGAAATGGGAGTTTCCACTGGTTAAATAAATCTATATATTTTGTATCTCGATTTTTCGAGAAGCTGATATTTAATATAAAAAGGAAGTACCTAATTCAAAATGTATGAATTCATTAATAATACAGATAAAATAGGATAAATAAAACAAAAAAATTAGTACCATCATGAAACTTGGTGAAAACGTTTCATGTATTATGAAAATGGAAAATCAAAAGAGTCTATAAAAATATTTCACATGGAAGGGTGTTTTTTTGAGGGGGAGAGGGGAGAAATTGTGGTGTTTCAAACAGAAAAAATAACTTTGGTGCAACCTAAGCATATGACATATGTTTTTAAGGTAGTTTTAAATGCTGAGTTAAATGACACTAAAATCAAGTGATCGTTACATAAAAATGACAATTACTTTTTTCACGGAGGTCGTTTCGACTTGGTATTGGTGTCATTTGATTCAGCATTTAAAACTACCTTAATAACATGCGTCACATGCTTAGGTTGCACCAGTTAATTTTTTTGTTTGATACACCACAATTTCCCCCCTCTCCCCCTCAAAAAAACACCCTTTCATGTAAAATATTTTTAAAGACTCTTTTGATTTTTCATTCTCATAATACATGAAACGTTTTCACCAAGTTTCATGATGGTACTAATTTTTTTTTATTCGAAAGACTTTTCGTACTATTTTACCTGTAGGTACTATAAGCTTATATTTTTCTGTGGAAAGGTGATCAAGGGATTATATTTTTTTTGGAAATAATGAAACAGACACAAAACTACGCGAATACTTAGGCAAATTAAAGTCAATTTTAAATCGTACTATTTGTCCCAAAAAGATCAATTTTAATATTGAAATCTTGATTTACAAATAAGATGTTTCAGATATCTAAAAAATATAAACGAGATTCCTCACAAAAGTTACTCATTTTTGCTTGCTCAACTATATTTTGTCACAGTAAATTAATTTCGATTTCCATTGGTTTCACTCAAGAAGACACTCATTCTGAATCGAATGAAACAGTGCTTGTATTTTTACTGAATTCTGGGCCCGTAACGTTTTTAATTTGTTTTTGCTTGTATTTGTTCGAAAATAAGTTTTCAAACAAAATGAAGATTGTTGCTTATGTATTTGAATATTAAATTATATTTGAATTTAAATATAATTAAATTATATTTGAATTTAAATATTCAAACATATAAGAAACAAACTTCATTCACAAATACAAGCAAAAACAAAATAGAGATACGCCCATTTGTTTAAAAACGTCTTTTTCAAGGCTTTTAAACGAATCACAACGGAATACATAAAGAAATAAGAGTTATCTCTTATATATTCTTATTTGATCAGCTGTCTGATGAAGGGTGTAACCACACCCGAAACGTTACAACTTAACAAAAAAAAATAGCTATCAAATTTTGACCTCTAGAGGACAATCAAACTTTATTAACAATATTTCCATTTTTTCTAAGACAATTAGAAATACTGCTCACGGTTTCACAATTACTCGGTTAGAAAAATACCCGAGCATTACCCGGGTACCCGAGTACTCGAGTGGCGAGTCTTCAGGTACCCGTGTACTCATGTGTCTCGGATACCCGAGTACCCGGGTACCTATGTGTCTTGAGTACCCGAGGACACTGGCAGCTATGGAGTATAAAAGCTGATCATATCAATTTAAAATAATGCCCGGGTATTCCGGTAAGCGGGCGGGTATTAAGAACTATATACTTCAACATGACAGATCCTGCAAAATGATGATTAAGAGGTTTGTGAATGAACCAGAGTGATATATTGCTATTTGGTTAAGAGCTCTTTTTTTGTTCCATAACACTCACTGAGGTGCACTGTTCTGCTCTACACTTGCTCAGATGATTCTACAAAATCACGTGGGCATTTTTCTTAATTTTTTTTTAATTTTATCTTCGCTTTAAAAAAAATCCTATGCAAAATACAGTAACAATTTGGTATAACTCCGTATTGTTGTTGTATTAAACATGAAAATTTTCTTTGAAGCGAAGATTAAATGCACTCAAAAACAAGGCTAAAATCTAGGTACTAATAAACGCAAGTTATATAACATAAATTTTAAAAATAATTACCTCCAAATAATTGACAAATCGTTATCGTCCAATACATCATTTAACACATTTTGACGTGCAATTTGTAGTTCCTTATGCATTTACATTATTAGAATTGAGTCGATAGTTCATAAATCTCCTCATTTTTTTTTTATAATTTAATGAGTATGAAAAGCAAATCGTAAACAATATTTTTCAACTCCATCAACTAAACGACTAGTAGCACGAGCTTTACACTTTGCACCTTTATATTGTGTACAACGCCAATTTGTCGTATGTTTTAACATTCGATCAATCACAAATTCGTATTTTCCAACCAATAGTTTTCGATTTTTCTTTTTTGTATAACCAAAGACACATATTTCAGCGTAACCTTCTAAGAAGCACGAGTCTGTAAAAAAAAATTAAAAAAGAAAATGGTATTAGTTGAAAATCATTCAAAGTAAAAATAATTTGTCTTTTTCTTTTAATTTATATTAAATACCACTCCTTATTCTAATAAGCTTTGTCATTGCAGCTATCTCACGAAGACACATTATCTCAGCTGCTGCCGATGCTCTCATACTCTAGTCTTCGAAAAAATTACAAAATAACGAAAGTTACAATGAAATTAATAATTGAACATAACAAAAGTTTTCCTTTTCATTAATTTATTTATTAAAAAAAAATATATAATTATAATCAGAGATTTAACTGTCAAATTCAAAAGCCAGCACTTTCGATATTACAGATTTTGACAATCCTTGAACGCAATGATTGTGAGGACTTTTATGAACCACTTTATCGTTGAAGGTGTGTACTCTTGCATGACACTTATGCAATGTTGTATACTGCGTGCATCTCCAGTAGATTTTATTACGAATAAGCTTCTCCTTGACAAAATAATATCCATTGTGGTATAATTGTGTTTTTCCCTTTTGACTTTGAACGTAGTGTATCATATTATCATCGCCATCGACATCGCCATCATCATTACCACCTAGAAAAAAAAGATAAATTGTAATTATGAAGTAAGACAGTTATTAGAAATATTTAATGAACTGGTGTATTTGTATTAAGCTAGCCATACACGACAGGGCCAAAAAGCCAATCCAAAATTCATCAACAGTGGGGTAGATCGGCCGCCAACCCATTTGAATTTTCAGCCAATCCGAAATCTAACCCAACCAAATGAATCGGCGTAGGGCGAACGTGAAGAGCAGCTTTACACTTTCATTAGTTAAGATAGATCTGATTCAACAACGTTTTACTTTTTTTATATTCTGCTCAACTGAGGTCAATATCACAAAACTGCAAGTCTTATACAAGGTCATCAAACCATTAAGGTCAGTTGTACAAACGTGGTTCAAATTTTGATCCGTGGTTCAGCACTTTTAACTCACCGATTCCAAGGGTATTTTCACATAATTGAATCTGAACCATCGTTTAACCTAAGTAAATCCTCTGAAATAGGTGAGTAAAGATTTATGAACCACGGACCAAATTCTGAACCGCGTTTGTACCAAAAAAACTGACAAACTCTTAAGGAACTACTACAAAACAATTATTCTACATAGTAGTTGTTTATTGTGTGACCAAGGCAGTTCATTGCTGTCTGAGTTTTATGTGTACATATATGAAAACTGTAGCTGGCAACACAATTTCTGGTTGGCCGGGAGCCACAAAAAGTTTTGAAAATTAAAATACGCAAAGCAAGATTGATATAACAAAGAATTCAGAAGTCTCATGTTAACTCACTGGCATTTTAAATTCTGATTCAAGCCTTGTATACAGTTCGAAAAAAAAAATTAAAATTGATTATGACTAATTTTTATACTTTCCAAACGACGCACGTTTTTGTATGAGAAAAGTTCCAATGCGAACGTTCTAAAAAATATAAACTCTTTTCATGCCAATACATCAATATAGGTTTGTTTTTAATTAACATTATCGTACTAGCCCCTCTTTCGCGGTTTTCAAAGAATTTTATTTCTTGGATTTTAGTTTAGGGTTTTCGGTGGAAATCAAAGCACTTTTAAAACGAAAATATTCCCAATTAAAGTGGAATAAATTTACATGTGGATCCATGTTAGATACCAAGTAGGTAAACAAAATTTTCTTTCGTGAAAGTAAAAAAAAATATAATGCAGGCTTTATGAGGGCCTTACACCAGGCAATATTATAGATCAATATCACATATTACGCAATTATATTGACCGTAACAACTCCGGTAGCGGTACGATTTGTTTCCATATTTTTTTGCTATTTATTGAACAATAATATTCCTTGGTAAGGCCCGCATAACAAAGTTTTTCTTTTTAAGTTAACTCGAAAGTACGACTAAAATTATCAAAATGCAAATGGTAGAAATCACAACTATCTTTAAGCTTTCTCAAAACTTTGATGAGGAACTAGGTTACCTATTCAAAAAATTCTCTAACAGAGGAGTGGGAGTGTCTAACATTTCTTAATTTAACGATTTATTTTTTTCCCAATGCCTTGTTAAGTACCTAAATGAATAAATAAAATATTTTCTAGATCTACAAAAAACAATAATTAAAATAACATTAAACAATCGTAAAGTATAATTTATCTCTCAAAATTTAAACATCTTCGCTTATTCAAGTCATCAATTAAAAAAATAATTTTGTTTAATATTCTTTTTTATCAGATTCTATTCTCATTTCTAATTTATTTATGTATTTACACAGATATATAAAAAAATATGAAAAGCATTATTATTTTTAGTTTCCTACTATAAACAATTTATTTTTATTTATAACTCCAGGTTATGTGCTAATGCTGCTGGTCGATTATTCCATACGATATCGAAGTACTATCCATTTCAGCCTTAATCGGAGTCATATGAATCGTTTTATTAAGCCCGTATTTGTTTCGTTTTAGCTCTGCATGTACATGTTCGGCTTTATTAACAATAAACTTCGGTGGTTGTTCTTTGAGCATTGTTATTCGGGCTGGACATTTGATTTTTTTAGTTGCCATCGAGCTGCAGCGCCATAGAATCTTCTTCTTGTTTTCACTCATCATTAGGAATCGAACACCATTCGCCATTATAGCTGGACGACCTCGTAAGGATTGTGTGAAATACACCAGCATATCATTTGGATTTGGTACAATATCATTCGCCAAGACAACTGTGAACAAAAATCAAATGAAAATTAAGGTTATTTAAAGTTATATTGAAAAATGTATAGAAAAAGTAACTTGAAATGTAAATTTTCGAAAAAAGATATTTATAAAGGCAAGTTTTAGAGAATCGTTGTTTATAATTTTATTTCACTTAATTTGTTTTCTTTTGATTTTGTTTATATTTAAGTCAAACATTAAGTAACAGTAGGAAACTATATTAATGTAAATATATACATTATGTATGTATATAATATACTAGTATATATATTTATGGATTTTATATATATGTATGTTAAATCAAGACATTTTTTTTTTATTTCTTTTGACTTTTATTATTTGCTGTCGAAGAATTAGTTTGTCTTTTTTCAGTTTTTATATGACAATGTCGATGAATCTGGCGGAAATCATTCGGATCAAATTTATTCATACAAATTAAAACTGGACATCTAATACGGCGATAGTACCAATGACATCGCCAAAATAAGTTAGTTCTGTTCTCGTTATTGCGAAAGTACTTCAATCCATCAAGGAATAGGAGTTGACCTCCGCGTTTCGATAGTGAAAAGTTTATTTTCGGATCAGTCCCAGTGTACTGTCCTCGACCTAAAAATATATAAGGAAATTTTTTGTAAATAAAGTCTATGGTTTAGATCTAATTCTATTAATATTAACACCATCAGTGGTTCATCATTATGCAAATACATAAATAATATTAATAATAAAACTAATTTTATATTCTTCATATTTACACAAATGTATTTGCCAGTCCTTTTCTTTTTATAAGTTTGATTTTTTAATAAAAAAATAATAATAATTCACTTTATTATTACGTGTGTTTCTTTTGGTCTTCAATCTCGTGAGATTTAACAAATTTTTCAAAATTAAGATATTATTGAAAAGAAAAAAAAACAACAACAACAATAACTTATATTCTATTATCCTCGTTAAGTAACGTCGCTAGTTCTTCCTTGGGAGAGATTATTGATTTCATTTCGATGTCATTGTTGCTGGACGAAATTAAGGGTTTGATTTCTATGTCGTTGCTGGTGGTGTGTCTGTGCTGATGACATAGTCGTAGGTTTAAAGTTGTTTCATCGTATATGGCAATTGCTGGACATTTTTCCTTATAATAATTACTACATTTCCAATATTGCCGTGAACCTCGTTTCTTATTTCGGAAAAATCGAAATCCATTGATGACAAGAAGCTTGCCTCCGTTCTTTTTTGAATCAATAAAATCTATGCGGAAGCCTGAAAAATAAAATTTGATTTAGAAAAAACTAAAAAAAATTGTTTAATAAAATTAATAGTTCATATATAAATGTACATATGTTTTTACTGTATGGAAAATAAAACAACAAATTATTACTTTTTTATTTTATCAATCTTTAATTTGTTAAATAATTCTTGTTCGGTAGGTACAGTTATTTTAATTACTAATAGTTTACTTACGGCACTTTTTTTCTAATTTTAATTATTTAAGTAAAAAAAAAATATTTGCACTTATCGTGAATTGTATGAACATTTCTGAATAGATTCGAGTTAAGATTCAACACTGTGCTCCAATTTTTTGTTTTAAAAAGGCATCCATTATGGAGTCCCTCAGATATCGTAAAAAATTGTAAGTAGAAGTTAGTTTTCCCCGCAGTTACACAGTAGTGGATCTGCCTTAGAACCACCGTCTCATCTTGAACGCTCCCTTTAAGAAGAAAACGCCGGCTAATCTACTTTGAAGGCGGTTAGGTAAATATTGATGAAATAACGAACATTGATTTTGAAAGAAGACTCTCCTATTAGACAAAAAAGAAATCTGTGGGAAAACTTTCTAGTCACACTGTAGGTTATCTGACATTTTTCTACGACTATTCGAGAAAAAAAAAGAAATATTTGAAGCTAAATATTGTTATTTGAATCGTTCGGGTTCCATGATAGGTGCCATATTTTGTTATTTTTGTATTATCTTACAATAGGAGTATTCTTGTTCTTTTTTTTTAAATTAATGATTAACAATTTCATGATTATGTATACCCTTAAGAACACATTTGGTTGGAACTTCAGTACTAGTTATTGCCCTAGCCTTACACAAATTATGCCATTTTGTACATTTCCAATATATATTTGCTCCATAGATATTATTTTTGATGAAACGATGACCCTCATAGCATAGTAATTTATTGCCACGTGGTGATGTTGTATATTTTATTTGTCCCCAATTATCTAATGTACGGGCATCAAGAAATTTCGGCTTTCTATCAGATATTCCACTTTTGGTCTTGAACATTGAATTAACTTGAACACAGCGTAAAAAGCTTTCTGTTGGTATATTGAAGTCTCGTGCCATATTAAATGACATACATTGATCTATATAAAAAAGAAGAAAAAATATACAAAAATAATTGTGAGTTAACCAAATACTTATAATTTCGAGATGAAAAAGATAGATTCAAAACTTTATGAAAGAAAAATATACACATTTTTTTTATAATTATTTATTAAATGTTTTACTTCTTTCTATTTATTATAAATCTTCGGTTTCGATTTATATGACTTTTGTACTGAATATTAGTGGCAGTATATACGAATTTATTTGTACCAAATAATTTTTTTTATCAATTATTGACGTTTTTATCAATTTGGGAGAAATTAGGGGATGCCTCAATTAAAATAAAACAGTGACCTTTTAAAGGACCACCAGAATGTTCATTTGCTTTTGTTTGGATCGCAAATAAAATACTATTTCTTCACTCTTTTTTCACTCCAAACATTTCAAAAGCCTTCTATTATTCGAAGTGATGTTTTGGAAGTGTTTTTTGAATTTTATTAAGAAGTGCACTCCGAACACTTCAAAGTTTTATTAAAATGGCGACGTTAGATATGATGAATTGAATTTTTGTATTCCATTGTAAAAAAAAGTGAAATATTCCACAAAAACAATAGAAAACGACGAAATCTCGCAAACAAAAATTTCGAATAGGTAGGTAGGTAATGACATTTCGCTTTTTTTAGGTAAATCTCGAAAACAGAAATCCTGATTTCCACAATCTCGAAATTACAAAATATCGCTTTTAAAAATCTCGCATTTCCATACCGCACCAAATAATCTAACAAATATCAACCGAAATCTCGCAATTTAAAATTTCACATATCACAATCTTGCAAAATAAAATTTTGGAAGTTCAAATCTCACAGTAGCAGTTTCTCATTAAAAAACATTGTGCAAACTAAAAAAAAAGAAACTCGAAAACGAAAAGCTTTTTCTTAGGCTTATATTGTTTTCCAAAATGTATTTTTAACAGTTAATAAAAATTACCCTACATAACAAGTGGATATATGTACAATTCTATGTTCTCTTTCTTGCTCTCAACAACAATTGAAATATAAACAAAAACAATAATGAATGACAATATGGTCTAAAAGTGCATAAGTAGGCACTCGATTTGTTTTGCAGAAGTAGAAATCTCACAAAATTCAATTTCGCGCGAGATTTGAATTTGCGGGGTTTTCATTAAAAACATTTATTTGTGGCAATGCAATTAACTTTTGCGAGACTTTGATTTGCGAGATTTTAGTTTGCGGGATTTGGTTATTGCGGGATTGTTAAAAGTGGGATTTTTTAATTGCGAGATTTTGATTTGCGAGATTTCGTACCCAACCCGTAAATACGTACCTACATAACTCTTGCACCTGTAGAAGCTTCAATTAAAAAAATAAAATGCTCGACTGGGGCGCTCGTACCTGCTCTTTCAGTTTATGCTGTTTGGAATACACCTTTAAAAATATGCGAGTAGTTATAGAAAAATATAACGAAGAATTGAACTCGTTCTTTCTGCTGTAAACTAATGGAAAATAGCTTAAACAGCTGGCCAAACACAATGGTGTATCAATAGCTGCAGTTCGTAGCACTGTCGAAGTAGAAAGTAACGAAAATTGAATGAAGCGCAACAATGCGAAGCTGTAAATGTAGAAAGAGATGTAAATTTCGACTTAAAGGGAATTACCAAAAAAAAAACCTTAAGTTCAAAATTTGAAGAAAATCGCCTTAGTGGTTTAGGATGTAAGTCGGCCAGGACCCACTTTTTTCGTGCTCTCCATCTACACGAATTCAAAACTTTTCACGACTAAAAACTGAACTCAAAGAGCAAATAACATCCCCGCCCCACACAGTTACTAACAAATCACTTGAAGAAAGTTCTTGCAGGCAGCAAGTTTGCTTGCAAGCAAGTAAAGGGTCGCTTGCAACAAGCACATTGTCATACATTACAAAATCGAAGTTTTTGAAATGATTGCTGCAAGCTCTTTACTTGCAAGGTGTGACGGCGCGGCGCCTTAAGTTTCAGAATTTAATTGAAATAAAACTAAACTTAGTTTTTGTTAACATATTTCAATAGTTTTATTATTAACTAACTTAAATTGTAGACCTAAGTTATTAATTTATACTACAAAGATATAATGAGTTTTATGAAAGGACTTGTGCAGTCACCATCACACTCACCTATAATTCAAATATGTATGTTATGTATGTACAATTTTTATTTGTTCTCAGATTTAATGATTTTATCAAAACCCATAGGACGTTTATGGCTATGCATAAAAGTTTTTTGCAATATTATTTCAACTCCCGATTCATCTTTTCCAGTGACAACACGTGCTTTACAAAGCTGAGTATCCTAAAATAAAATAAATATTAAAACTGTTATTTGAGAAGTGTTTATTATTTTGATACAAAAAAAAAACTTACCTTTTTTGAACAAATCCAATAAGTTCGATGAGCAGATCGACGATTCTTAACATAAGTGTAACGATCATAGACAAGTAAAATGCTACCACGTTGACCTTTAGCAAAAACTGCTATTTCTAAAATAAAGGATGTTAAAAGTTTTATGTTAGGAGAAAAGAATTTAGTTTTAAGGATTGATAGAAAAGGGAACACATTTTGTTTTGTTTGGAAAAGCATTTTCCATCACTAATAATTGGATTTGAACCTAGACCATACTTGTATGGGTTAGTTGATAAACAATTCCAACTGCATTGGAATCGAGTATATAACGTGACTTTTATAGTATTTGACCAGATTCAAATCCAGTCAGTAACGGAATTTTTTTTTCAATTTAAAATAAACATACTATGCAAAAAAGGAGTTTAAAGATAAAGTTGTCCACGTCAAATATAGTTTAGAGCTCCAGCCTTAGCTGGACCTATACTCGGTTTGAATCTTGTTGATTTTATAATGAACACGACGTTCTTTGTTAAAAGTAGTCTAAATTGTAGTTTCAAACTGGCACTTCAAGCCAAGTTACGATGGCAATGTAAAATTGTCAAATATTCATAACCCACAGCTTATACAAGTAACAAAACAAAACTAAGTGACTTCAAAATTGATCCAAAACCCCTGTTTATTTTGAAACAACATTTTTATTTATTAACAAACTTATATCAAAGGCACATTATTCCTTTGTTTTGTGGTCTGGGGGCTGAAATGAATGGCGGAGCATTTAATTTCTTATTTCATGGCTATTCATAACCTACTAAGCTTAATAAAATAAAATGTGTGACAAAGAACTATAATATGTACAACTTATACCATAGGCGTTTGTTTTTTGATAATTTATATGAAAAACGTTAATTCACAGAATGCTACACCAATTCAGCCAGGAGACATATTAAGTAAAACAACAACAATCCAAGGATATAGTTTTGACAATAGCTGTCTCTATTTATCTCAACAGATATGATAGAGATAGTTTTCTCAGTTTACGTAATTGTAATTAATTATATAGAATTCGTTGATTTATCGAGGCTTATGTTACAACCCATTATATAAATAGATATCCATCAAGGCTTATGTCCTTAACCTAGGATACATTTCTTATTTAGACTGCAGAGCTGCTGCGGTACACACTTAGATTAAATAATTATATATAAACTTAGTAAATTGTGCTATTTTCCTCCAAAATGTATTTAGACGAAATGTTTTTATCTAACTTTAAGCCTTGATAGATAAATCAAGGAATTCTATACATGTATTAGCTGCTGCAAAATGTACATCCTTACGTTTTGTATATTTCAGCAAAAATAAATACAAATACTATTTTTTCTTCATTTTAAAATAATATTTAAAGTGTTTGTGTTTATAAATCGTGGCAACGTACACAAAGTGCCCTCTAGTAAAGTATAAACCATATAGGTACCTACTCTTATAAGCATTATACAATACAAGTTCTATTCTTTACAGTTTTTAATTATTTACAGTTTTTTTATTTAAACAATATAAATATTTAGAATTCAACAAATTTTCTTTAAGTTTTTTTTTTTGCACTTTCTTAACATATAAGAAATATATATTGATGGTATTTTGTAATTCAATTTATTACAAATGATTTCTGTTTATATCTGGATAAAGGTGCATTGAGTTAGGATGTGATATTTTTGAATTGATAGTGCGAAAGCTCTTCTTGAGTGCACCTGTAATGAGCAACATTTCTTTTCATATTTATTTCGTTTTGATTTTAATAAATGCAATACAATCTATGAAACAAGCTTATCAAATACATTGATTTACACGAGTACCAGAGTAAAGCTGTTAATTCCGATTCAATGGGGCAAAAGGTAGGTACCTATGTAAAAAACAACCGATCAGCCGAACAGATAAATCACAAACCTGAGCAAATAAAATAGAAGCGTGGTGAAAATCCATATGGAGAGATTATTTATGTATGTACCTTCGTAGAAGATTACTGTTTTTGAAGTGTTTCAACTATTTTTCAATATGAAAGAAAGCTTGGTGAAACCTGTCGACATTGATGACGTAGATGGTGATCCATCCAAACGTTTCATACCGCGTAAGGTTCATTGCTCAAATTCTAAAGTTTTATCATTTGATAGAAACTGAATATTGTAAAATTGTCTAACCCGGAGGCCACACGAGCTAGTAATCGCTAGCGAGTTACTAATACATCGAAAATTTTCCTACTCGCTAGTCAACTGGCTTGCCTTTTTCGAAGCCAGTTGTGAAGCGAGTAGGGCGGCTAGTGATTTGACAATTAATGTATGTACCCAACTTGCTAGCGAGTACTCGCTCGTGTGGCCTCCGGGTAAGAGCCGACAGCAAATTTTAGGAGTGGATGTATAACCAAAATTTGAGTATGAAGGTTTTTAGGTACATGCATCGTGATATCGAATACTAAAGTATGGCAGGTTTTTAAATCAGCCTTTGGGAGTGGTGAGGGTTAAAAAGAGCTAGGTTTCATATTTTCAGTACTATAACCACTCTAAATTATTTACCAAGTTTTATTACATACATAATACATATTATATATTTTACGCACACATCTTACTCAATATGTGTAACAATAATTTAAAATTCGAATAGTAATTAATAAAGTATTACTGGTATATAATTCATGATGCTTCTCGAGTGGGCTTTAGAACGTTTTGAAAGATTTTTTTTTACAAACAAAATTAAAAGATCTATGAGCTTTCGCTTATTAGAACTTTCACTGTATATATATCAGGCTTTCATGAGAATCGAAAATCGTCAACAAGTTATGTGAACAAAAATAAAAACAAAATTAAAAACGTTAGCCCTTATCGAATCCTTCAATTTACAGTTCTGAATTCACGTATCTAAAATAATATTTTAACGAATCAAATTGTTTGATTTGAGAGAATAACAAAATTCGAAATTTTTATCTACATTTGGTCAATGAACTCGAAACCATAGTCAATAAATAAATCTGATTTTGGATTTTTCTTTCTTTTCGGCCGAGGCTTATTATCTACTGCAATTGGGTTTTTAATTTTTGGCGGAGTTCCCCGTTTCTTTCGAACGACATTTACTGGGTGGCTGTGCTTCAATGATTGTAGGACAATTTTTTGAACTCCATCAATAATATTCGTTACGACTCGTGCGTTACACTTTAAACTGCCCTATAGAATGAAATACAAATAAAATAAAATCAGTAATCATTCAAAATTTACAAATAAATCAAAAATAATTAACCTTCTTGGCACATATCCAGTAAGTTTTATAGCCACTTCGACGATTTCTCACATAATGATATCCATTCGAAACAAGCAAAGTACAACCACGTTGACCAAGAGTAAAGGTAACTTGGTTTTCTTTGATTATAAGACCATCAATAACTTCTGGGTTAAAGAGTGACGTCGGCACTAAAAAGAAATTTTGTGAATATTAGTGTTGTTTATTTATTTTTTTTATTAATAACATACATATTTACAAAATTCAATCGTGTGTTTCGTTCAAATCGAAAATAAAAATAAACAATATTTTATTTTATATAAAATTCATTTTATTTTACATAGGTACATAAATATTTTTAATGCAACTTAAATAATTAATTTTAGCATCGATACAATTCAGCTTTCTATGGTTATTTATTATTATTATATTATATTCAAAGAAACATAAACAAAATACTAAAAAAAAATAGGTTTGAGGAGCTTTATCACTAATAAACCACTTTAGAGTCACAAGTGAGTCACGAAAAAAAATCGTATTAGTTTTGAAGAGTTCGGTTTCAGGTGCAATCCCACTGGGAGAAAAGTTTTTCAATTAAAATAATAAAATTAATAGATTTAGGGCCAGTCTGTTCATAGTTAAATCTGTTATTTAATTTTCATAGGTTTTTATCAAATGACAATTAATAATCAACCAAAATCGGATGATTAGAAACTTTATTTCATTGATAAAATTTTACCAGTTGCAAAAGATGATTAGGTATGAAATAACTGGCCCTAAGCACCGCTAAAGGAGTCGTATCATTAGTTCAAGGAAATCCTGGGAAAATTCTTTTAAAAGGGTTTAAGTTAAACATCGTAAGGCGATAACGTTTTGACGAATAGATGGAAATCGTTTTTTTTTTCGGAAGCAATAGGTGTAGATTTATGTTTTGGATACCAATCGAAAGTGAAAGTCCGAATCCGTAAAAAGATGTGGTGTGCTACAACAACAAAACTAATGGTGGATCGCAATGCTGGATTTAAAGGAAGTACATATGCAGCATTTCGCAAGAGTGTGTTCAAAAATAAGAAATAAGTTGTGTACATATCTTATTTAAACAATTAGATTATATTCATAATCATCCTCATCGGTAAATAATTTATTTTCTGGTGTTGGAAATCTCTGGTGTATTATAGGGCGATGATTTTGAAATTCTGTGTATTTGTTTTTTCGTTTCTTACGAACCACATGGATTGGGTGGATATGATCCATTGATTGCAACACAATTTTTTGAACGCCATTAATTACATTCGTTACGACCCGAGCATTGCACTTCAAACTACCCTATAACAAATAGATAATAATAATTACAAAATTTATCGCAAACAAAATATCAAAACTAACCTTCTTGGCGCATATCCAATAGTTTTTATGGCCACTTCGACGATTCCTCACATAACGATATCCATTAGAAACAAGTAAAGTACCACCACGTTGGCCAGGAATGAAAGTAACTTGGTTTTCTTTTATTATAAGACCATCAGTAATTTCTGGATTATATAATTGTGACGGTACTAAAAAGAAATAGTATTAGTGTTAGTGTTGTTGTATTTTTTATTAATTACATTATTTTTACAATCTTATAGTTCAGTAACTACATACAACATACATACGTTAGTTCTGATTATTTGCGGAGTTGTTTATGATTTTGGTCTAACGATTTATTCAAGTTTTTGACGCGAGCCCGAGGATTAGGCCAACATCATAAAAACTCACCAAAAAATCGGCAGAATCTGACGCAAGGTTTTGTTCTATGAGACGACAAGATTACTGGTCTATTAATTGATTGGTTTGAATCAAAATAAAAAATAAACAATCAGCCTTATTGTGAGTTTCAACCGAACAACATTCCACCAGGGAAAATTAATATTTCACTTTTCGCCTAATGTGAGTTTTACCCAAAAATTTGTAATGCTCGAGAATTTCCCTTATTGTGAATACTCATTTTGGGTGAAATGTATCGTCAAATTTTAACTTATGCTGCCATTTTATTTTCGTTAAGATTTGACGATACATTTCACCCAAAATGAGTATTCACAATAAGGGAAATTTTCGAGCATTACAAATTTTTGGGTGAAACTCACATTAGGCGAAAAGTGAAATATTAATGCCATTTACGCAAGTTTTGTATTTGTTTATTTTAGGACAATAGAAGTTCGGGCGAAACTCGTAACTTTTTAAATTCCTGGTGAACAAAATTTTTCGGGTGAAATATTTTCCGGGCGAAAATAAGGCTGAATATTTTATTTTTTAATACGTAGCTCATTTGATTAAACATTAATATTTGGTGCTGGTTGCGAAAGTCTGACGAATGCATTAACTTTCACATGTTTTCTGAGTTGCTTTCTTATACAAAGAGAAAATTTTGGTAAAAACGATAGTATTGCTTGACAGTCTTTTGACCGATGAAGCAAATCAGAAAAGTGTTCATAAATGCAGTGAATGACATCTTTTAAATCAGGGGATTTCTTATGATTTTTGGTGAACCACACTTTTGGTTAAACTTCTGGCGTCAAAATGGTGGGTTTCGACCAATTTGGATATAAGCTGAGAGGTAGAATCTGGGACTGACATATTTTTAATCATGGGATTTTTATGATTTTTTGTAGTACCACACTTTCGGTTTTACTTCTGGCATCAAAATGGGGCCTTTTCACCACTTTGGGGCGTCTGGCAGGGTGAAAGCTGAGAGATATAAGTCTGGGACTGACATATTTTTAATCAAGGGATTTTTTATGATTTTTTTTGGTGTACCACACTTTTGGTTATAGCGCTGGAATCCAAAAGGGGGTTTCCACCACTTTGTGTGCGTCTGGCAGGGAGAAAGCTGAAAGTAAAATGTCTGGCACCTATATATTTGTAATCACGAGATTTTTCCTGATTTTTTGATGTGCCGCACATTTGGTTATACACCTGTCAACAAAAGGTGATTTTTAACACACTTTGATGGGTTTCTGGCGTGGGAAAAGCTGAAAGGGAAATGTCCGGGAATTAATTATTTGAGACCAGAAGGTCATTTCCTATATTTAATATATGAATTGAAGTAGTTATAGCCCTCACACAAAAATCAGAATAATCGCGGTTTTTAACCATCCACCACCGCCAAAAGCTGAGATTAAACCTTGCCAGGATATGTTTTCCATGTCACGATGCTTAAATCTATGTTGCCATGAATTCATATTGGTTAGTCATCCACTCCCAAAATTTGGTGTCGCCTCTTACGAATAATATTTCAGAAAACAATGATGTCACAAAAAATTCAAGGCCAGTTTTGGAAATTGAAATAAGTTTTCTACAAGATTTTTTTAAGACTTTGTAGAGATAGGTACATAATTTGTTTTTGTTGACAGTTTAAAAAAAGTACTAAAAAACGACTATTTGTGGTCTTTCGGAAAACCATTTGTTTCTTTATTTATTTTGATTAAAATAAAATAATAAATTGGGTGGCGCAACAGCTCGTGGAGAACCAGGGCCTAGTGACTTACAACTCACAACCATTCATGTGTGCGTGTTTGTTGGCAGGAATGGAGGGGACCTACAGTTTTTTGCCGAGCCCGAACGGCTAAATGAGAAGCACTTTTTCATGACAAGTATACTCTTGGAGGATTTGTCAGTTCCTCGCAAGAGGCAGTACCTCGAATAAAACATTTCTGTTTTTAGGTATTTATTTTGATTACATAACTAATAATAAATAAGATAAGATTTGTAGACTTTTAAAGCATCAAAATTCCTGTTGACACGAAACTTGGTCCACATATTTAATTTGTCATAAGCAACAAGAATCAAAAAAGCCAAGTTTTCAAATTGATTCGGCACACCGTTTTTCATCACCAAATTTTCTTACAAACCAATTAAAGGAACAAATTGTGTTGTTCCTAAATTTTGCGTACCCGCCAATGACAATGGAACAACAATTCCCGTTGATTTTCACAGCATAAGATAGATACTTTTTTGACTTGAAGTGGAATAAAAAGTACATTTTTCAAAAAAAAATTAAAAAAATAATTTTATATATGTTATTTATTGTTGAAATGCTAAGGATTTAATTTAGCTTTTGAGAATCTTTGTTGTAATTTATGCTATGCTTATGTTATGCTCGTATTAATTGAAAAACTCTTTGCCGTCATATGGGAGCGAACCATGAACCTTGCGATTCAGAGGCCGATGCACTACACACCGCGCCACTGAAGCCACATGGTCAGCTCTATCCCAATGCAGGTTTCGTTGTTTATCAATTGATAATTGATTGATCGGCCTCTGAATCGCAAGGTTCATGGTTCGCTCCCATATGACGGCAAAGAGTTTTTCAATTAATACGAGCATAACCAGACTAAGCACCACTAAAGGAGTCTGATGATCGAGGTGGCTCTCGTGAAATAGCTATAACTCCAGCCTATAAACTTGGTGGTAACACACACAAGTTGTTGTTGTTCATTCAAAATTATTCAATGTAAATTGATGTATAATGCGCAGCATGCACTGCACTTGTGTGGATTTCCATTTACACACAAGACCCAACTTAAATTGTAAATTAATTCTTGACCAGTGTCAACTCTTTCAACTCATCCCCCCCCCTTGTATGACCAACGAATTGTTGGCATACGAATCGGTGCATGGGGAAAAAAGAAAGAAACCGACTGAACAATAGCAAGCTTGTGTGTATTAATAAAAATACTAGTCGCTGTTGCAATTGATAAACAACGAAACCTGCATTGGGATAGAGCTGACCATGTGGCTTCAGTGGCGCGGTGTGTAGTGCATCGGCCTCTGAATCGCAAGGTTCATGGTTCGCTCCCATATGACGGCAGAGTTTTTCAATTAATACGAGCATAACCAGACTAAGCACCACTAAATGAGTCTGATGATCGAGGTGGCTCTCGTGAAATAGCTATAACTCCAGCCTATAAACTTGGTGGTAACACACACAAGTTGTTGTTGTTCATTCAAAATTATTCAATCTTTGTTGTAGTTCTGTCGCCCAATCTGTGAAAATTGCGGTAAATTATTTTAAGTGGCAACACAGACAGTATACCCAAAGGTGCATCTACTTAGCACTTATCTAAATTTCATCCCTAATGTATAAGTAATGAATTTCAAGGTTCCCGCCAAAAAACGCACGGGATTCGGTTTCCTGACCGGATTATACTTAAAAAAAAATGGAAGAAAAAACAAAACACTGTTTTTTTTCTTTCAAACAATTATACATAACTGAAATTCATCGATATCGTCATAGTTTTTTTTCTGGTGTTGGGGTTTGCGTTTTTGATTTATCGTTTCTTACGAACAACAGTGACTGGATGCTTATGAGCCCTTGCTTTTATGACAATTTTTTGAATGCAGTCAATTAAGTTGGTAGTGACCCATGAACAAACACATTAAATTTCCCTAAGAAATGAAACAAGAGAAAATAATAATTAAAAATTATCAAGATTAACCTTCTATTTGGCGAATTTCCAGTATACTTGAAGCCCTCCTCTTCATCCTTCATATAATGATATCCATTCCAATTAAGCTGAGTACCTGCTTTGACACGTATGAAGGTAGCTTCTGGATTACATGATGTTATCGGCACTTAATAAAATCTTACTTGGATTGGTCTTTAATTTTGTCTTCATTTTAAAAATATATACTTCGCTACAAGCTCCTTTAGTGTGTTTAAAATGTGATTAAAATTCAAAAATAAATAATTTAACGGTATTTTATTTCATATAATTTAATTTTATTTTAATTTCTATAAATGCAAATTAAACAATTCATTTTAGCGTCGATACAATTCAGCTAACTATGAAAATATATTATTAGAAGATGTGTATATACATTTTACATATAGAAATCAAAATTACTTAAAATATTTTAATGTTCGTCATACAGTTTTTTAGATTTTGCATTTCTTAAAAAGGTGCATGATTATGGAAACCGCATTTTATAATGACATCGTGTCGTGTCTCTTCGTCAATTGTTACAACTCGCGCTTTACATTTGTGGATACCTGCACGAGCACAAGACCAATAAGTCTTAGCCCCGGATGATTTGTTTCGGGTAAAACTATATTCGCCAACCTTCAATTTTCGACTTCCTCGGAATCCGGTTACGAATGAGTAATACGTTGAACCTGAACGAAAAACAAAGTGTTAAAAAAAACTAGATAGGATGAAATCAAATAAAATAGCATACGTCCTCAAAAGAAAGATACAAACACATCAAACTAATTGATTAAGATTATTTTTATTTATTAAATTATTTATATATTTTTTTGTTTGATATAATTATATCATATTCATAACACATTTAGATATTAATTAATTCTTATTTTTAATATTGAAAAGAAAAATTTGCAAATTCTTTATGTATTTATATTTATGTAAATGTATATTATATATTTTATGTATGGGGTTCAGCTTTAATTTTTAAAGAACCATATTTTCGAGCCCTAGTTATGACTTCATGATTATGTTCGCCATTTAAAACTGTCAAGATGTCTAATTTGGTCTTGATTCTCGCTCGGCAGCGAAGTACTGCGAATTGACTGCAACGCCAATATGTCACATCATCTCGGCTAACATGACGATTGAAAGTGTGTTGTTTCAATATCAACTGCTTTGTTCCGTATTTACTGACAACAAACAGTGGTCCGCCGCCATCAGTTACTGGCGTACAAAATTTGCCTGAAAAACAAAGAAATTTTAATTAGAGTTGGAATAGGGTAAGTTATGTTTTTTTTTTTTTTTTTGAAAATGAAATCAATGAAAAACAAATTATTATTTAGTATAAATCATTATATTTTATTTCATATATTTTTTATTTAAGTTTATAATTTTAATTAAAATATTAAGGGTATTCATGCAACAGCATAAAGTCGTCGTAAACGTGGTAAAGTTTTAAACTTCGTAGATCTGTCAAATTTTCCATACAAATTGTGACAGAATTACGAAGTTTTAAACTTTACAACATTTACGACGACTTTACGCTTTTGCATGAATAGCCATATTATTTATTTATAAAACCATATTTTTTTGTTTTATTGTCTCTTTTGGTTGATAGTTTTCAAAATTAAATAAGTGTAGTAATAATAAATGAATAAATGGCAGTTGGAATATTTATATCATGGTTACACGGTCTAAAGCCCCCATTATGGAAGACGATTAAGTGCAATTCACCACCAAAAGAAACAAAAATGTTTTTTCATAGGTACTGCCTCTTGCGAGGAACTCACAAATACTCTAAGAGAATTCTTGTCATGAATAAGTTCTTCTCATCTAGCCGTTCGGACTCTGCAAACAATTGTAGGTCTTCCCTGCCAACACCACGCTCACAGGAATGGTTGAGAGTTGTAAGTCACTAACTACTGGTCCTCCACGAGCTGTTGCGCCACCAAATAAATTTTTTATGATTTACCAATCGGTCTTCCCAACCGCAACTATTTATCTGTTAAAAGCGAACCATTAGCCAACAACCGGTGCACCGGTCCACCGCGGTGGCCTGTACCAGAGTTGTTAAGTACTTGAGTACATTTGTACTTAAGTACTTGTGCTTGTACTTGAAAAAAGTACAATATAGTTGGTACTTGAAAAGCACCAAGTAAAAGTGTTTTGTCAAGTACTTTGTTCCAATTTCATGTACTTGGTACTGTAATACTACTGCCAAGTACATTTTCAAGTATTTTTCAAGTACAATTTCATTTCATGTACTTTTCAAGTACAAACCCATTTCAAGTACAAGTCTATTTCAAGTACATTCCAAGTGCAATTCGTTGAGTGGTCTGGTTGACCTTTTGACTGGGTCGCACTTACTTGCTCTTATAGTTCAAGTTGGCTGAACTGCTGCATATAATAATTGATAACAATTCTGAGAAAGTACGTTGATGCCACGCCTCCGGAATGCAAACTCTGGATTTCAAATATTTGTACTTGAAAAATACTTGAATGGACTTGCACTTGAATAGTACTTGTAATAGAATTGTACTAGAAAAGTACTTGAAAGTGTACCTAGCTGTATTACAGTACTAAGTACATATACTTGGAACAAAGTACTTGTACATGGTGTTTTTTAAGTACCAAGTACATTGTACTTGTTTTTTCAAGTAAAAGTACACGGTATTGGGTACTTGATTGGTTTTAAAAAAAAAAAAGCTTAGTTTATACAAACAAAATAATTACATTTACTCAACGATTAAGGCTATGCCCAACCAACGCGAAATTATTGCGAAGCCTTCGCAAAGACAATTTTTTGTTGTTTTTTAGTATTGAGATCTTTCATATTTTGTATCGTTGTGAATGATTCGCTTTAATTTCGTGTTGGTTTGGGAGAGCCTTTAGGAAAGCTACTTTTCGTAAATTATTTAGTCTATAAAGTCTCACCCAAACCAATAGGAATCTTTCGTTAACGACGACGAAACTACATCAACAACGTGTTGTTTTCATTTACAACAACGTGTTGTTATTAATGCTTTTGTTGTGGTCAACGAATTACTTGCACTGGTTTGGAAGATTCTTAATAGTCGGAAGCTGTTAGAAACAGATGTCATTAGCCAATGAAAAGTATCTTTCTGAACTGTCAAAATCAGAACTAGGCCATAATTCACTCTTTCTATTTTTTTCGTTCCTATCTCAACAAATTTCAGTTTCACTTCCGTGAAGTGAACTCAGGGGCGCTCTATTCACTTCCAAAAGCAAAAGTTAACCAAAATAAAAAAAAAGAACACTATGGGCGTGACATAAAGTTTGTTTGTTTTCGCTGATTTTCATCCGACCACTTCCGTGAGCTTAATTGTCGATAGCTCACTGAAATGGTTGGTTGAAAATGAGCGAATATATGAAAGCCATACTCTTCTCACGGGAGTGAAACTGGCATTTGGTGAAGTTGGAACAAATAAAAGAGAGAGATGATTCATTTTACTTAAGTGGAATATTCGTCACTTCTTCTTTTGACTGTTTGGAAAGCAACTTTTTGGGTTTTTAACATTTGCTTCCGATATCACAGAAATTGAAAGTAAGGGAATAGACCTAATTTTGCACAAACAAATCTTTCTCCGCGTTCGAGCATCTATCCGTTAGGCTATCCATAATCCAAAAATTTTTCAGATACGTTGAGTTGTTTTTGCATCAGCTGACATCAGACAACAAACAAATCCGGATCGCTAAAGATACGCAGCCAAATGCACCCAAATATTTGACGTTTAACGAACAGCTGATTCAATTACACAGCATTTAACCAAATTAATAAAAAGGTCGTTCATGCAAACTTTTGCGTAAACTTATCATTTTACACAATTTGTAAAGTTACCGTTGCATGAATACCCTTATTGATTTTGTGGTAGGGACGTTTCCGGCCAGAGCAGATTATGGTCAGCATAATTCGATGAAGAATAAAAAAGTAAATAATTGAAAAATTAATTATTTTTGGTTTTTGATCGCAGCCAGCGGCCAATAGGTATGCGCTACATTTTAAATTTTCATAGCAAAACAAACGCTTACAGAACACTTTATTTGTTCAACGTTTGTTAGCAAACGTGAAAAATTAGAAATACTTTCGTAAAAAAAAAAAACTATTTTCATATTTTTTTTTAATAAATGAGTTTTACCTTTGGACCAAAGATAATGAAATTAAAATTTTATCAAAATGTACCTATTCAAATTTATTTTCGGCAACACGAAATGAATGACTGCGTATAATACAAAATTAAAAAAACTTTGACACTATTTCCTTTAAAAAAATATGACCAACGCTGCACATAAATTTCAAACAAAATGGAACAAATCGTTCCAATGATTTTAGTTCAAATTTCTCCTCTCGTTGCAATGACAGAAACGTGGACGACCAAAAATGTTTAATGTGCATTTCAATCAGGAAAATTTTGCGATAGGTTGACTTCGTGACTAATTTGACTTGTTGGCACCTTTCATTTGGAATACATAATTTTCATGTTCTATATTAACAACCTGAAAGAATTCAATTTTATTATGTTTCAACTCCCTGGTGCGTTTTCCTGATAACTAAAACTGGCCTCTGTGACGTGATATGAGTCCAGACCAAATTAGACCAAACTAAAAATTTGGCTCTATATAACTTTGAAAACGAAAATAAAGCCAAATTGCCTTTATTTCCGCTAGAAACTTTATTTTAGAAATGTCACCAAATTTGTGTCTTCTAAAATTTGCATTGTTACTAGCAAACTGTTGTATGTAAAACAAGTGTCATATAAAGTCGCCAGACAGACGCCTATGTCACAAGTTTTCTCGGACGTAAGTTGGGTGGCCCTTTCGCAAGGTTCGACGAATTTTAACTCCTTTACTGGGTCCTCTGTTCCGCTCTTACAACTCATATGCTGGATATGTAAATTCTAAAAGAACATTTGTGGACTTAAAGTCCACTTTTTTCTTAAATTAGGCGAATACTGACCCATTTTAGTGTGGACCATTGACAAAATTGGCCTTATTTCAATTTTTAAGGGGAAATTAAGCCATTAATTTTAGAAATAAATTTATAATCTAAATAAAACCGAGTTTAGTGAAATACTTCCAATTAAACAAAATCAATTATTATCTTATAAGATAGCATTAAAAAGATTTTTATTATGTTCATGCTTTCTACACATTGTTAGGGAGCCACCTTTTAAATGATTAAATATAAGAAACGCGCTACAATATCTATGCACACAATGCCAATAGCTTCGATAGGACATTGCTCGAGTTTTTTTATACTTTTCTCCTTTGAGTAAAATAATCTCCTCTCCATTTGCTCGCTTAATACAAATTTCTGAAATGAAAAATTTATTAATTTTTGTATATGTACACAAAATATTAGTAAAAAATATTTTCAATAATTTTTGTAAAAATTAAAAAAAAAAAAACCTAAATAATTTCAATAATTAAAAGACTTTATTGTTTTTCTTTTTATTTGCGTAATGAATAATTATGAGTGAACTTCACAATTGCTACATAATACCTAATTTATGTATTTTCTTTTTATTAAGATATTTTTATTAGTTGTTAAGATTTATTTTATATATTATAATCTTCTTAGAATCCTATCCCTTTAAATTGTTGTTGAAATAGTTTTGGAGGAATTAAGCTTGCTGGCAATACGGTAAACTTTCTTGGATGGTTGTGTAGATTTTTTCCTAATTTTATTCCACCTTCCCATTTTGTTATACACCTTGCTAGGCATTTATTTTCCGAAAGTCGTTTGCCATTCCCATCCGAACATATCCAATTGATGGTCGAGCGGAAGCTGGCTTCTTTTTTATACATGTAGCCGTCGAAAAGTAAATTGAAGCCTTGCTTTTGGTTGCGAAGATAACCCATATCAGCAGTATGAATCCAGGTGCTAGTGGGGTAAACTGCAAAATATAAAATGAAAATATTTGTTTGTTTTTGTTTTATTTGTCCGATTAGTTTTTTGAAATTGCTAAACGTTTATTTAATTATTCTAACACTTAAACAAAAGGTTTATAATTTCCTAAGAATTTGAATTCGAAAAATTGTAAAAGCAAAATATAATGGACTTTATTACACCATCAAGTGCATACAGTATAGAACTACTTAGAGCATTTTTTGGACGTGCATCCACAGAACTCTGCATGGGAAGAGTCCTCTTTTGCGGTTCCCAAACTTATTAAGCTGAGGGACCCTAGTAAAACGATAGTAAAAAAATGAAATACAAAACATTTCAAAACATTTGTTTTTTTTTTTGTTATTTAAGAAATTCCATCAAAGCCAGTGCGAAGTATGAAACTGTTTCAGTTGACTGATATTTATTTTAAAGTCCGAAACGTCCACAAAGGGCGGAAGAACTGCAGATGGCGCTCAAAAGCATACAAATCCGGTGGCAGAGGGGCCTATTTTGAAAGTCCAACGGCAGCAACATGTAGCGTCTGTAACCCATATTGGGCGATCGATCCTTGTACGGCCAAGGCAGATTAGAGCAGGTTTAGCCTGAAATGCTTTACCTTAACATCAGTATCCTGAACATCAGCGAAACTAAGTGGAGAGGAAGAGTCGAATACAGAGCTGACACTGGATAAACGAGAATTGTGTCTTCCGGGGCGGAAGGCTGCATGGTGTCGGTAGAATGTTGAACGAAGAAGCCAGACGAAGTTTTTTTTTCCTGGGCAACCATTTCAGCAATAATAATGACAGCAAGGGCCCGTTCAAAAATTCGTTACGTCACAATAATTCAGTGGTACGCCCTACAAATTAAGCGTTCTACACTCATCTTAACTTGGTTTCCAGAAGTGTTCAGGAAACCGACATCATAATTGTAATGGAAGATCTCAATGCCCAAGTCGGATCAGACAAGTGCGGTCTAGAACGAGTGATGAAAAAAAACGGATTCGGGTCACGGAATAAAAATGGTGATTTGCGTCGACTTCTATTAGGCTAGTTGTCTTGTACTTGGTAGGACTGTGTTTAAACATAAGACTTGCAACAAAATTACCTGGGTACATCCGGGTGGTCAAGCTGAAAACCAAATTGACCATATCATGATTCAGCAGTGATGGAGGAAGTTAATGTGCGATGTTCGAAGATTTAGAAATGCTAACATGGGAAGCAATCACCATTTGGTTCTCATGAGTCTCAGGCTACGAACTAAAGCTATACAACAACAAATACAGATGCAGCAAGGAGTTCGAAGTTCAAAACGAATGCTATATAAATGACCCCATATGAGAGGTGTATGTTTATAGAATGTATCAAATAACCAAAGAAGTTATCGGGAAACAAATTAACACGAATCACAACTGAATGGTATCTTCTTTAATTTTGTCTTCAATTTCTTTTCCGTCAATTTAATGCTCCATAGTTTAGTCAAGCCTTAAAATCAGCCAAATTACGGAATAAATGGTGGAAAGCTGGGTTTTGGTACAAAGTATCCCCATTGCATTCTATGGAAACTGTAAAAAGTTCCGATCGATATGACCACCGCTTACAATTTTACGAAGGGTCAAAGGCCCCCAAACAGGTTTTAAGGTATAACTCCCGAACGGTAACCCCTACAGAAAAATATCAAAGTCTGGGTTGTAGGTTAGAAAATTTCCTACAAAACATGTTTTTTTTCATTATTTTGAGTTCGAAAATTAGTTTTTCAAAAACTGTTCACTCAAACAACTTTATTTAAAATTAAAATAAAAGAAGGGATTTTTGGCTTTACAAAAAGGAATAATTTGGCATTATAAATGTTACCGTCGTCTATTGGTATTTTTTTTTTTGTTTAAAGTCAGTTTCTTAGAAAATCACCCCTCCCGGCTTAACAGGAGAGAATGGAACCCCCTTAACGTTTGATTTTTTTCTTTTTTCACATTCACCCTGTTTGAACGAAATACCATGTTTCGTGACCTTCGACCCCGTATGATTAATGCAATGGAGCCCGTATCGATGGGGAACTTACCCAAAACCTTCTTTAAATCAATCCTTGAATATATTTTTTAGAACTGTTTTCTAATTTTCCTGGGGGATACCACGTAAGAAAAACTCATCTTGTACTCAACCACAAAGGTGGTGTAAAAGAGTACATTTTATACAGAAATATAAAATCCGTAACTCTACCGATTGAATTATCTCGAAAACGGTTTCTCTTATGAAATTTTTTTAGGAAATTTTCTATGCTGCAATTTTGGCATTTTTTTCTTAGACCGAGAGCCGGCAGCAAATTTTGGGAGTGGAGGTATAACCAAAATTAATTAACATGCATTAGTAGATATAAGCAATGCTATACCAAATCCAACCGTCTGGCAGGTTTTTTTTCAGCTGGGGGTGGGGGTGGGCGTTTGAAAATGCTAATTTTTCCACTTTTTGTGTTGATGGTATAACCACTTCAATTTATATATAAACGACAGAGAATTGTGTCCTTATTCCGAATACATAGGTCCCAGACGATTCACTTTCAGCTTTCCCCTTGCCAGACGCCCCCCAAAGTGGGCGAAAAATCAACTTTTGGAGTTTAAGGTATAACCAATTGAATGATACATCAAAAAATCAGAAAAATTCTTCTGATTGCAAATATATAGGTCCCAGACGTTTTGGTTTCAGCCTTGGCCCTGCCAGACGGCTCTCAAGTATCCAAAAAATGCAAGAAAAATAACTTTTTCCATTTGAGGTATAACCAAATGATTGATACACCAAAAAATCATAAAAAATCTCCTGATTATGAAAATATAGATCCCAGACGTTTTGTTTTCAGCCATGACCCTGCCAGACGTCAGTTCAGTATCCTCAAAATGCATTTTTTTAATGAAAGCCTCAAAAACTTCTTTCTTTCCATATATAAACATAAGCTGGTCACACTAAAATATTCTGTCATTCTCCCTCATTATGAGCATATAGGTCCCGGACGTTTTATGTCCAGCCTTGAGCCTGCCAGACGAAATTTGAATATACTCAAATTGTAATTTTCTATTGTAAACCTCCACAACTTTTTTCTTTCTATATATAACCATGAGCTGTTCACACTTAAATATTCTGCCATTCTCCCTCATTATGAGCATATAGGTCCCAGACGTTTGGTGTTCAGCCTTGAGCCTGCCAGACGACATTTCAATATACTCAAATTGTAATTTTCTAATGTTAACCTCCACAACTTTTTTCTTTCTATATATAACCATAAGCTGGACACACTAAAATATTGTGCCATTCTTCATCATTACGAGCATATACATATGTCCCAGACAATAAAATACTCTTTTCTACAAACTGACAAACGGTTATTCGTTATAGTTGCCCAAGGACCTACATATATGTAGGTACATATGTATCTTTCTCAATATCATTAATCAATAGAAATTAGAGGGAAAAAGTGTTAATATATTAATATATGTAGTTACACCTGCTCAAAAGAAATTATTTTATTGAATGATTTTATTATAAAATTAAAACGAGAAGGATGAAAAAATGGGTGAATTAAAAAGCGAAGGGATAAGCAAATTTTTTTGAGAACTGTAGGAATTTAAAGTAGAAATTAAAAATTTTATTAGCCCTATTTCGAAGTGGTGCATTTTTTTCATTTAACTTGCATAACATTTTGTTTATGTTAAAATAGAGATTTTTTTTAAATTGAAGCCAAAAACCGATTTCAGGGTACCTACTTAATGGACGTACAATGAAAGTAAAACTTTAGTGATTTGCTCAAGGCATAAATTCCTTAATTATGAAGAAGTATCTAGCATATTGTAACTAATATGCTGATAGTAAGGAAGAGACGCAGACTAATTAAAGGTAACCAGCTTATGGTCATGTATAGAAAGCTTATGGTCATGTATAGAAAGAAAAAAGTTGTGGAGGCTTACATTACAATTACATTTTGAGTATATTGAAATGTCGTCTGGCAGGCTCAAGGCTGAACACAAAACGTCTGGGACCTATATGCTCATAATGAATGAGAATGGCAGAATATTTAAGTGTGAACAGCTTATGGTTATATAAAGAAAGAAAAAGTTTTTTGGGGTTTTCAATACAAAAATGCATTTTGAGGGTACTGAAATGACGTCTGGCAGGCTCAAGGCTGAACACAAAACGTCTAGGACATATATGCTCGTAATTATGAAGAATGGCAGAACATTTTAGTGTGACCAACTTATGGTTATATATAAGAAGAAAAAAGTTGTGGAGGTTTACATTAGAAAATTACAATTTAAGTACATTGAAATGTCGTCTGGCAGGATCAAGGCTGAAAAGAAAACGTCTGGGACCTATATACTCGTAATGAGGGAGAATGGCAGAATATTTGGGTGTGACCAGCTTATGGTTATATATAGAAAGAAAAAAGTTGTAGAGGTTTACATTAGAAAATTACAATTTGAGCATATTGAAATGTCGTCTGGCAGGCTCAAGGCTGAATACCAAACGTCTGGGACCTATATGCTCATAATGAGGGAGAATAGCAGAATATTTAAGTGTGAACAGCTCATGGTTATATATAGAAAGAAAAAAGTTGTGGAGGTTTACAATAGAAAATTACAATTTGAGTATATTCAAATGTCGTCTGGCAGGCTCAAGGCTGGACATAAAACGTCCGGGACCTATATGCTCATAATGAGGGAGAATGGCAGAATATTTTAGTGTGACCAGCTTATGTTTATATATGGAAAGAAAGAAGTTTTTGAGGCTTTCATTAAAAAAATGCATTTTGAGGATACTGAAATGACGTCTGGCAGGGTCATGGCTGAAAACAAAATGTCTGGGATCTATATTTTCATAATCAGGAGATTTTTTATGATTTTTTGGTGTATCAATCATTTGGTTATACCTCAAATGGAAAAAGTTATTTTTCTTGCATTTTTTGGAAACTTGAGAGCCGTCTGGCAGGGCCAAGGCTGAAACCAAAACGTCTGGGACCTATATATTTGCAATCAGAAGAATTTTTCTGATTTTTTGATGTATCATTCAATTGGTTATACCTTTAACTCCAAAAGTTGATTTTTCGCCCACTTTGGGGGGCGTCTGGCAAGGGGAAAGCTGAAAGTGAATCGTCTGGGACCTATGTATTCGGAATAAGGACACAATTCTCTGTCGTTTATATATAAATTGAAGTGGTTATACCATCAACACAAAAAGTGGAAAAATTAGCATTTTCAAACGCCCACCCCCACCCCCGGCTGAAAAAAAAACCTGCCAGACGGTTGGATTCGGTATAGCATTGCTTATATCTACACATGCATGTTAATTAATTTTGGTTATACCTCCACTCCCAAAATTTGCTTCCGGCTCTTAGAATATCTGTACTAGTTACCGTTCGGGAGGTATTTCTTAAAACCCGTTTGGGGGGGCTTTTAATCCTCCGTAAAATTGTAAGTGACGCTCATATCGATGGAGACTTTTTACAGTTTCCTTAAATGCCATGGGGATGCTATGTATCAAAATCCAGGTTTCCGCAATTTTTTTCGAAGCAAAAAGCTTAAATTACTGGACTTTTATTGTTTTTCTTTTTTGCAGTTTAATGCTCTCATCTATTTTTATTTACTTTTTTTCTGTAGCTTACAATGTATAAAACAAAACGCAAGTTCTAAATACTTTTTGGTTTATTTTCTTTAGTTTTATTCATGTACACTTAAGAAAATATACATAATAGAGTAAAATATTGATAGACATTTATCATTTTCTTAAAAATTTTCAAATAAAACAAATTAGTAAACACAGAATATTTAGGTATAAAATAAAATTGCTATCAAAGAGTATCAACAAAACAGATGTAACTATCAGATCGACTGACAGAAAAGTTTTTATATTTGGAAAAACGCACAGCAATAAACGACAATTTGAGCATTTTTGGGGGAAGAAGGATATACAAAGGTTTCACCGTTTCACTTGTAAATTCTTATTGATACTCTTTGATTGTTATCTTATTCCTTTTTAGTAGATATCATCGAACGGCTCATTTCGCACTAAAATTTCTCCATCTTCGTCTATTTCGAAAAAACGTTCTTTTGGTTGTTGCATCAGTTGTCTACTGCATGGGTGATTGGTAACGAAAAGTTTTTGCTTCTGTGCAAACCTATCTTTGCTTCGAGACTTAATTGCCGAAAATACACCTCGTCCCCATTCGATTTTTTCGGTCTCTTCGGCATGCGTATGTCGGCCAATGACTTTAGCTGAATTATCTTCAGGACGAAATATGACACGAGCTTTGCATTTAAATTTAGTACTACGCAAACATCTCCAGTATTTATCGCGATTTTTGCGATACAAATAGTTGTTTAGAACGATAAGTGGATGTCCGCGTTGACTGTAGATGAACTCGATTTCTAAAATAAAAAATGAATTGAATTAATTTAACAACAAAAAAGAATAACTCGCCTAGTCTAGCTGGAATTTCTGGTAACAATAAAAAATAAGGACAAAGAACAACAAAACAATAACATACGAGCAGTTTTGAGTTTCAAAATATTATAAACTATTTTTGTATTTGTACTATTTTTTTTTCTTCCTTGTTTTATCAAATAATAACTAAATATATGTAAGATTCGTAGTATCTTCAGGATCATGGGAATGTACATGAGATTTGCCAATAATTCCATTTCTCATCACTATCCGACCATGACAGCCAGATTTAAGACACCTCCAATATTCACAGCCCGAGCGGTAGCTTCTTTCTCGGCGATATTTGAACCCGTTCAGAACTAAAATGGGTTTGCCTCTCTGACTTATAAGGAATGTGTAACTGCTACCCGATAGATGATCCACCTTCAGAATTTCAGCTTGATCTGTAAGCGAAGGCATATAATAGATTTGTTTTGTAAAATAACTTTATCAAGCTTGGAAGAATTTAAGTTAGAAAGAAAAACTCGTTTTATATAGTGTTATTCACTATTTATTTTGTATTTATTATTTAATGATTTACTATTTCAATTTTTTTTTGGAGAAGAAGAAATACAATTATTTTAAAATTTGTCTGCAGGAGAGTTTTCTGAGAAATACTGAAATGTTGTAAAAAAAAATAATTAACATATAATATTTAGTTTTTAAAACTTCTTACCGTTCAAAATCCTTGTAATTTTGTATTAGAGAATATCGTGTGTTTGAAAATCTCCATTATAATCATTCGTTACTAAAATATATTTTAAATTTAACTACATCTTGCCCGAACGCGTTCAATTTAAACGATAATTATAATTACCATAAAATGTCAAAACGAATGCAGATGTTTTCAATATACAGTCTTCAATGACATGCATAAAGGTGCCTTCCTGAATATTGGTATCATCCCTCTACCGAAAATTTCGTGTATATAGTTATGAATGCGTTTTTGGAAACTATTTAATTTGAAAGTGATACTTTGGTTCACGTTTTTAATTGGGTCATCATAATGACCACGCGATTTCTTTTCAATGTGAATATATGCTCCTTTACAAAGGTACATACTAAATTATGTAATAAAAAAGGAGTATGAAAGCTATGACGTTATTCCATGCACAAGTGTTGATTGGGTTTGATTTAGGAGATGGATAGGATTGTGTTTGTGTGTTGTGTTTTTTAATAATTAATAAAAAATGAAATTGTGTGGTTTAATTTAATGTTTAATTCACTGTTGTATATGTAAAGTGTAGGTGTTTGATTTTAATTAACTTAAATTGTGTAATATAATTGTTTAAATGTATATTAATTCAAGTGTAAGTGTGTGACTGTACCAAAATGAATGTTTTAATTTAGGATTAGGCAAAATGATCTTAACTGCTCAACGTCTGAATGATAATTGAAAATTGACATGTTATAGATTAGATTTAAGCTATACAAATTGAGTGAAGTAAAATTGAGTGAGTGAGCAAATGAATGATTGAGTTAAAATAGTTTACTGTTTTTAATTGCAGTTTGAAAATTTATGTTTAATGTAGGGTGTTATTCGCTGCGTTTGGTGTTCAAGTGGATGGTTTCTAAACATCCAGCCCCCCCCTGAAAGATTAGGGTCTTTCAGAAAAAGGCAGTGGGGACACCTTCACAGCTGGTCGAACAAATTCTCCGAACTTGGTTTTGATCGTCACCACTCTGACTCTTCCGTCTTCTCCTGGGTGTGTGTTTATAATTCTTCCAATGATCCATTTAGATGGGGGTAAATTGGGCTCTTTCAATAGGACGACGTCATTCACTCGAAGATTTGGCTTTGGAATCTGCCACTTGGGTCGCTGCTGCAGTGATGTTAAATATTCGCGATGCCAACGACTCCAAAAACCTTGTAGCATTGCCTGTAAAAGAGACCAATTAGTGGTTATAGAAAAAATCGAATTGGGTATAGGTGGTTGTGGAACACTTGTCAAGCGTTCTCCTATTAAAAAATGCGATGGACTTAGAGCCACTGGTTCGGAATCTGTTGTTGTCCACATAGGGCGAGAATTAAGTAAAGATTCTATTTTAACTAGCAGTGTATACATCTCTTCATAAGTGAGTTTCGATTCACCTATGACTCGTTTTAAATGAAGTTTTACAGATTTAACACCAGCCTCCCACAAACCTCCAAAATGAGGTGCTGAAGGTGGTATAAACTTCCAATTGATACCGTCGTTAGCAAGATGATCAGCGACGATTGTATTGTGATGTTGGCTCCAGAGCAGTTTGTGCATTTCATCCAGCAGACGTTTAGCACCACGAAAATTAGTACCGTTATCGCTCCAAATCTCGTAAGGTTTACCACGACGCGCGACAAAACGATCCAACGCAAGTAAAAAAGCCACTGACGACAAGTCTCCCACAAGTTCAATGTGAATAGCCTTGGTCACAAAGCATACGAAAAGTGCTATGTACGCTTTAACGAATTTCGGATTTCTCCCTCGGCTTAAACGTAATGTAATGGGACCTGCGTAGTCACATCCCACTTTACTAAAGGGCCTGGAGTAACGAATTCGCTCGACAGGAAGATCTCCCATAAGTTGCTTTGTTGTTGCTAAACGTTCGCGAAAACATTTGAGGCAATCATGCACAATTTTACGCGCGAGATTTCGACCTCCTAGTATGTAGTAATTTTGCTTACTCAAGGCGAACAAAAGCGACACACCAGGGTGTAAATGTTTATCATGAAGATGATTCACTAGAAGTTTTGATATTGGATGTGATTTGCACAATATTATAGGGTGTTTTTCCGAGTACGAGAGTTCTGAATTTTTTAACCGGCCACCAACGCGAAGCACACCAACCGAATCAATGAAAGGACTCAAAGAAAGGAGTTTATTTTTGGAGGGTAGATTTTTTCCCGCCTTCAAAAGTTCAATTTCTTTACGAAACAACGTCATCTGAGCGCATTTGATTAATTTGCTTTTTACAAAATTAAGTTCTTCAGATGATAATGGATTCAAATTACGATTAGCTTGTTCTAATGGATAATTGTCTATGAAACGAATTGCATATGCAACCACGCGCACCAAACGAATCCAATTAGACGCATTTTGTATTAATGTTTCTACAAAGTTACAAGAAGATGTATTAGATACGAATACCTGTGCCAAAGTTACTTTTCGCTCTTCTAGGTGTTCCATGTTGATACTTTCCTCCAATCTATTTGACACGGGCCACTGAGCTACATCCTTGCTCAGCCAGTTAGGTCCCTTCCACCACAAAATTGCTGACGATAGAGATGAGGGCGAGATACCTCGGGTTGCTAGGTCTGCAGGATTTGAAGCTGTTCGTACATGGTTCCATAGCTTGAAGTGAATAGAGGTCAAAATCTCTGATGTTCGATTGGCGACAAAAACTGACCACTTCTTGGGAGGGGCTGATAACCAATGCAGCACAATGGAAGAATCTGTCCAGGCGAAAATCTTCATATCAGGTTCCTGCAAAGATAGCTTTATTTTGTTAATTAGACGAGTAAGTAATACAGCTCCACATAACTCGAGCCGAGGGAGAGATAAGACTTTTATAGGAGCAACCTTTGATTTGGCTGCAACTAGTTCTACCGAAATCATGCCATCATCTGAAATACTCCGGCAGTAGACGGCTGCAGCATATGCATCCAATGATGCATCACAGAACCCATGTAGCTCCCAATTTGATTTATTTTTTACCATCAGCCTTGGAATAGATAGCGATTCCAGGATAGGAAGTTCATCTCTTACAGAAGTCCACTGAAGAGCCAAATCCTCTGGTACATCTTCATCCCAATTTAGCTTTCTTCTCCAGAGCTCTTGGAAGAGAATTTTAACGCCAACGATAACCGGTGCAAGAAATCCCAACGGATCAAACAACCGCGATGCGTCCGAAAGTATGCGACGTTTCGTACAAGCAGTACTACCGCTAAGCTTTACTTTATAAGAGAAACAATCTTTTGATGGACACCACTGCAACCCAAGAATTTTGACCGAGCTGGAATTCTCAAAATCCACTGGAGAAAGTTCGCGTTGATCTTCTGGCAAATTCATCAAAAGAGGATGACAGTTGGTGGTCCATTTCCGAAGGTTAAATCCTGCTGAACCTAACAAGTCTACTAATTCTGATTGCAGAGCAAAAAGGTCCTCAACATTATCAGTGCCTGTTACAACGTCGTCGACATAAAAATCATTCAAAAGGGACTTGGATGCGACAGGGTGCGTTGAAGCAGAATCAATGGCGAGCTGCTTCAATACGCGAACTGCAGAAAATGGAGCCGATGCTGTTCCGTACGTGACAGTGAGTAGCCGATAGTGTCTCAGTGGTTCGTCTGGATTCTCCCTCCAGACAATACGCTGAAAGTCAGTATGGTTTCTAGCAATCCAAATTTGCCTATACATCTTCTCTATGTCCCCTGATATGACAAATAAATGTCGTCGATAGCGAAGACAAATCGAAAATATGTCGCGCTGTATAGTGGGTCCAACAAGAAGAGAATCATTTAACGAAATGCAATTATTGGATCTAGCCGATGCATCAAAGACGACTCTGATCTTCGTTGTTGTGCTATCACCTTTAAAAATAGCATGATGAGGAAGATAGAAAATATTGTTAGTTTTTAAAATTTCATTTTGTGGAACCTCTTCCATGTGCCCAAGAGCTAGGTATTCATTAATAAAGGTAGAGTACTGCAACTTTAAGTCCTTGTTATCCTTAAACCTTCTTTCAATCGATTGAAATCGACTAATCGCAATGCCAAGAGAGTTTCCAAATTCAAGTGGCTTTGAAGGTTTAAAGGGTAGGGCGACTTCATATCTACCATTCGCACGACGAGTTTGATTTTTAAGGAAAATTTCTTCAGCCAATTTTTCTTCCAATGACAAGGGAATTTCACTTGAAACCTCCTCAAGTTTCCAAAAACGTTCAAGGTCAAATTCTTGACTATGATTTAAACTGCAGCAGAACGATTCAACCTTACTACCATCAAACAGTTTCGATGTTCCTCCTGCGATAACACAACCAAATATGGTTGGAATTGAAACCAAGTTTGAATTGGGAACTTGCGTTGATCGTCCCTTTATCAAGCTAAAGAATTTATCAGCGCCTATTAAAACGTCAATAGGACCAGGCGTGTAATAGGTTGGATCGGCAAGTTCAATTCTAATGAAGCTTTCAGGAGTATGAGTCAGAGAAAATGCAGGTAAGTTTGAAGTCAACTTTGGCAATACGTAACAATTGACATTGATAGATTCAGCGCTATATAGAGAGAGTAGATTCAAAGATACTAATCCATTAGTAACGCCTGCAGAGGAAGAACCTATTCCAATGATAGGGATACAAGAACGTTTACGAGTAAGCCCTAAACGCCGAACTGTTCCTTCAGTTATAAAAGATACTTGGGATCCCGAATCGAGGAGAACACGAACGTCCTGATAATTTCCAGATTTATCCTTAATCCGAGCAACAGCAGTAGGTAAAATAGAAGTGGCTTGATGCGAATTTTCAACTGAATGATTAGCAATGACAGGTTCGTCAGGGGTTTGATTAGATGAAGCAGGTTTCTGAATTGACGTATCAAAAGACGATGTAACTGACGATGATGACGGTTGATTTTCCGAAGAGTGCACTAAAACATGGTGCCTAGAATTGCATAAGCTACAACGAGAATTTGAACGACATCTCCTAGACGAATGACCTTGCTTTAAGCAATTAAAACACAGCGATGTGTTTTTGGTAAATTCACGACGTGCAGCTACCGAGAGAGCCTTAAACTCTGAACATTGTGAAAGTATATGATCCTTTTTGCATTTTGGACAGACTAGACGACTTTCCACCACATGCGAATGAACTGCCTTAGAAGCCTTTACAGCACGCCCTTGGCTAACGCGAGTTATTGGTTGGCAAGATTCTAAACATCGACAACGACCCTGTAGAAAATCTAAGAACTCATCTATGGTCTGGTCATCCCTTGAACCTGATTCTGCTGCCCATACCTTTTTGGTTTCATAGTCCAACTTTTCGTACAAAATGTAAATGAGCCAAGGGTCCCTACTGTTACAGTCAAGTGCGTTCAGTCCTCTAACAACTTCTTCTGCTCCGTCGGCGATCTTATTCAATAAGCCAATGCTTCCATTTGAACAATTTGGAAGGGAAAGAAATGAATCAATGAATGATTTAACGATTAAGTGTCTTTGGTCATATCGTCTCTCTAATCTATCCCACGTCTCGATATAATTTGCTTCAGAGCACTTAACATGACTGATCAAGTCCGCGGCGCTTCCACGAAGGAACGATTTCAAAAAATGAAGCTTTTGAACAGGTGATAATGTAGTATTAGAGTCAACGGTTCCTAAAAACATGTCGCGAAAGGTGGGCCAGTCCTTATAATCCCCAGAAAAGGGTTCAATTGTTATCTTAGGTAACTGAATTGAATTATTATACAACGGCCGAATAGGAGCATGCGTATGTTCCTCAGGGATATCCTGTTCTGTGGTTTGATTGGCAACAGACACCACGTTTGAAGGAACCTCGCGGTTATCATTGTGAAGCAAACCCTGTGCAAGCGGAGGGGTCGCTTTCTTTTCGGTAGGTTCTTTCTTACGCTCGAAGATAGCATCTGTTATAGCAGCATGGGTGCGAAAGTATTTTTCCTCATACTCTACATACTCGGGTTCCCGATCAACATACCCTTCCGTTTCGATATGCTCTAACAAATCATTTTGTAAGCTAACAAATTCTTGCCACGATTCTTCGAGTTTGTTAAGACGAAATTCTAACGTATAAAGAGACGTTGAGCTATCAATGCCCTGTACAAACGAGGAAGCTAGCGTAATGCACCCTTTTGCGCGACCACGTTTGGCAATAATTTTATTCATGTTCATAAAAATTATAGTTTTTCTTTTGGTAAGTCACGTACAAAAATTAAAAGCAAATAATCGATTGGCTTTGAGAAGCTTAATTGTTCGATTGTATACCGTTCGACCGTTATATACACCGAAAAAAAAAACCTTGGTTGATTCAAGCATGTTTCGTGTTTGACCAACAATTGGCTATATTGAGTATGTTTGTAGTTGAAACAACCAACGCCGCGTGCTCAAATCAACTAACGAGCCGTTGTTGATATTTTTTTTCTGAAGTATCACGAAAATATTTGAATTGAATAATATTATTTGTTGATTTGAATAAGATTTTATTTTAAATCAATAATGGCATTGTTGATTTTATGGTTAATCAATAATAAACGTGATAAACCGAAAAATTGGCAAATAATCGTGAAATTGAGTATATTTGTAATTAAAACAACAAACGTTTCATATTCAAATCAACTAATCATGCGTAGTTGACTTTTTTTTTCTCTTAAGGATCACAAAAGTGTCTAATTAAATATATTGGCAGATATTTTCAATATGAAAACATTTTGATTAACTACAAAAGTGCTGCTATAATTGCCAGTCAATCATAAACGTGATAAACAAAAAAACTATCTGTATTTTTTTATTGTTTTCATCTTTGTACAATTGTATTGTTGAGTTTATAGTTAAACAACAGCAAACATGATACAACGATAGGTTCGCAATAAACTAAAATTGATGATGTTTGTGGTTAATTCTACAAACGATTCGTATTCAATTCAACTCACCATGCTTTTGTTGATTTTTTTTTGCATAACGATCACAAAAATGTTGGATCAAATATGTTTGCAGATATTTGCATTATGAAATAATTTTTGAATAACAACTAAAATGCTATTTTTATTGCTAATCAGTCATGAACGTGATTAACAAAAAACTATCTGTTTTTTTAATTGTTTTCATCAATTGCATTGTTGATTCTATAGTTAATTAACAACAAATATAATAGAATGATAGGTTAGCAATAAACTTAAATTGATTTTTTTTGTGGTTAAAACTAAAAACGTTTCGTATTCAAATCAACTAACCATGTGTTGTTGATTCTTATTTCAATAAAGATAATAAAATTTTTTCATTAAATATGTTTTCAGATATTTCCAACATAAAAGATCACAAAAATGTTTGATTAAATATGTTTGCAGATGTTTTCAATATGAAATAATTTGTCAATAAGAATTAAAATGCTCTTTTAATAACCAATTAAACATTAACGCATAACTAACCAAAAACTTTCTTTTTTCTATTGGATTCATCTTTAAACAATTGTATTGTTAATTAAAAGTTGTATTTGTATAAAAAGTTTAAAAATAATCCAGAGCATATCAAAAATAATAAAGCACGAGAAGTTTTTTCGTTCGTTTCGTCTTTTTGACAGGTACAATCGTGATCACACACAACTAAAAAAGTCCATTCGTGTTTTTGACGTTTAAACATTTATTTCATTTATTGGAAAATAGACACTAATAATAATTAAAAATATTTATAAATCGCTTCTTGTTCAAATTTATACCTAATTAATAATGAAAAAGCATTCCCCATCTCTACTCGTATATCATAAACGTCAAAGTTCAACCAGAAAATGATTAAAATCTTCATACGTGCTTTCGTTACTTCGTTCCTCCTACACGAAATGTGTCAAAAAGATGAAACACGAAACAACCGAAAAAACGGATCGTGAATTCAGGCTAGATTAAAAACTAAACTGTTTTGCATCTACCATCTCAGATTGATTTCATGGATAAAACGGATTTTTCGCAGCTAGCGCATGTCACAATTTGTGCAGCAAATTGTTGAATTTAGTTCATCTTTAAACCTGGATTTACACCTTCGTTCTTCATTCGCTGAACGTTGTTCCACAAACAACGAACAACGAGTAAAGTTCATCCAAAATTCAAAACGGCTTTGAATTTCTTCGTTGTTCGTGTTCGGTGTTATCATTTACACCTTAGTTGTACCGCGTACGGGCGAAAACGAACAACGTACACGGACGATAACAACGAAGGTGTAAATTCAGCTTAAGAATAAATGTATACCTTTATATTTTTCAGCGTTACTTATATATTAAGTTTAAAATTTGCGAAAAAACTGTTCACGGTCCTAAGCCCTCCCAAACTTTGTGTACACATTCACTGACGGCGAAGAAACAGTAACAACAACACGTTGTTTTCATTGACAAGAACATGTTGTTATTATTGTTTCAATGTCATCTGCGAATGTTTCGCTGTGGTTTGGAAGAGCCTTTATATAATTTAATTAAACAAAAAATATGAGGATAAATATAGTCGCGTTGTTGTCAAATATAATACTTTTCCTAAATTTATACAGATAATTAGTTAAATACAAATATTTAAACCCATTTCAGAAAGCTTCTGAACTAAACTAATTCATGAAAACAAAAAAATTCACTTTACAACGCAATTTTTTTTTTAATCTGTATCTAAATCCAACGAATTTTCTAAAAAAAAATACAGAAGCCCTGTTTTTTAGTGCATTTTTATCTTCGCTTAGAAAAAAGTAGCATGTTAATTACAACAACAAACTGGTATAATTCCGTATTGTTGTTGTATTTAACATGCTACTTTTTTCTAAGCGAAGATAAAAATGCACTAAAAAACAGGGCTAGAACTACGCAGTTTATACCACTTTACCATGACCTTACACCGTGACATGAGTACACCTATTGTATTTTAAACATTATTATATAGACACATTCCAGAAATTTTCTGAATTTACATAAGAAGTTTACCTACATATTTAAACATTTAGTAAAAAACAAATCATCGAAATTGGTGCTCAAATGTAAAAGATTTAGTTTTGTTTTATTGTTGGCTTTATTGATTCGAATAAAACTATTTCACACATATTAATTATAAGATCTGTTCCTTTACTTTGAATATCTGTGATTTTCTGTGCATTTCTGCGCATTTTAGTCCAAATTTCTGTTAAAGTTCATATAAAAAAATTTTACAGAAGTTTCGACTAAAAATCACAGAAATTCAAAGTAAAGGATCTGACCTATTATTTTCAATTTTTCTTTTAACTGTTCGGTGTAAACAAAGCTTAATATGAACATATCTCTCTTTTTCCTTTCATAATGTTGCTTCTGATGAGAGACGCGAACGGAACAGAGCTCTTTGTTACAACATGAACATCAAAAAGTCGTAGTAAGCAGCTGCATTCTAAAAAAGCAGTAACACATACTTTGATAATTTAATCCAAACAATGTTGAGTCATCAGAAGCGTCATTAAACTGACAAGTTTGTGTCTCGGATGAAAATTTTCGTGATCAAAAATATAAGACAACTCTTTTGTTCATGGTTAAGTAATCATGAACGTTATTTTATTATCACACATACTTTGTAAAATGATTACAAACATTTCCTGATGGAAAAATAAATGTAAATGCAAATTTGCGTTCTCATGAATACAAAGATGTTGTATAAATATAATAGTCGATAACTCACTGAAGTGGTCGAAAGTAAACAAGTAAATACAAGGAAATCATTATGACGAGCCCATAGTAGCCCTGTTTTTAGTGCAATTTTATCTTCGCTTAAAAAAAGGAGTATGTTAAATACAACAACAATTTCTTGTAACTACGTATTGTTGATGTATTTAACATGCTACTTTTTTTTAAGCGAAGGTAAAGCTAGAACTATAATGCTCGGAGGGGCACTTAAGTGGTCGGAAGAAAACAAGCGAATACACGTAAAGCATATGACGGTGACTATAATTGCGGAGTGGAGCGTTTCGTCAAGTTTCGTTCAACTTTGGTTACGGAAGTGAGGTGCGCTCCGGAGCGCACCTCACTTAAGTAAAACTGACATTTGGTGAAATAGGAGTGCCAAAAAGAGATAGATGATAGTTACATTATGGGTGTGTTCCCCTTTTTTCTGTACGGAAAGCTACTTTTCGTTGGTTTTTGACATTAGCTTCAGTGCCCTTCCGACTATTATAGTTCTACCTTAAATATGCACTAAAAAACAGGGCTCATATCAATTTATAGCTATTCGTTGAGTGTCGTTAACTTTTGCGTTAAGAAGTTAAGAGCGCTCCCGAACGCACCCTTCGAAAGTGAAACTGTCATTTGGGGAACTAGGGACGAAAAAAGAGGGAGATGAGTCATTTTACTTGAGTGGAATATGGCTCACTTTTCTGTTTCACTGTTTAGAAAACGCTCTAAATATACTTGCAATATTTTTGCCATAAACAAAACTGTCAGAGGAAGTTTGAAATTTTGATCAATCATTTCAGATTTATTTGACAGATCAAACAGCTTTTCCGCACCCAGGGATCTCTTGCACATGTTTTTGTTTTTTAAATGTTGTTGAGCCTTAAGAATTTATGAAAGTATTGAACAATAAATGCCAAAATCAGCACTTTGTAACGCAACTTATCAAACAAAAATTTGGAAGATAGGTACCTATGCATTTATGTACATAATTTTTCATCTTTTGAAATGTGGTTTTCAATTTAACGATCACGATCAATTTCTTAACTTGTTTAACTAGTTAAACAAGTGGCAGATTGAGTTTTGACACACACACAAAAAACAAATCGGATTAATTTGGTATTCGATTCACCTCGACTGATCTGAAATGTTTGCCCGAATCTGAAACCACTTACAATGTTAAGTTTGAAAATTTGTGCAAAAACTTTTCATGGTCTTACATAACTTAATTTTAAAAAGAATACATGAAAATATTTTTGTCCGTTGTTTTCAAACATAAAAGTATTAATAGTTTTTTAAATCAAACATTCATTTAAAAAATAAAAATATTCAAACCTCAAACCTTGCAACGCAAATTATTTCCTAGTCTGAAGCTTAATCTGAGCAATTTTCATGAATAGGTTCACATAATTCATGTAAACATAAACATTCAGCAAAAACAAATCATTAAAATTGGCGTGGAAATTTAAAAATTCAAGTTATTGATTCGAATAAATCTATTTCATACATATTAGCTGCGTTTTTTTGCATGTCCATATAGACTTTGGCGAAAAGAGCGACTTGGGGAAATTTCAATATTTATTTACCTTTTGCTTTGGTCTGCCATTTTATATTTAACTATCTTACCAACAAACATTGGACATTTCTATATTAAATATCGATAACACAACGACAATAGTAGTTTGGCAATACCGTTTTTATCGGGACAAAAGTTAAATCCACTTAATTATCTGGACATAAGACCTGTTTTTTAGTGCATTTTATCTTCGCTTACCAAAAAGTAGCATGTTAAATACAACAACAATACGGAGTTATACCAAATTGTTGTTGTATTTAAAGTGTTACTTTTTTTAAGAGAATATAAAAATGCACTAAAAAACAGGGCTATAGCTATCTCTATATGGACATGGACATAGTTTTTGTGGTATTTGACATGTCAATTGCTTTGTTTTGCTGTCGTTTTTTGTTCAGACAATATTATTTTGACTTGCAAACAAACACAACTATAAATCTTTTTTTTTTTTAATTTTTATCTTTTCGGTGTAAACAAAGCTTAATACGCATCTCTCTATTTCCTTTCATCATGTTTGTGTTGATGAACGACGAGAACGGTACGGAACTGAGCTCTTTTACTACGTTTACAAGCAGGATCGAGAGCTCGAGTTGAAATAGGATCTTCATTTAGAGTTGAATTGAAATGGTATTGTGATTCCAGGAAAATTAATGGTATACATTTATTTATCTCAATGCAAATCAAATATAATTTAATTAACACGAATACTTGCTACACGTATCTATTAAAACAAAACTATATTTGTACACAAACATGCAAATAAACAGACCATAATGCATTATCTGCAAAACCAACTCCTCGACCCAGGTTTTTCGTCACAAATTTCGACTCGACTCCGCTCCCTCAAGCTCGCTTCAACACCACATGTAAACGTAGTATTTGTCTCAACATGAACATCAATAATAGCCATTCCACACTATCCCACTGAGTATTAATACATGTCAAAAAAGTGTGAAGAAATCATGTATAATAGTGTGGAAACAAAATATGAAATTTCATCATACACAACTTGACAGCGCATCCGACACGATTTGACATGTGTTAATACAATGGAAATATTTAGGATCGGTTCTAAAACCATCACACTTTCTATCCCACTTTGGGCGTTTGAGGTTATGGTGAAACTGATTTTTTGATGCAAGTGTGGAAGAAAAATATGAAAGTCAGATACATCACACAAATTTGGCAGTCGTATGAAATTTCTTCCCACTTTATTTTGACATGTGTTAATACTTTGTGGGATAGTGTAGAGGCACTTTAAGTCGTAGTAAGCAGCTGCATTCTAAAAAAGCAGTTCCTTTTCATACATACTTTGTGAAATGAATACAAACATTGTGAAATCATCAGAAACGTCATAAAACTGGCAATTTTGTGTGCTCGGATACAAATTATCGTGATCAAAAATATAACACAACTCTTTTTTTCATGGTTAAGTTATCATGCTATAAGCACACAAACATTTGTGGAGACATCTAAAGCGTCGCAAAAGAAATGAGCTTATATGCTTGAATAGTAGGTTACATAGTCAAGTAGTTTATACAACTTTCTAATGGAAAAAATAAATGTAAACACAAATTAACCCATGGATACAAAGATGTTTCATAAAAAGTTTGAACTATAATAGTCGATAGCTCGCTGAAGTGGTCGAGGGTAAACAAGCGAATACAAGGAAATCATATGACGAGCCCATAAAAGCCCTGTTTTCAAGTGCATTTTTATCTTCGCTTGAAAAAAAGAGCATGTTAAATACAACAACAAAAAACAGGGCTGATCAATTTATAGCTTTTCGTTGAGTTTCGTTAACTTTTGGGTCAAACAGGTCAAAATTCTGGTTTCAAAATTCTGTTTTTAAGGAAAAAACTGCTTTTCAAAATTCAGCTTTTTTTCATTCTGTCATTCAAATTTTTTTCAAAAAACAAATTATCTAAATCGGTGCTGAAATTTAAAAGTTCAAGCTTCGTTTTATTGTTGGCTTTATTGATTCGAAAAAATCTCTTTCATACATATTGAGTGTGTTTCTTTCTTCATTACGGAATAGGAAAAGAAAAGATAGAATAGATGAAATATTTATCCAGAATATCCAGAATGGAATGAATAAAGAAACAAAACTGGGAGCAAAATGAATAGCAATCAGTTGTTCGTTGGTTTGTCAAAAAAATTGAATACAGATATATATTTGTTGAACGTAATTAACTATTGCTTTAATATTTAATCATTACAAAATTACATTTAAATGCATAGCAATGTGGTCCAAGGCGTGTTTTTGTTAAGTTTAAGTCAATAACACCCGTGCGTATCTACCATAAATGAGAATACAAACGTGAATAATTGCACTGAACGCACCTTATTCCTTTTATTCTATCCAAATGGAATATAAAAAAAGCATTCCAAATGTTCCGGAATGAATAAAGAAGCAATAAAATGATTTATCCGGAATATTCCGTTGAATAAAGAAACGCAAAATACTCATTCCGAATATTCAGAAGGTTCAGAATGAATAAAGAAACACACATTAAATATTTAGTATTTTCAATTTTTTTGTTTACTGTTCGGTGTAAACAAAGCTTAACATGTATGTATCTCTCTTTTTCCTTTCACCATGTTTGTGATGATGAGAGACGTGAAGGGAACACAGCTCTTCTCTCTACATCAATATCGAAATTGTAGTAGTAAGCAACTGCACCAGGGCTGTCGAAGTACGGCAATTGCAGCACTTGTACTGCTTTTTGAAACTCCGTACTGCCGTACTGCTATTACAACCAAAGTACTACTTTTTTTAAATGTTAGTTATTTGTAAATATCTTGAAAGCCGATAATTTGAAAAATAAATTATTATAATTAATATTGTAGCTCATGAAATTCTTCCAAATATATGTATATTATAATATTTAAAAGCAACAGATTTTGAGAAAAATGTGGAAAAACATAAGAAGAGTTTTTTATAATGAAATCTTTTCAATACCAGCACTGCAGCAGTAGGTACGCTAGAGTTAAGTAGGTAATGAGCACGTTTGTGGTTCTATAATTTCTTATGAAAAATATTTCCATTAAAAAAAAACTAAATGTATGAGAAATGATATATTTTACTGCTGGGTACTGCTTTTTTCGAAGTACTGCTTTCTGAAAAGTTAAATGACAGCCCTGAGCAGCATTCTTAGAACGTAATCACACATACTTTGTTAAATGAATACAAACATTGTTGTCATAAATAATCTTCGCATACTGACACATTTATATGCTTATATACCAACGTTCGTGATCAAAAGGACGCGTTAAGTATTGATTGTAACGGACTTGGATGCAATCATTTTCATTTCGTTCGTTTCAGTCCAACAGATCAGAAGTTAAAGTGAAAAGTGCCACCAAACGAAAAGTAAATTTTATACGCGTGTTGTAAGTTAAAAAGAATTTAATAATAAAAAGGAAATACCTATTATACAACAATTATAACGAAACTATTGTAAAAAGTTAATAAAGGTAAGTCATAACATTATCCTATTGCTTGAAACTATATGTCGGTAGCTTACTTTAGATAAATGCATGCATCCACATATAGGTTTTCAGAATTTTCTATCCAGACGCCCGCCATCTTAAAAAAATATAATTTCGTGAAGAGTTGGGAAAAATAATATTAAAGTTTGCAATCATAGTTTTTTGATAAAAATTAATTTACAAAAAAAGTCTCTCATGGAAAACAGGGAATTTTCATGAAAAATGTTTTTTGGTTGGAAAGATAATTCTCTCTCCAAGCCAAAAAGTTAAAGTTAAGGAGATTATTTCGACTTATTTTGAATACATTTATAGCCCTCTTAAAATTGGCACTAGTTGTTTTTCGATTAAAATTAATTTACAAAAAAAGTTTCTCATGGTTAACATAGGGCATTTTCATGAAAAATTTCTTGTAACTGAAAACATAATTCTCTCCCCTAGCCAAACGGTTAAAGCTAAAGACATTATCTTAAATTATTTTGATTTCATTTATAACCCTCTTAAAATTGGCATTAATAGTTTTTTGATTAAAATTAATTTACAAAAAAAGTCTCTCATGGTCAACATAGGGCATTTTCATAAGAAATGTCTTGTAACTGAAAACATAATTCTCTCTCCTAGCCAAACGGTTAAAGCTAAAGAGATGAATTAAACGTATTTTGATTTCGTTTATAACCTTCTTAAAATTGGCATTAATAGTTTTTTGATTAAAATTAATTTACAAAAAAAGTCTCTCATGGTCAACATAGGGCATTTTCATAAGAAATGTCTTGTAACTGAAAACATAATTCTCTCTCCTAGCCAAACGGTTAAAGCTAAAGAGATGAATTAAACGTATTTTGATTTCGTTTATAACCTTCTTAAAATTGGCATTAATAGTTTTTTGATTAAAATTAATTTACAAAAAAAGTCTCTCATGGTCAACATAGGGCATTTTCATAAGAAATGTCTTGTAACTGAAAACATAATTCTCTCTCCTAGCCAAACGGTTAAAGCTAAAGAGATGAATTAAACGTATTTTGATTTCGTTTATAACCTTCTTAAAATTGGCATTAATAGTTTTTTGATTAAAATTAATTTACAAAAAAAGTCTCTCATGGTCAACATAGGGCATTTTCATAAGAAATGTCTTGTAACTGAAAACATAATTCTCTCTCCTAGCCAAACGGTTAAAGCTAAAGAGATGAATTAAACGTATTTTGATTTCGTTTATAACCTTCTTAAAATTGGCATTAATAGTTTTTTGATTAAAATTAATTTACAAAAAAAGTCTCTCATGGTCAACATAGGGCATTTTCATAAGAAATGTCTTGTAACTGAAAACATAATTCTCTCTCCTAGCCAAACGGTTAAAGCTAAAGAGATGAATTAAACGTATTTTGATTTCGTTTATAACCTTCTTAAAATTGGCATTAATAGTTTTTTGATTAAAATTAATTTACAAAAAAAGTCTCTCATGGTCAACATAGGGCATTTTCATAAGAAATGTCTTGTAACTGAAAACATAATTCTCTCTCCTAGCCAAACGGTTAAAGCTAAAGAGATGAATTAAACGTATTTTGATTTCGTTTATAACCTTCTTAAAATTGGCATTAATAGTTTTTTGATTAAAATTAATCCACAAAAAAAGTCTCTCATGGTCAACATAGGGCATTTTCATAAGAAATGTCTTGTAACTGAAAACATAATTCTCTCTCCTAGCCAAACGATCTTAGCAAAAGACATTATCTAAACTTATTTTGATTTCATTTATAACCCTCTTAAAATTGGCATTAATAGTTTTTTGATTAAAATTAATTTACAAAAAAAGTCTCTCATGGTCAACATAGGGCATTTTCATAAGAAATGTCTTGTAACTGAAAACATAATTCTCTCTCCTAGCCAAACGATCTTAGCAAAAGACATTATCTAAACTTATTTTGATTTCATTTATAACCCTCTTAAAATTGGCATTAATAGTTTTTTGATTAAAATTAATTTACAAAAAAAGTCTCTCATGGTCAACATAGGGCATTTTCATAAGAAATGTCTTGTAACTGAAAACATAATTCTCTCTCCTAGCCAAACGATCTAAGCAAAAGACATTATCTAAACTTATTTTGATTTCATTTATAACCCTCTTAAAATTGGCATTAATAGTTTTTTGATTAAAATTAATTTACAAAAAAAGTCTCTCATGGTCAACATAGGGCATTTTCATAAGAAATGTCTTGTAACTGAAAACATAATTCTCTCTCCTAGCCAAACGATCTTAGCAAAAGACATTATCTAAACTTATTTTGATTTCATTTATAACCCTCTTAAAATTGGCATTAATAGTTTTTTGATTAAAATTAATTTACAAAAAAAGTCTCTCATGGTCAACATAGGGCATTTTCATAAGAAATGTCTTGTAACTGAAAACATAATTCTCTCTCCTAGCCAAACGGTTAAAGCTAAAGAGACGAATTAAACGTATTTTGATTACGTTTATAACCTTCCTAAAATTGGCATTAATAGTTTTTTGATTAAAATTAATTTACCAAAAAAGTCTCTCATGGTCAACATATGTACATAGGGCATTTTCATGAGAAATGTATTGTGACCAGAAACATAATTCTCTCTCCTAGCCAAACGGTTAAAGCTAAAGAGATGAATTAAACGTATTTTGATTTCGTTTATAACCTTCTTAAAATTGGCATTAATAGTTTTTTGATTAAAATTAATCCACAAAAAAAGTCTCTCATGGTCAACATAGGGCATTTTCATAAGAAATGTCTTGTAACTGAAAACATAATTCTCTCTCCTAGCCAAACGGTTAAAGCTAAAGAGACGAATTAAACGTATTTTGATTACGTTTATAACCTTCCTAAAATTGGCATTAATAGTTTTTTGATTAAAATTAATTTACAAAAAAAGTCTCTCATGGTCAACATAGGGCATTTTCATAAGAAATGTCTTGTAACTGAAAACATAATTCTCTCTCCTAGCCAAACGATCTTAGCAAAAGACATTATCTAAACTTATTTTGATTTCATTTATAACCCTCTTAAAATTGGCATTAATAGTTTTTTGATTAAAATTAATTTACAAAAAAAGTCTCTCATGGTCAACATAGGGCATTTTCATAAGAAATGTCTTGTAACTGAAAACATAATTCTCTCTCCTAGCCAAACGGTTAAAGCTAAAGAGACGAATTAAACGTATTTTGATTACGTTTATAACCTTCCTAAAATTGGCATTAATAGTTTTTTGATTAAAATTAATTTACCAAAAAAGTCTCTCATGGTCAACATATGTACATAGGGCATTTTCATGAGAAATGTATTGTGACCAGAAACATAATTCTCTCTCCTAGCCAAACGGTTAAAGCTAAAGAGATGAATTAAACGTATTTTGATTTCGTTTATAACCTTCTTAAAATTGGCATTAATAGTTTTTTGATTAAAATTAATCCACAAAAAAAGTCTCTCATGGTCAACATAGGGCATTTTCATAAGAAATGTCTTGTAACTGAAAACATAATTCTCTCTCCTAGCCAAACGGTTAAAGCTAAAGAGACGAATTAAACGTATTTTGATTACGTTTATAACCTTCCTAAAATTGGCATTAATAGTTTTTTGATTAAAATTAATTTACAAAAAAAGTCTCTCATGGTCAACATAGGGCATTTTCATAAGAAATGTCTTGTAACTGAAAACATAATTCTCTCTCCTAGCCAAACGGTTAAAGCTAAAGAGACGAATTAAACGTATTTTGATTACGTTTATAACCTTCCTAAAATTGGCATTAATAGTTTTTTGATTAAAATTAATTTACAAAAAAAGTCTCTCATGGTCAACATAGGGCATTTTCATAAGAAATGTCTTGTAACTGAAAACATAATTCTCTCTCCTAGCCAAACGATCTTAGCAAAAGACATTATCTAAACTTATTTTGATTTCATTTATAACCCTCTTAAAATTGGCATTAATAGTTTTTTGATTAAAATTAATTTACAAAAAAAGTCTCTCATGGTCAACATAGGGCATTTTCATAAGAAATGTCTTGTAACTGAAAACATAATTCTCTCTCCTAGCCAAACGGTTAAAGCTAAAGAGACGAATTAAACGTATTTTGATTACGTTTATAACCTTCCTAAAATTGGCATTAATAGTTTTTTGATTAAAATTAATTTACCAAAAAAGTCTCTCATGGTCAACATATGTACATAGGGCATTTTCATGAGAAATGTATTGTGACCAGAAACATAATTCTCTCTCCTAGCCAAACGGTTAAAGCTAAAGAGATGAATTAAACGTATTTTGATTTCGTTTATAACCTTCTTAAAATTGGCATTAATAGTTTTTTGATTAAAATTAATTTACAAAAAAAGTCTCTCATGGTCAACATAGGGCATTTTCATAAGAAATGTCTTGTAACTGAAAACATAATTCTCTCTCCTAGCCAAACGGTTAAAGCTAAAGAGACGAATTAAACGTATTTTGATTACGTTTATAACCTTCCTAAAATTGGCATTAATAGTTTTTTGATTAAAATTAATTTACAAAAAAAGTCTCTCATGGTCAACATAGGGCATTTTCATAAGAAATGTCTTGTAACTGAAAACATAATTCTCTCTCCTAGCCAAACGATCTTAGCAAAAGACATTATCTAAACTTATTTTGATTTCATTTATAACCCTCTTAAAATTGGCATTAATAGTTTTTTGATTAAAATTAATTTACAAAAAAAGTCTCTCATGGTCAACATAGGGCATTTTCATAAGAAATGTCTTGTAACTGAAAACATAATTCTCTCTCCTAGCCAAACGATCTTAGCAAAAGACATTATCTAAACTTATTTTGATTTCATTTATAACCCTCTTAAAATTGGCATTAATAGTTTTTTGATTAAAATTAATTTACAAAAAAAGTCTCTCATGGTCAACATAGGGCATTTTCATAAGAAATGTCTTGTAACTGAAAACATAATTCTCTCTCCTAGCCAAACGATCTAAGCAAAAGACATTATCTAAACTTATTTTGATTTCATTTATAACCCTCTTAAAATTGGCATTAATAGTTTTTTGATTAAAATTAATTTACAAAAAAAGTCTCTCATGGTCAACATAGGGCATTTTCATAAGAAATGTCTTGTAACTGAAAACATAATTCTCTCTCCTAGCCAAACGATCTTAGCAAAAGACATTATCTAAACTTATTTTGATTTCATTTATAACCCTCTTAAAATTGGCATTAATAGTTTTTTGATTAAAATTAATTTACAAAAAAAGTCTCTCATGGTCAACATAGGGCATTTTCATAAGAAATGTCTTGTAACTGAAAACATAATTCTCTCTCCTAGCCAAACGGTTAAAGCTAAAGAGACGAATTAAACGTATTTTGATTACGTTTATAACCTTCCTAAAATTGGCATTAATAGTTTTTTGATTAAAATTAATTTACCAAAAAAGTCTCTCATGGTCAACATATGTACATAGGGCATTTTCATGAGAAATGTATTGTGACCAGAAACATAATTCTCTCTCCTAGCCAAACGGTTAAAGCTAAAGAGATGAATTAAACGTATTTTGATTTCGTTTATAACCTTCTTAAAATTGGCATTAATAGTTTTTTGATTAAAATTAATCCACAAAAAAAGTCTCTCATGGTCAACATAGGGCATTTTCATAAGAAATGTCTTGTAACTGAAAACATAATTCTCTCTCCTAGCCAAACGATCTTAGCAAAAGACATTATCTAAACTTATTTTGATTTCATTTATAACCCTCTTAAAATTGGCATTAATAGTTTTTTGATTAAAATTAATTTACAAAAAAAGTCTCTCATGGTCAACATAGGGCATTTTCATAAGAAATGTCTTGTAACTGAAAACATAATTCTCTCTCCTAGCCAAACGATCTAAGCAAAAGACATTATCTAAACTTATTTTGATTTCATTTATAACCCTCTTAAAATTGGCATTAATAGTTTTTTGATTAAAATTAATTTACAAAAAAAGTCTCTCATGGTCAACATAGGGCATTTTCATAAGAAATGTCTTGTAACTGAAAACATAATTCTCTCTCCTAGCCAAACGATCTTAGCAAAAGACATTATCTAAACTTATTTTGATTTCATTTATAACCCTCTTAAAATTGGCATTAATAGTTTTTTGATTAAAATTAATTTACAAAAAAAGTCTCTCATGGTCAACATAGGGCATTTTCATAAGAAATGTCTTGTAACTGAAAACATAATTCTCTCTCCTAGCCAAACGGTTAAAGCTAAAGAGACGAATTAAACGTATTTTGATTACGTTTATAACCTTCCTAAAATTGGCATTAATAGTTTTTTGATTAAAATTAATTTACAAAAAAAGTCTCTCATGGTCAACATAGGGCATTTTCATAAGAAATGTCTTGTAACTGAAAACATAACTCTCTCTCCTAGCCAAACGGTTAAAGCTAAAGTCATTATCTAAACTTATTTTGATTACATTTAAACCCTCTTAAAATTAACATTAATAGTTTTTTCGTTAAAACTTAACTCATTCAAAAAAAGTTTTGGAAAAAAAATCTTTATTTTAAATGCTTTCAAAAGAAGACAAATTGAATAATGTATGAAATATATTCTGATTATTGGGAGGCAATCGCGCCTACCTGTTCCCCCCCCCCCCCCCCCCGTTGCGGATGTCCTTGCTTAAAGCCTTGTGTACAAAATAAATATAAAAATGTATGAGAATATACGCCAAATTATTCTAAATTAAATTATTCTCATTATAGGTTTAATTCAAAATAACCGAATGATCCTACGTTTAGAATTTCTCTATTTGTTTTGATACTAATAAAATTTTTTTTCACAGTCGTATTTCCACATTAAACATGGAAGAAAATTGCAATGAACTCATTGATGTGAACAACTTTATGCATCCAAATCAAGAAATACACGAAAATATGAATGAGAATAAAGTTGATGATCTTCAAGATGCTCTTACATATACTTTGTTGAGAAACAGATCTAATGATGATTTAGATTATCTTGAAAAAGATCTTGAAGAAGTTGATGATCCAGAAATGTATAATTTGCTCGGATCTTGGGGATTTATTGATTTGTATGATTATTTCTTATTCCAAAAACTCGATGTTAATATCTTAAAATACATAAGTAATGATGATTTGAAAGATATTTTTGCAAATAAGCCAGTCGGAATTAGAGTTGAATTCAAGCATAAACTAAATCAATGGCGAACAGAAAATGTAAATACCTATTTTATTTTTATCAATGGGGCTTAGGAGAAACATGATATGGACACATATGTACATAAGGGTGGTCCAATACTATTTTTTTTTTCGTATTTCGAATATCCCTGCTTCTTATTATTAACTTATATCTACTTTCTAGGTATAATGCAAGGGGTGCTCAAAAAACTTAATTTCTTTGATTTTGGAGGTTTCTTATCACATTTAAGGCAGTAAGGGGAATCAAAACACAATTATTTGAAATTGAGAGCAACATTTAAAATGGCATATTGTTACAAACAGGAATCTGGGGCCATATTCCGTATTTCATTACGAAAGTATGTCCTGTTCGATGCGCTTTAAGTTGCTCTTCAAAAATGTCTGAATTGAAACAAAAAAATAAACATATTCAATTATTTTCCACTTGCCGGCTAGTTTTTTTTCGAATCTGAATTATTTCCTTTGAGATGAAAGTAAAAAATAAAAACATATTCTTTCTCTAACAGAACTGAACGGAAATTAATATTTACAATTGGTTCTTAATACTATGTATTTGTATATTATTATTACATTGACATTTTAATTTGTTTTGGCACATAAGGGGCCTAATTTTATACATTGTTTTATTTTTATAAAAATTATTTAAAAGATTGTGATTGATGGTCTAACAGAACTAAATATCGAGTAGTCCTTTATTTCTTTTTTAAATTTCGTAGGTTAGTTCTCTTAATTAATTTTGTAAGAAAAATAGAAAATTAAATTCGTACTGATTTGTTCTCAAAATTGTACGTTATAAAGTACTACCCTTGCAACGGCGAGTGGTATTTAGGTCTATTCTGTTTTACATACGAAAATTGATGACGTTTCGGGCGTGGTTACACCCTTCTTCAAACCTATTTAGTAATTAAACATTTATTTAATAATCACCTATACTAAATACAAATTAAAATACTTACACCTGTTATTGGGTTAATTATTATAAGATGATCTATTTTTTTTAATTGTTTCAATATCTTTAAAAAGACGTCCACAAATTTTGTTGTTCAACTCAAATATAAATATTCCAATGTATATGTTCGGAAACTATATCAAACAGGAAAAAATATACTTATCAAACTAATAAAAACAAGAATAGACCTTAAGTCCACTCAAGGTTAATATAATATTAAAGAAATATCACTTAAAAGGAAATAACTAAATGTACTAGCTTTGCTTCCAGTTTTCAATGTAAACACATATTTAAAGTAAAAAAGTCTTGGTAGACGCTTTTCCTGCATATACCACCTTTTTGAAATATTTGTATGTAAGAAATGACACCAGTTACATTCATTTGCCATATTTCAGGCTTTTTTACTTCGGATTTTCGTATAATTTTCGAAAATAATTTCTGTTGAATGAGCACCCCTTTCTAATCAAGATACAGCTTTCAAATTTAGAACACATACATACTAATAAAGTTACGTGTGGCAATATAAGCGGTGGGGATGGGGATGCAATGAAGATATGTTTAGTTTTTGCTCAATAACGTGGACCACACTAATGCACCTCTAAAAACTGGTTTGCTTTAAAACTAGTACTATACCTACATATTCCTTTAAAATTAAAGCCAGATCAGCAAAAGCTGTTTTAAACAATTTAATTCATATTTAATTTTTAGAAGTGTCATGTTTCTCTCAAAAACCAACCACAAATAATATTTTTAAGAAATTTATGATCAATTTATTTTAGGGAATAAAGACTCCATTAGATCCATCGGAAGAAATTCTATTTAATGTCAAAAATTTAATAGAAGACGAAGTAAAAAAGCATCTAGCGGATGTTTTAAGGTCTTCTTCCACAGAACTTGAAAGATCTTCAACAAGGTCACCATCACCATCACCTTCTTCGAACGCTTCAAACAATTCAAATCCTTCATCACATAGCATTAGCTTTGGAAACTTTGTAATATACTGTTCCTTTAAACTTGTTTTTAACCCTTTGCTGCCCGAATTGATTTAATAACACTTTTTTTAGTTTGAAAAAAATTATAATAAAAAAAATAATTGAGTCTAAGCTAACTAATATTGATGATTCAATTGCTATAGCTCAATACATAAGTTTTTTTTAATTAATCTTATCAGTTTTTTTGTAGATTTTAAAATCGAAAAATCCACAAAATTGCAATATCAAAATTTAAGCTTAAAAAGCTTTTATCTTAGATTCAAATTTTTAAGTTGGTGGTCTCTTGCTGTTAACAATGTGGCAACAAAGAATTTTTAAAATCAACTGTGCACCTTTTGTTTGAATTTAAACTGATTTTATTTTAAAGGATATAGATATGATTCTTCAGGCCTTTCCTTCGGGCCACTTCGTCATCAATGATTTTAAGAAGAATAATAGAATTGGAGAAACTTCTCGGGGAATATTAATGGACAGTATAGCAACATTTCTCACAAAAAACAACACAGCTGTATCTCGTAAGGATTTCCAATACATTGCTTCAAGAATCCATGATCGATTTCATGAAGATTCTGTAAGTATTTATTTTATATTCCCATTCATTTTTCATGATTTTGTTATTTTAAACCGAAGTGTTTTTATGATAAAACTATTTTCTTTTCTATAAAGCTATAAGACATAACAATTTTTGTAAACCATTGTTGAGTTTGAAAGTGCTAAGCTTCTTCTTTGAAGTATACTTTTTTAATATTTCCGGATTTTTGTCCTTATCGATTATGTGCTAAAATTTTTTCGAAAGCTAATAATGCATTTTTGTATTCGGTTTTTAATCAGAGATGTAATTTTCTTCATTTTTTTAACAATTTTTTTAGCAAAAATGCTTTCGTTACCTAAAGAATTGCAAGAACACAGTTTTTCCTTTTCCCTTTTTAGAATGTTTGACACAGTTGACAAATTTCAAAAGCAAATAGCATTCTAGTTAGCTTAAAAAAAAAGAACTTCAATGTTTTTAATAACCCCGAATTTTGTGCCTACTAGATTTACTTGATTCAGAAAAGCTTGGGTCCCAATAGTTGGTTTTAAGTTATAGTCAAGTAAATCTATGGTTTGACCCCAGACAGATTGTTACAAAAGAAAATTTTGTGCTAATAGACTCAGCCCACTGGTACTTAAGACATATCCAAAATTAGCCCATGGGAACATTGGTATTTTGCAGTTTCCAATGTCGCATATATGAAAAAATGTATTTCGTTATAAAGCAGACCCGTGATACATCTATTTATAATGATTTTTCAAGCTGATTGGTTTAGTTATTTGTTTATATTTTGAAAAATAAAAGTCCTAGGACCATTTGGTTTTTTGTGTTTGACTAAAAATTGACAAAAGCATTGAGTATTGATGTCAAAAATAATACTTAATAACATAAAATTTGGGGAAAATCAGTTTTAAACGATTTGTTTTTTTATTACTTTTTCAAAATTTTGAGTTTGAAGGTTAATTTTTCAAAAACTATTTTCTTAAACAAAAAACGGGAAGCAAAAAGATCCTTCTTTTTTGGTATAGCCTACATCCCCTCATGCATAAATGCAATCAAATTTAAGCCATTTCCCGGTGGCGGACTGTGGCTAATTTTGGATATATGTTTTGGCATTTGCCATTGAACCTTACTGCAAATGAATTTCTTTTGTTACAATTTGTCCGGGGTTAGCCTTATATTTTCCGTAGATTTACCTGACTTCCTGACTATTACTATAATCGAGATTTAATTAAAAATTTCTTACCAAAAACGAATTTGAATCCTCTAGAAGAAATACAATAATTTCAGTTTTTATTTCGGTAACATTACATTCTATCAAAATTCATAAATTGCAGAGCATTTATTATGCGGCACCTATGAAAGGTTCAACAGAAAATCCATCAGGAAGGTTATACAGCCGCTACTACAATTTAAAGCGCCGGCATCGAAAAATTGGCCTTGACAACATATGCGAAAATAAGTTCAACTCAAGTCCAAGTCAAAGTTTTTTTAATCCAAATTTGACTGAAGAAGAAATGGAATTGTTGCATGGTAATTTTTTATCTTCAAACAATGAAATTTTTTTTTAAAACTTTCTTATTTTATGATATGAATTTTTTTAATTCAGACGATACCTCGGCAGATAAAAATTGGCTTAAAATTCACAAAGAGCCTTGGGATGAGGTTAAATCTAAATGGAGAACAACTTTCAAGACAAGACAACAAGAAATTGCAAACCAAAATTTTTCCACAATTTTGAACAACTGGCCCTTGATCAAACACTCTGCTGGAGTGACATTGGTAATTTATTGATTTAATACTTCAATTCTGCAGATAGAAATCAATGTAATACGGTATAAATAAAAATGAAATTAAGAGTTTTTAAAGCTAAAGTCATTAGTGACTGCAGAGCCAAGTCATGATTTAGTCTTATTTTAATAGTCTTTTGACTTCCAAAATAACTTCAACTTTTAAAATAATAGTCATAAATCATTTTGAAAATCGTGACTTGAAGTCAATTGAAGAGGTCAATTTGATGGCAGTCTCTTTGAATTTTTAAAATCTTTTAAGTCATAAAAAGTCAAAATTACATTTTTAAATCCAGTTAGTCATTTGACTGCAGTATTTTGAAATAAGTCACTTGGGTACTTTTAAATCAAAATAAAACATGAAAAGTGGAAGATTCTAATGCTTTAGGTTAGAATTAAAGACTCACAAATGCTTCTAGAAAAAAAAAAATGTTTGCTATGAGGGTGGTAAAAAAAAATTGTTTTTCAGTTTTTTTTTTTAATTGCACCTTGTGTCATTTTGCCCCCGCGCCGTCTTGTTTTTAAAATTTAAAAACTAAATTAAATTTTAAAGCATTTACTATGACAGTTATTGCTTGTTAACCTTGTAAACTAACCAATACAAATAAATAATAAAATATGTATATTTATTATTGAAGAATTAATTTATCTGGGTTCTTTGGTTAAAAACTTACTTATTTAAAAATTGTTTTTTGCAACATATACTTACTTTGTACTTTTATCTATTTTTATTTCTTTCTTAAGATAAATATTGATTTTGGCATTCTTTTTCCTGGGAAGCAGAACTGTCTCATTGAACTATGGGATGAATTTAAATCCACCATAATCCCCGTTTTCAACGAAAAAATTAAAGACCAAAATAGCCAAGAGCAGCTTGGTTTCTTAAATAAGAAACATTTTGTAAATGGTATGTTTAATTTTCAGTATGCTTTTATTTTATTAAGTAATTAACTAAATTTTTACTTTTTTTTAGACCCAGAAGACGTAATAATAACGAATCTCCTACATTCTATCCTCCCACCTTCTGCAAGACAAGCAAACATCGCATTAAGTAGCGAAAGCAGAAAAAGAAGGTATTTCAAGCCAACCATAAAAGACTCACAAACATCAATGATTGTCAAAGTCTCTCAAGCAAATGATTTAAATCCAACTATCGACCAGCTGGCAATAAAGGTGAGAGAACTCGGACAAAGTCTGCAACCAGTAGTAATTTATTGTGAATTTGAAAAGTCCTTCATAGTTTATTTCAACGAAATCAAGTACAAGTTTGATACATTACTTCCTGCACTTGATACATGCTTTAAAGTTTTTTTTGTCTTAAATCTTAAATATCCAATAGCATGTAGGTCAGTATGGCTGTTTTTTCAGAAATATTTTTTTAAAATTGAAAGTTCGGAAAGAGTTCCACCAAATGTTCTTATTTTAGACAACATTTTGAAAAACTATAATAATGTATAAGTGCCATTTATGCCCCACAACGTCCTTACCTGATGTAAAAGGACTTGTATTTCATTATAAAACAGTACATTATTTCAAGCAAACTGATGACTTTCACTGCTTTAACTGTAAACAAATTTTTAGCTTAAAAAGTTTTAAGAGGCACTTTCAACGTTCTTGTAAGAATCTTTCACTTGACTGCATCTCTAAATCGACTGCTTCCGTAAATTGTTTTGGAACTGAAAATCTTAATTTTACTCATGAATCCTCAGATAATGATGAAGATGAAAACAAAGAAAAAAGTATAAGTATAAACGAAAATGGCGACATTATTAAAATTATAGAAAAATCTTCAATTAATTTTTTATGTAAACTGTATGGAAACCCTAGTTTGTCACGAAAAATCACTGAAGAAATTATTAGCGATTTAACAGATGGATTTTTCAAAATTATTTTTACAAAACTTTATAAAAAATTTTCTTTATATACTAAAACAGAAACTGATGAAGAACTTAAAAACGTCTTAGTTTTTTTGCAAAACCCTTTCGAAAGTGTCAAAACTTTCTACAGATTCGTTCAAACAACAAAAAAATACGACTTCTATCGAGATCCTTCCAGTTTTACTATAAATAACGAGGTTTGCGTCAAAAGTGGAGTAACTCCCTCTTTGGATGTTATCGAATCTGATGGTGTTATATTGCCCTTAAAATTTCAGTTCAAAAAATTTTTTTAAACTTCCTGGAATTTATATGTCTGCAATTGGTTATTCGAGATATCTAGAAATTAATGCTGTTCCACATTTGGTAACAAGTGAAATATGGAAAGATAGGATTTCAAGATTTCCAGAAAGCAAGCGTGATAAAGTAATTCCATTTAACTTGTATTTTGATGACTTCGAATCGAACAATCCACTAGGATCTCATGGTGGATGTCATTCCATTGGAGCAGTTTACTATAATTTTCCTAGTCTTCCTCAATACGTTAATCTAGAATTAAACAATATTTTTGTAGCAATGTTGTTTTATTCAAAATATAAATCTCATGGTGAAAATTCTATATTTTATCAACTTGTTGATGAAATTAAGGACCTTGAAGAAAACGGAGTTTTAATAAACATCAAATCTGGTGAAAGTTATCACTTGTACTTTGTATTAGGACTTATTACAGGTGACAACCTTGGGCTTAATTCAATATTAGGCTATACAAAAGGTTTTAATTCGCAATATTACTGTCGTATTTGTAAATGTTCTAAAACTCAAAACTATTCAATTTGTTCCGATGATAGCAGTAATCATAGAACAATTGAAAATTATAATACTGATATTAATTCATATCCACAAGTAAGTGCTAGAATGGCAAACACCGGCATAAGAGATGAATCAGTTTTTAATAACATACCTTCATTTCATGTTGTTCAAAACATTACTGTAGACATAATGCACGACTTATTTGAGGGTGTCTGCCATTATGATATATGCAAATTGCTTAATCAGTTTATAATCCATGACAAATTTTTTTCTCTAGATGCTTTGAATAATAGAACACAGTTTTTTAAATATGGTGAATATGAAATAGGTAATATTCCACCAATAATTAAATCGGAGCATATCCAAAAGCTTAAATTGAACATGTCGGCAAAAGAAATGTGGACATTTTGTAGATTTTTGCCCATAATAATTGGTGATTTAGTTCCTCAAAAAAACATTCATTGGAAATTGATAATCCTTCTAAATAAAATTTTAGATATTGTTTTAAAATCAAATTTTCAACCAAATGACATATCTATCTTAGAAAACCTAATATCAACACATCATTCAACATACATTGAGCTTTTTCAGGAAAATTTAAAGCCTAAATTTCATTTCATGGTTCATTATCCTTATGTTTTGAAAATGCTTGGTCCCTTTAAACACTTTTGGTCTTTCAGGTTTGAATCGAAACACAAAGTACTGAAAAGCTATTGTAATAACATCACATCCCGTAGAAACCTACCATTGTCCTTAGGAATTAAAAGTTCTTTAATGTTCTGTAAAAGAATTATTTCTAATGTAGGAATTTCTCCCAAACTTTCAAACTTACCTAATGATAAGTTTTTGCTGAAAAATCATTATTGCTTTCCTAAGATACAAAACCTTCTGTCGCTTCATACGACTAATTTTAATGAACTTTTTTGCTACAATACTGCCACATTCTGCAAAATAGACTACAAAAATAATAATTATGTTAGTAGATCTTCAGTTATTTATCGAATTGAATGTTTATTTCTTTTAAACAAAATTTTGTATATTGTTTGCGAAAAGTTTATTACATCGGAATACATTGATCATTTCAATTCATATGAAATATTAAATAGTACTCAAAGTTTTTTTGTTTATAACATAAATAATTTTGATGGTCCTCCTGTTTGCTTACATTCTAATCCAAATGGAAAGAATTATATTTTCATCAAGTTCTTTTAAAGCTAAACCAATTTGAAAGTTGAGAGAGGTTCCAAACCTTAGATAGTTTTTCTTTGAAATCCTTTATTGATACAAATCCATTTTATCTGTTAAACCGTTTTTTTTTTATAAATATACCAAATAATTTATCACTTTTACTGATAATAATTGGTATTAGATTCCTCAAAGCTACATTGGGAAATTATTAATACTTCTTATTGAGCTAGTTAAACAAAAACTTTTAAAAAACCAGTTGGAATTGAGACAATTCTGACAGACGTTTCAATTATATTTACTGATAATAATTGATGTTATAGTCTTCAATACTACATTCATCGGAAATGATTCTACATGAGCTATTTCAAGAAATGTTTTCTCTTAAAACTTAACCAATTGGCAACCAAGTTGAGAAAATTTTGACAGAGTTTCCAACACATACATATGTATGTACGTATATTTTCTTTGAAATCCTTCATACCTTCTTAATGGTCGGTAATAAACTTTTGCTCAAGAAACATTGTTTTACATCATCGACTAATTTAAATTATTTTTTTGTTTTAAAACATTCTGCAAAATAAAAAATGATTATTTTAGTCAATCTTGAGATTTTAATCTAATCGAAACAAAATGATTTAGCTATGCAGTCTGTGAAAATATATTACGTGGGCTTAAGCGGTCCCTAGACGCTCAATATTATTGTGCAATATATTGCACAACCTTGCAATATTATCCATAGACGGACAATAATATTGTGCAATATGAAATTTTGCACAATAATATTGAGCGTCTAGGGACCGCTTTGAGTTATCCATTGCATTTCAAATGAAATATTAAATGGTACCTACTTACATTTTTTCTTGTAATATTTTCTGGAGACCTGTAAAAATATTGCTTTGCAAAAAAATATTTATTTTGAACTGGTACCTATATGCGTTTATTATTAAAACTTTACAACAAAGTAATTAAAATAAAAATTAAATAATTAAAAATAAGTCCAAATGGAAAAAATATCCTTTTATCAATATCTTTTACTATTGTACTATTTTTAAAGAAAGATTTATTGTGAATGTATGTTAAAACGGAACTTTTTTTAAAAGGTTTATTCTTAAAACATGTAAAAGTATTGTTTAAAAAAGATTTAGTTTTGACTAGTACGAGTATCTTGGTTTATTATTTTTTTTTAATTATGTTTTACAAAAAATAATTTAAAAAATGTTCCAACGAATATTAATCAATTCCAAATGAGAAAAATTAAACTTTATCAAGTTCTTTGAAAAAGTTCCCCAAAGGAAGAAATTTTAGAGACTTGTAAGAGTATCTATGGCACTTAGATCTCATCAAAAACATTTTCTTGAAACATGTGCAAATACTATCAAATATTATTTTTAAAAGAATTTTTTAATGTAAACTAAGTATGAAAATCTAAGTTTATTATTATCTGTATACGCTAATTACTTTTGTTTTAAAAAAGATTTACGAAAATATAAATAAACTCAATTTGAATACATTCAAAAACTAACCTGTTTTTTCCTATTATTTAAAAAGTTCATAGAGCATAAAAATTTAAAAGTAAGTATACAAAATAGTGGAGAGAACACATCATTATGATTCAATCACAAATGATAGTATACTAACAAGGAAAATAGTGTACACGATTATGTTTAGCTACACAGAATTATGGTTATCTGAGCACGGACATTTAACTCCAAGCACAAATATTTTACTAGATTTTCAAGCTTGGTGAACAACGAAAATAATTAGCCAATCACGAATGTATATAAATAACAGCACGGTTATTTTTGCCTAAACACTAAAATAGTTATCTAAGCACGGACATGTAACTTCAAGCACAAATATTTTGTAAAATGTGTCTGCTTGTTTAACAACAAAAATAATAAACCAACCACGAATGTGTATAAATAACAACACTGTTATTTTAAGCCAAACACAAACGTAGTTATCTAAGCACAGACATTTAACTTCAACCGCAAATATTTTAGAATATTTTCTTGCTTGGTTAATAAGGAAAATGATAAGCCAATCACAAACATAGCCATTGAAGCATATTAATTTTAGTTCAAACACAACAAATATTTCCAAACTACCGTGTTCGATTAACAATGAAAATGATTTTTCTATCACGCAAATGCATTAATTGTACACCGAGGTATATTCAGCTTAATACAAAGCATTGTTCGTTTAAAATGTTTATAGTTGACATATAATCCAGAAAAATATGTTCGTGATCACGAAAAATAATGGCGTTCCTAGAAACGTGATCATTTTTTTTAACACATTTACAATCACTTTGAAATGCGAAGTGTTTGTTCAAACCCGAAATTGATCACGAACATTGTAAAGTTTTGATTAAAAGATTGACAACGCAAGCATAGTCAAATTGACCAAGATCCGTGGTTGACGCAAGATCAACCAAGGATATTGGTTGATTTTACCAACGTTTTTTTTTCGGTGTATGTACCGCAATTGTCGATAACTGTTCATATGCCCAAAGGAACGTGGTTAATATGCCTATACTGACCAAATCACGTGTTTAGAGGTATACAACTTTTACCACAAAAAACCGCTTGTTTTTATAGTCTAATGCCAAAATCTATCACCTTATGACAAACTAGTAACTGATGCACATTTATCAAATTATTGCTGCTTCATATAATGCACTTGTCCATATACTTACAGATTTTAATTGTTTCACCTGTATATTTTGTATTGTTTCTGCAATGATAGGTACACTCCTGGTAGCAACCTCCTGAAACCATCCATAAAAATTCAAATGCACGCTGATTCACGCATCCGACGACGAAGGACCATTATGATTGGGTTTGATTTAGGAGATGGATAGGATTGTGTTTGTGTGTTGTGTTTTTTAATAATTAATAAAAAATGAAATTGTGTGGTTTAATTTAATGTTTAATTCACTGTTGTATATGTAAAGTGTAGGTGTTTGATTTTAATTAACTTAAATTGTGTAATATAATTGTTTAAATGTATATTAATTCAAGTGTAAGTGTGTGACTGTACCAAAATGAATGTTTTAATTTAGGATTAGGCAAAATGATCTTAACTGCTCAACGTCTGAATGATAATTGAAAATTGACATGTTATAGATTAGATTTAAGCTATACAAATTGAGTGAAGTAAAATTGAGTGAGTGAGCAAATGAATGATTGAGTTAAAATAGTTTACTGTTTTTAATTGCAGTTTGAAAATTTATGTTTAATGTAGGGTGTTATTCGCTGCGTTTGGTGTTCAAGTGGATGGTTTCTAAACAAGTGTAAATCCCCCTCAATAGCATCCTTAGACGAAACACTTATGCACTCATCGGTGGTGATTTCAACGCAAGGCATCATCTTTGGCTGGATACTGCTGTCACCAACGAAGGCAAGGTGATTGCTGACTGGCTGGATACCAACAGCGATCAGCACTCATTGGTTGTTATTTCACAATTTTTTCATTTCTTCATCAAATAAATTTTATTCATATTCTTCCAGAAATCAGCAACTTCACCTGCACAATACTACCCAGCGACTGGGACCATGAAGCTGTCCAGCTAAGCATCAAACTCCTTCAACCCATCTTCCTAGCGACAGAACCAGTGGAAAACTTCACCAAATACAGGAGACTAGATGACTACGAAGAGACGTTGAAGACACCAAAATACTTCCACCCGAAGACAGGAATCTGGACAACATTGAAATGGACACAGCCATTGACTGTCTGGAACTGGCTGTTGCGAACGGTTTGTTTAACCAAAATCAGCCCAATACGTTAAAGGACAGATATCAGCACCTTCCTCAGTATATCCAAAACCTATATGCCACACAGGCAACGATTTAGGAAACGTCTTCAAAGGATCCAGCAGCGAGAACTCAACACAACTAACAGCAACTACCAGACAGTGTGGGGTGAGCTTCAGTGTGTCAACATTATGTTCCGGAATTCTATCCAACAGCTCAACAACAACCAGTTCCAAAAGAGACTGCAGTCAATCAAACCTGGACCTAACGTCTTCAAGTACACCAACAGAATAATCGGCCAAAAATCACCAACGCCTGAGATAATCATCACCAACAATGGAGAAGCGACAAGGATACCGGACAAAGTTGATGCCTTCGCTTCCCATTTCAAAGGAAACTTCATGCCAAGTTCATCCAGTCAGATCCAGTCTTCCATGGCAAAATTGAGGCATCCATCCAGCAGACAATGATGGCCAACTAGGATAAAGCAATGTTAGGCGACAGCAATCTTACAAGTGATTCAATCGACAGCCCAAAACTTGAGCACCCCAGAGGAGATAGCTGAGATAATTCGCAATTCCAAGCCAAAGAAGTCAGCTCGATCGGATAGGGTATCCAGCTTTGTTCTAAAAAGGCTTCCACAAACGGGCTAAAATTCTGATCGACTTCTTCGTTTTAAAGTTTTCCTTAATCAAAGAATCTGATATCAAATCAATCAAGCACTCAAACTGCAACGATGTCAGAGAACCTGGCTTTTCTAACGCGGCACACGTTTCCTAAATATTTGATTTAGTTTCTTCCGGAAAATAGCAGTGGAAGCGAATGTCCAAATGTCTGTTTCCTCTTAATGTTCTGCATTTCTTTTTGGTGTCGTAAAATGCAATTGGTCCGCAACGATGTTTCTTACTCATGTGAATGCAAAAGGGTTACCTTACACCTAAAAGAATTTACTGCTTGATATTTGAATTTTTAAATTTTCTATAGGTAATCATAAAGTAACCTTAAAGCTAGAACTATAATTCTCGGAGGGGCAATAAAGTGGTTGGAAGATAAAGCGAGTACACGAAAATCATAGTTTTGTTCCTTGGATTCTTCGTACTGTTTCGGACTAAATGTCAAATTTTGACAACGGGGGATGAAATTCTCTCAGAAAGGAGAAAAACTGTCCAAATAACCCTGTTCCTTGGTTAGTCCCAAACAGTTTCAGCCTCCAGATTTGCTGCGGACAACTACAATTTTTCAAGTCTGGAACGGGTATGGACTAAATCTGGAGGTTTCAAACTGTTGGAAACTCGGCAAGGAACAAATCTCATATGACGCGGCTTTAATTGCGGAGTTAGACAATTCGTTAAGTTTCTATCACTTTTACTTTCGCTCGTGAGCCACCTCATCACTGGAAGAAACTGACATTTTTGTATAGGAATACCAAAAAGAGAAAGATGATATGTACAGTATGGGTGAGTTCCCCTTTTGACGATACGGAAAATGGTCTTTCGTTGTTTTTGAAATTAGCTTCAGTGGCCTTCCCACCATTATAGTTCTACCTTTATTCTTAAAACTTCTGCAAAAGAAAAAAATTGTCTTCCTCCTGGGGCCCAACTCCGAAAGAGTGAGTTATTTCTGTGTGCACAGAATATCGTGTACACATCGATTTTTGCGATTCCGCAAGAGTGGGCTTTAAGTTTTTGACAGATAACGCGTGTACAATCAGTCAAATTCATTCACACTTGATTTAGGCGTGCAAAGAATGTGTACACGAAAAATCATTTCAACTTGCGGAATTGGGCCCCTGTTTGCAGAATAAAGAAAATTGCCTATCATTTGTCTAGGTCTGATTTCTGGGGTCTATGTAATTTTACATTTTCTTTTTTTTTAATAACGTATTAAGATGATTTTTGGAATATGTAGCATTTTTCTTTAACAATAAATGCATATTTTTAAAGTCTTAAAAAAAATATTACGGAAGTGCATACCCACCTTAAGACTTTTGATGTTAGCTTCCATGAAAATACTGAGCGGAACTAAATACAATTAATTCGAGCTGTCATGTTATTTCAATGTCATTCCTGTGCTAAATCAAAGGTTTTGCGATCGTCTTGCAGGGTAGATTCGACTGGAAATCCTACCTATATTACCTTTGAAATAATAGAAAAATACACCAATTAACTTAATTGGTCTGAACAATAGATTTTTACCGCAAAATTTGTTCGTCCAATCCTTTCTTTTGGAATTCTGGTTCTTTTTTTCACTCAAAATGGCCAGTTGATAATATTGCTTTCATTTTCATACGCAGTAATTTCACTTTACAGAACAAAAAGGAATGCATATACACTCCTCGTCAACTGAATACGCACAAACATTTTTGAATATATTTTATCCATTTTTTCCAAACAGTGATGGTTATTATGCCATCTGTTGATGGTAAAAATTTTCGTAACATATAAATAACAGAATTTCAAAGTTTTATCCAAAAACAACCGTGAGTTTTTCCTTCAACCACTTCCAATAACTTATGCAAAGTAGAAGTTTTTTTTTGAGTCAACTGAATAGGTACAAAAATTAAAATTGGTATTGGAATGGAATGAAACAAGTTTTTGTTTAAGTTTAGTAGTGGGTACTTCCACCTTTATTTTTAATTACTTCGTAAATTCGATCCGGCATGGAATCGTATAGCTTTTTAATGTAATTTAACGAAATTTCGCTCCACGCTAATTTGATTGCTGAAATTAAGGTTTCTTTGTCTTCGAACTGACGACCACCCTCATAAACTTTGCGTACTAACCATGCCCAGACATTTTCTATGATGTTTAGATCAGGTGAGTACGGTGGCCATTGAAGCAACAGCACTTGTTGCTCCTCTATCCATGTTTTTATTATGCGCGCTGAGTGAATAGGCGCATTATCATGTTGGTAGGTCCAGTTTATGGGTCCAAAGATGTTAGAAAATTTAGGAAAATTTCTTTCCAAAATTACTTTATACCCAGCTGCTGTCATTCTTGATGTTACAACCTCGAGCTCAACTGTTCCATAATAACTGACTGCTCCCCATATCATGACATCTCCTTCACGACTATGATGGCGCTTTAAAAATCTTTTTTCTTTTCTTAAGTCGTGAAAATAGAAGTTGAACCCATCAGGGCCATCGAAATTAAACTTTTTTTCATCTGAAAAAACCACGTGATACCATTCTTTTTTCCAACTCATGTGAAGTCTTGAAAAATCTAATCGCAACATTTTCCGTCTCTCGTCAAGTGGTGGTTTTTTCTTAAGTTTCATTCGTTTAAGATGGCTTGAGTTGTTGATTACTCTTAATACTGTTGAGCAACTTGCGTTTACGCCGACTTTTTGTTTTATTTTTGCCACAGAATCAGAAGAATTTGATGCATATCTTAAAATTCTTCGTCTCTCAGCTGCTGTTGTTGCTGTTTTCTTACCTCCCTTCATGTTTTTGCCGTATGCATCTTTATTTTTCAAGTAAGAATAAACTACATTAAAACTTCGGCCAACTTTATCAGCTATTGCACGTCCAGTTAGGCCTTGGTCTCTAAGTAAATCGATTTTAGCTTTTTCAACACAGTTAAGACACGTAGATCTACCCATTTTTCTTAAAATTTGAAATCAAGAATTAAATTTTACTGAAAACACTAAAATCGTTAATTTAAACTGTCAAGCACTCCAAAAAACTTGGCGTTTTACCTATTCAGTTGATTAAAAAAAAAAACTCCTACTTTGCATATAAAACACTTTGCAAGTGGTTGAAGAAAAACTCACGGTTGTTTTTGGATAATTCTTTCGGAATTATCTGCTTAACATCTTAAGGGAATAGTTAGCATCAACTTATGGCATAATAACCATCACTGTTTGGAAAAAATGGATAAAGTATATTAAAAAATGTTTGTGCGTATTCAGTTGACGAGGAGTGTATTTACAGTTTTTACAGCTTAATGTGATTTTGACATTTTCGAAAACGACCGAAAAGTAGAACGAGGAATATAATTTATAGTTAAATTAAACATCATTTCAATCTGCTTAACGCAACGCAAGGGCGTAATTCTTTATTTTCAATTCACCCCAAATACGAAAAACTCACCTAGAATTTCCATCCAAAGATTAGTTCTCCATAACGCTGAAAGAATCGTTCCGAAAGGTTACACCAAAATGTGAGCGGATTATTGCTTTATTTATAATTCAAATTTAAAATCGAAACAAACAAACATTAAACACAAAATTAGCGAAATTAGTAAGTCCGCTATTACACCACCATTTTTAGGTCATGACTATTTTCGAAATTAAATGTGTGCGAAGGTGAGATCAGATGTTTTTTTCTCTTTCGACTCATTGAATTTCGAAAAAAGTCATGACTCTAAAAGAAATAGGGCACTAATAGAGCACTAAATAAATATAAAAAACGCCCCGATAAGATCGAAAGTGCAACAATAATTTAAAAATAAGTAAAACGACTTTAATCTGACTCAATAATTTCATCAATTTCTGAAATCAAAACAGAACTCACTTAAGTTAAACAGAAACTATTAAGCACCACTGCACTATGCACTAAACGATGTCAAAACCGAAATGACAGGTGCCACTAAAAAAAAAGAATTCACGCAATGGAACAAGCACTCGAATCACCAACCACCATTCCAATATAACATTTTCATCAAAGGCTTTGCGATGATCAATTAATTAAAAATAATGTCTTGAAATCGGCGCTGGGATTTTAGCCTAGGTATAAAAATAGGTCAAAAAATTTCAGTATGAACTGCCGGCCCTTAATTAGAATTTAAAAGCATTCATTTTTGTTTACGGAAATTATGCAAAATTTTGCGATACATATTTGAAAGTTTCTAAGTTGATTTTTGGAAATAAATAAAAAAAAGGATTTTTTTGTAAATGGTTTATTTTTCTAATAATAATTTTTTATTTTACGTACGTAGAAGCGCTTATTAACAATTTAAAACAAATTTGGAGATCTAGGTAACATTTTATAAAATTGATGTTTTCAAGGAATCTTCGAAATATATCATCCATCAACATTCAGAAGTTCTGAAAACATTCGAGAGGAAAAATGCGCTTTCCGTAGGTGAAGCCAATGGTTTTGAGTTAGGACCCAACTTGCATACAAGTGCTAGTATCCAGAAAACTGCAAATTCATTTTCATAAAACTCTTTTTGATCCCATAGCTATATCTAAGATAAAATGTCTTGTTATGAATTTTATCTTATCAAATTTTAAAGTAGAAGATCAGTTTTTCTGCTTTAGTATGAGTTTATAAACATTAAAGTTTCCCAAACTAACGCGAAACATTCGCCGACGACAGTTTTTTTTTGTTGTTTAGCGTTGTGTTTTTGTCATTATTTTGTACTATTGTGAATGATTCGCTACGAATTCGCATTGGTTTGGGAGAACCTTAAGGCTAGTCGCGCACATGCAACTTTCAGTTTCGCAACTGTTTGGTTGCAAAAATGAATCCTATTGACTCATTATGGGACAGCACGCACATGCAGAAACTATTCAGTCGTCGATTCGAGCAACTTTTCAGTTTGTGTTTTGCCTTTTGCCACAAACTGGACGATTGCCCGAAATCGGTTTTTCAATTTGTGTAATAATATGTAACTGCGCGCACATGCAACCAAATAGTTGCAGATATTTAACCACATCGTTGAATTTTGTTCTTTCCAAAGTGACTTATGTTCCCTGTGCGAAAGAGAACAAATTTATCTCTTCTTTTATTTTCTGAGCAAAAGAATAAGATAAAAGCGATAATATTTTTCTTTGTATGTATGGGGTAGAAAATTTGAATAAACATTGTCGGTGTGTTGATTAGGTTCGTTGCGATTGCTTGTGGAGTTGCTCATGTGCGCGCTCATCAGTCAACTTGTGACTAAACTGTTTTGTTGCAGTCGCAGCTGCATGTGCGCGACTAGCCTAACACCTTAAGTCTTAAAATCTTATCTTACTAATCTTACTAATATTATAAATGTGAAAGTTTGTTTGTTTGGATGTTTGTTAGACAATCACTCTCAAATGGCTGAACAATTCGAACTGAAATTTTGAGTACAGGGCTATTATGCACTGGATTAAGCTATAGGATACTTTTTTTACGATACCAAAATAAAAAAGAAAAAAAAATGTTGGTACTAAAACAACTTCATTTTAGATAAGAAATTTAGTTTGAAAACTCATATCAAGCATTCAATCGAGGATCTGATTGTACAGGCGCCTCTCTAGCAACTGGACACATTCAAATGGAGTAACGAAGTTATGTGAGTGCTACAGAGGACCACAAGAGAGAATTAAATTCATTTGAAATCAAATATCACCAAATGTAATGCGAAGAAGCAGAACTGCTTGAATGTGACAGATCACCCAAAAGGTGAGTTCTCTAGAACCCTGTGAAGAGGGCCACTTTGTATTGCTATTTACATACATACAGTAGGGAGCAAAAATGAGTACATGTTTGAAATTCGCGCACTTATTGATGCATAAGAAAAGAAATAATGAAGTAAATTGAAAAATTTTTGTTGCCCTGAATTTTATGTTTAATTCTCAACAAAACGGTATATAATACCTACATAACGGAACGGAGCAAGTTCTAAAAAAAAAAGCTAATTAAACAAAATATGTAATATTAATAACCCCATATCTTATATGAAATTAACACTCTACTAAAAGCTTTTATAGGATCTCTAAATTTTATTATAACAAGAAGCTAAGGTGACATGAAATAAAGTTCAAGGCAATAAAGTTGAAAACCAAGTTTTGGCCTTTATTGCAGTTCAAAACTAAAATGAAATGAAATCCGAAGATAACAGTTTTCATTGACACCAGTACGTTGTGGCCCACTTGGTGGGTTTAAAGGATTTTAATATACTTTTTAAATCCTCAGTACGCCCCGCTTAGGGTATGTAAGGTCGCCAGACAGGCGCCAATGTCAAAAGTAAAAAGGTGGTCATAAGATACAAAATTGCTTTTAGTTAGTTAGTGAGTTTTACCGGTCGTAACTATCCTAGAAGAATTTGTTGGATTAGTACATTAAAATTCATCATTACATAATTAATTAAAGTACCTAACAAATTCTAGATTTAAGTGAAGTTCAGATAGTCCATAACTTGTGTTTGACCGACTGTAGAAATATGTACCGTAAAGTGGGCTTAACTAACCAAAGTCAGTTTTCCTTTGAAACGTCAGACGATAAAGAGAAACCAGTTCTCTGAAGATAAATCTTGGATAAGACATAAAAAAGGTCACGTAGCAAAGATTTGACCGATTTCTGTTCCTATTCTGCGTGTCTTCGAGAGGTCCACCTGAACAATCAAGATTGGGCAGCCTACTCTCACGATCTGATTCACATTGAATATGTCTGGGATATATGAGAAAAATCCATTGTCATCAACCTTAGATGAGCTGAAAAGCGCTTTGTCTGAAGTACCCAAATACCCCAGGATCCCAAATGTTATCAGACGTACCTATACAAGAAACACTTATTTCTGTCTTAAGAGAAAGAGGAGGGAATACCAAGTACTGATTCATTATCATTTTCACTGTGCTTTCAAGGTGTACTTGAATTTTTTTTAATCAAACAAATCAATATTAGTACATAAAATTTTTGCGGAACCTAGAACTTATTGCAACAGAACTTCTTTTAATGGGGTCTTATTGAATCTATGATGAAAATAACTATGTCCAACTGCATGTTAATGTAAATACCAAAACACAATCCAAATCGGTCTGATAGTTTTGGCAGAGATAATTTGGTTTGATATTTTATTATTAATTTATAACAATCAACTAAGATCTTATAAATAAATTTGGTGTCGCAATAGCTCGTGGAAAACCAGGGCCTAGTGACTTACAACTCTCAACCATTCCTGCGTGAGTGTTGTTGGCATGAATGGAGGGGATATACAACTTTTTGCTGAGCCCGAACGGCAATTATTCATGCTAAGTATACTCTTGTAGGATTTGTCAGTTCCTCGCAAGAGGCAGTACTTCTGGAAAAAAATTGTTTTTTAGGTGGCAGCAGCAGAGAATCGATCACAGACCTTCGGCATGACAGTCCAACGCACTAAATAATATGAGATAGGTACTACAACTAAGATCTTAGAAACTTTCAAATATGTAGGTGCATACATATGTATGTTGTATGTATGTATGTACCTATGTGTTTTTGCATCATTTTAGAAAAAAAAAATCAATGCCTTTAAATTTTTACAAAAATTGATTGGTTTTTAAACCCGCTTAAAAAACCTTTAAGAATAATAATGACCAGCCGTAAATATAAAAAAAAATTAAACAGATTCGCGCAGAAACAACCGAAAATCTATATTAATAAAGCTCTAATCTTGCTTTGTTTGTTTGTTTGTTTGTGAGGGCTAATCTCAGAAACTACATACCTGATTCCAAAACTTTCTTTTGATGGTTGAAAGTTTATAATATGAGGATCATTTTAGGGTTAAAATTTTGTTAAAACTCCGCAATTTAAATATGAAAAACTTTAAAAATGTATTTTTGAAAATTGAATTTATATGAATCTATTTACATTTTGACGGAAAAAAAGAGAACACTCTATGATTCGCAGCGAATCCACTATTGAGAGTTTAATAACCGGCATGACTCTTTCTCTTTCTTAAATGACAGGAAAGTGGACGAAACATTTGTGTATCTTTAAAGCGGCGTACACACTGTTGAATTGTGTACATCGGTGAACTTTTTTCTTTTTTTACATGAAATTGGTAGCTTGAAATTTTATACAAATTTGCACAGATTTTAAGTAGATAAATTTAAATTTTCAAGTTTGCTTGAATAATTTCAATAAAAAAATTCACGGCGGGGTAAAAAACAAAAACTAATACCAAAACAATAAATGTTACTGTTAATGAATTTGTGCCGGATTTCACTTTATAGAATTAAAAGAAAAAATCAGTTCAGCGAGATTTCTTTTCACTCTTCATTTTAAATTTAACATGTCTGCATAACTATTCTTTTACAGGGCTGGTCGAAACATCAAGTTGGACGACCGAATTACATAGTGACTCTTTAGCCGTGTTTTTTACAGCATTTTTATCTCCACTTAAAAAAATACTTATTAAAAATACAACAAAAATTTGGTATAATTCTGTATTGTTGTTGTATTTAACATGAAAATTTTGTTTAAGCGAAGATAAAAATACCCTAAAAAACACGGCGTTTGCCTCTGATTGTTTTTGGTTGAATGAATGTAAAAATTGAGGTGATTTATTTGTATAAGGAAAATAATTTTTATGTTTCGTTTGTATTCTACATGTATTGAAAATGCAAAAAAAAAATTTTAAACAACTCTTCAACCCATGTTTTTTTCACGAGCGAAAATTTGCCGTTATTTCTTCCGTTAAGAGCAAGGTGTACATTTTGACCCGTGGTTCAGTAATTTTAACTCAACGATTTTGGCGGATTAACTGACGTTCAACTATTGTACAACTCGACTTTATCACATACTTATCACATACATAAAAGTTAAAATAGCTGAACCACGGATCAAAATTTGAACCAAGATTGTACAACTGGCTCTAATGGCCAGTTTGTTACAGTTACTTCTAATTTTAATATGAATTTAAAAGTCTTTGATTTAATAGCGGTAATAAAGTAAAATCAGCTGATTAGCGCTTTCGATAATAAACAAATGAAACTATGGATTCATGTAGCAAAGTATTGTTAGATAACGACATTCGATGATTTACCAGTTGTAATAATCATTGCTTAAAGATGATAAGCTGTGAACAAACTGACTTTTACTTTCCATTAATGCCATTGGTTTTAATATTCGCCAATATTTTCGTCATAAAATAAATGGCAGAGCTGATTGTCATTAAGTATTGTCATTAAGACGACGTATAAACGCAGTGACACGATTTTGCTAATAATATGAAATATTCAACAAGTTTCCCAAACTTGGGTTTTTCTTCTTTCTCTCCTTTTCTTCTTTCACTTAGTGACAATTCATTTATTCAACATTAGGTGTGTTTTTTTTACTTCCCTGAATGGGCTTGGACGAACAAAAAGGCATCGGCGCTTAGCTATGCCAACACAGAAACAAAAATGGAGTTTCCATACACACTATCGATAACAAGTATGAAATTCGTGCCGGTAACACAGTTTTTATCTGGACTTATGTTAAGTCCTGAAAATTCTCTGGGAATAGCTAAGCCCAAAGGGGCTTGGTTTGTTGTTGCATTTAACATGTAAATCGCCAAGCCCGACGTCGTTATTTTTGTCCAAGCCCATTCGGGCAAGAAAAAAAACACACCTATTGTATATGAAAGATGTAGGCCTACACAATTCAACATAATGTGGACGCTGCTTTAGGATACACAGTTTTTTATCAACCTATTTAAGAAAGAGAAAGAGTCATGCCGACTCTTTGAATAAAGGAAGCGTTGTATAGTGTACGTGAGTGAGGCAGCAAGATCTCAAAAAATAAAAACAAAAATCGAGGATCATCTGTCATTTTAAAGGAAAGTGCATTGAGATTTCAAATCAATAAACAAAAACAAGTGAAAAAGTTTATTAAAATAAATAAAAAAGTGAAACAAAATAAGTATAGTGAATACTTGCAGCTACTAAGTCAAATATAAAGCAATTTGTGGTGGTACGTTAAATCCCGTAAAAACGCCTATTATAAGGAGTGTACAAACATTTAATTTCACAAGTGAGTTGTGTCTGATAATTCCACATAAAGTAATGTGAAGTGATGTTTTTAAGGTAAATAAATTATCGTAGAATACTTTTAATGTGGTATTTCATGGCATTTGGCTTTAAAAACAAGAAAATTTGCTGGAAATAAAAATGTACTTTAATCCAGGGATTAAGTTGAAATTGAACTGTCAAATGAAAAATTGTACTCCAGGGCGGGTTCGCTTCTGTTGGTGATTGCAATGCGCTCAAATCCGTTAAGCGCCCGTAGTTCTTTCTGCTGTTGCTCCTATCTATCATGTCGGTTTTGTATCTTTGTCAAGAAGTATTTATATCAGTTTAAAAGTATTCTACGATAATGTATTTACCTAAAAAATATCACTACCCATATCTTAAATATGAAAAAAAACTTACATGTGAAATGTAATTTCACTACTCTATTCAGAGCTCTATTCTGAACTAAAAAAGAAAATCGCCTTATATGCCAACTATTAAACTCACAATAGTGGACTCGATACTAATCTTTATTCTATGTTACAATCGGGAGTTTTGTGGAATTTTGTTTCTATATTTTCCGCCACTATGCAATGAAGATTGTAACATTACGTAGGCCCAATCAAATACAGGATAATTATTGGTTCTTATTCCGCAGATTTTGCCACTGCTAGTTTATAGCTTCTGAAATATAATAATTTCGATGTTGTTTTTTGACAAAAACCACTTAAGGTGGCAGTATTTCTTTTCTCGGCTACCTTTACCGGTCGCCCCGTAGCCATGTTGATCAATTCTTTGTTTAGAGTTTAGACTCTCTGAATGTAAGCACAAACATTCACCCATATCCCGCAAGTCGTATTTTGTCTCGTACCCGTAGTCGAACTCGTACTAGTCTCGTAGCAAAATCGTTAGGTATTTTTCAAGTCGTATACGTTGGGTACGAGAAGATTTAAAAAACTAAGCAAAGATCACTGTAATCTAATTAAAATGCCATGAAATAAAATAATTTATGCTGTTTTTCTTTTTTTTCGCACAAATCCCTGATACAAGTGACAAGAATTTGCCACAAAGGAGCTAACATGCAGCTTTTTGTACTTGATTTAGGCACTTTTGAGTAGGTTTCCCAACATGGTACAATTGCCCCTCCAAGAGAAGGGCATCACAGAGGAGTTTGTCCTCAACTTTGAAGGAAACGCTTTGGAGAATGATGCCTGAAGCTTGTTGCCCGATGTTGGTATTAGTCAGAGAGCTGGGTTAACATTCATACCACTACAAATTTTTTTTTGCAGCGACTTTAACCACTATAATGCACTTTCATAATGCAAAAAGTAGGGAAGTGTAAGTATTTTATACCGCTTAAAAATTTGTTAACATACAAATTTTGTGTATGTGCATACTACATCCACTGTGTATCTGCGCAAACAACATACCATCAACCAGACGGTAGGGATGCTATGCCCTAAGAGCAAAGGCCACTAAAAGTTAAAGGAATGCATTGCTAAGGACTGCTTTAATGCATTGAAATCTTTTAGATTTCTTAAACAAGAATGCACTCTTGTAGTCTTTTGATTGCATTTAAAACACTGCAGCATTTCGACTGTTTTTAAGTGCAATAATTTTAGATGCCAGATACGCTGGACTAGATCAGGCTATGACAAATTTACAAATACATATAAACATTGTTTTTTGTGCACTTTTATCCAAAAAATGAGAATGAGATATTCAAGAAATTTACACGACCAATAATACGACTTCAATTAATACCTACGAGATGATAAAATATTTTCATATTTTTAGTCTTTGCGATGTTGTATGTTTGTCAATATCAATACTAGTGAAGTCGAATGTACGACACTGGAATAACAACATGAGACTGTAGTCGAATACGATTCATAAAAACGAGTTGCAGAATATGGGAGATTATTTCATGGTTGAGCATAACTGGCTTCTGGGCATATTTTTGTAGGCGTTTCCATCTCCATAACATGCCAATATGCATTTTAAGTATCGTCGTAATGCGATTCGTGGAGTTTCTTCGCTTCTTTTTGCTCATCGGTTATCTGTTTTTCGGAACTGCCGCATTGATGCCAGCTATGCTTGTTATGAAATCTGTAGGATAAGTTTGGAACTGTTGTGTCAAGTCTGCTTTCTTCAACAACTTCTTATTTTGATATTCAAGGCCAAGATCTCCGACGCAATCTGTAACTTCCAGCCGATTTAAGACAGGAGAGCAGCACACAAATTTCAATGATTTACCTTGGATTACAATTTAGATTTGAATAAAGTTTCTGTCATGCACTTACAAAAAAAGCGTCACGAAACTTATACAAACCCATTAGGTAGTATTTTTGCTAACAAAATGTGAAAAATTAAAAACAAAACTTGAAAATATAATTATTTATAACAGTTTAAAGTAAAGTTTAAAGTTTTAAAATAGGTAATACAGGAAATCAGCACTAGCTACTAGAAAATTTTGGCTGGAAATTATAAAGCTAGTTAAATGTAGTTTTCGGATACAGGTATAGGTTTATATATTATGTATAATGTAATGCGTATATATAAATATAATAATAATAATATTAAATACCTAGATCAAATGTATTTAACTTCTATTTCTAATAATTGCCAAGAATGTGTTATTGTGTTGGTTTGAATTATATCTCGCATCCTTTTCCTAAGAACTTTAAAATAAGATTTTCCTCCATCTTTTAAGTCAGAAGCCCATGGAACACGAGTAATACCTAGGTACATATAGTTATTTCCAATATTGAATTCTGTTGATTTTTTAATATTATTTTTTAGATCAAACCACCACAAATCTATGTATCTGCTTTTACATGTTTTAGGGAAATCAACTTCGAGCTAAATAATAACGGGTGATTTTTTAGCTGGTTTGGTTTTGGCAACACTGGTTTTGACAGCTGACGTGTGTTTAGTACCTTGTGTCACTGTCAAACAGCTTCAGTTTGGTTTGCAATTTAACCATGGATCGTCTTACAAATGAACAACGCTTGCAAATTATTGAATTTTACTATCAAAATTCGTGCTCGGTTCGAAATGTTCATCGCGCGCTGCTTCCATTTTATGGTCGGCTCATTTTTGGTTGAATGGGTACGTAAATAAGCATAATTGCCGCATTTGGAGTGAAGATCAGCCAGAAGCATTGCAACAGCTACCAATGCATCCCGAAAAAGCCACTGTTTGGTGCGGTTTATGGGCCGGCGGCATTATTGGGCCATATTTCTTCAAAGATGATGCGAATCGCAGCGTTACTGTCAATGGTGAACGCTACCGAGCGATGATAACAAACTTTTTTTTGCCCGAAATGGAAGTTCTTGACTTGCATGATATGTGGTTTCAACAAGACGGTGCCACATGCCACACAGCACGCGAAACAATGGCGCAATTGCGAGGCGAGTTTGGTGAACAGTTAATTTCACGTTTCGGGCCGGTCAATTGGCCGCCTAGATCGTGCGATTTGACACCATTACATTATTTTTTGTGGGGGTATGTCAAGGCTAATGTCTATAGGGACAAGCCCGCTTCGATTGACGCACTGGAAGCCAACATCCATGCATTCATTCGTGAGATACCGGCCGATATGTGTAAAAGAGTATGCCAAAATTGGACTCAGCGGATGGGCTACCTGAGACGCAGCCGCGGTCAACATTTGCATGAAATTATCTTTAAACATTAAATTGCAAGGTTCAAACTATCGATTCAAATAAATATTTCATTCATTTTTCGAATTTTTTGTGTTTTTTTTTTTTTTAAAGTTCTAAACCTCTTAAAAAATCACCCGTTATAAAACGCTAATATATGAATAAAAGCAAATGAATCATTAAACATCGGCGATAAGGAAAGTTAATTATAAAAATTATACCTAGTTCAATTTAGTCTGCCTGGTTGAGGTCGTTGTACTTTTGATGGATAGATTATGTACATTAAGCTTGGCCGGGCCTTAAATCTACCTTAGGACTTACCCATTATATTTACTAGTTAGTTAAAATTGTAGGTTATTCTTACTGTATAAGAATCGATTGTTTTTTAATTACAATTAAATATTTTATGATCAACAAATTTAACACTCAATTCATTTCACTTCACAATAATTTTGTGTAAGCTTCTAGGCAAAAATTCTAAAGCATCACGCTTTAATAACATATTCAACAATATTTTGTAAACAAACCAAAGAAGATTCAACATTAAATCGAAAAAGATCAACACTGATGCCAGAGAGGCTTTTTATAGTCGGAGACGTTGATTGGAGTGCAGCAATGGGAAATCAAAGGGTAGATATGCGCGCAAGTTGTGTAAAATATTTCACATACTATGTAGGTAGGTAGGTAGGTACACACGAGGCAGATATTTATAAATTATTTCTTAGAAATTTATTCACTTTTTAATTCAATTTCACATTCAACTTTTTGCACCATTTATTAGCAGATATAGGGCAGGGGACCTAAATAAATATAAATTGCTTTTTTTATTTACCAAAATTTGTTAGCAACACAATTTTTCAGACACACAAAGTTTGAGATTGATTTATGAGACATACTCGCTAGCACTTGGCCGTCCATTAACACAAAAACTCAAAACCATTTCGTAAGCCAAACTATTTAAGATACTTTCACAATACGCACTATTTGATATTTCTTTTAGCATTTAATAATTTAATAAATTTTATTTATTGGTGGAATAACATTATTTCAATAAACAAATTGGAGAAAAATTTCGAACGTCAACGAAAAAACGCGGCGAAAATATTTTTTTGCTGTTGAAGATTGGTGGTGGATGGAAAAAAAAATAAATTCCACAGCCGAAAAAGAAGGAAAAAGTAATAGAACCATGGCGTCGTTGGGCGGAGTTCATATGAGGGTGTTCATGCCAGCTTCACGTGAGGCGACTCATTTTGACATCTCTTTTTTATCTCATGCCTATTTATTGGAAGGAAAGAGATGGCGTGAGGCAGATATTTTAAAAAAATTTAAAAACTTCAGCCTCACTTGGTCATCTCTTTCTTTCTAAGAGATGAGAGTGAGATACAAATTAGAGACGTCAAAATAAGTCGCCTCACGTGAAGCTCGTATGAGCTTTACCCGGAGGCCACACGAGCGAGTACTCGCTAGCGAGTTGGGTACATACATTAATTGTCAAATCACTCGCCACTCTACTCGCTTCTCAATTGGCTTCGAAAAAGGCAAGCCAGTTGGCTAGCGAGTAGGAAAAGTTTCGATGTATTAGTAACTCGCTAGCGATTACTCGCTCGTGTGGCCTCAGGGTTAGGTGTGTTTTTTCCCTTGCCCAAATGGGCTTGGATGAAAAAAACGACGTTGGGGCTAAGTCGGCATTTACACCACCCGATTTTTCCACAGACGATCTTTTGTTCATTGGGGGAGGGAGTAGAAAGTGAGGGGTAAGGACCAAATCGTCCGTTCCTGCCAAACTCACACGATTTTTCCAGTATGTTTGCGTTCTCTTTTATACTTTTCCCAGAGTCTTGTGTGTTCAGCGTTGCCACTCGGAGAATTTCTGAAGTTGATCCAAAAACAAAATGCAGTAAGTAGATTTATTTTTTTTTCGTAGTAGATATGCATTTTCAAATTTGTATTTGTATTTTTGAAGAAGAAATTAATAATAACATATAAGTGATTGAAAATTCATACATATTTGCTACACGGCTCATATGCAAGGCACATAAAGGTTGGGTTTCAGGAGAAAAAACAGCAACAATGATGATGAAATTATTTGTGGTTTTAATTTTGTTGAATTATCACCTCTATTAGTGAAATCGGCGAATGAGCTTTTGACACGATTCAATTCATTTTCGAGATTTTAGCTATTAGTGACTTCGAGATAGAAAATTGAACGACTGTCGGTAACATTACCTACACCACCGACATTTTGTTCAACAAATTTGATATTAGTGAAACCGCAAACCATTCGCTCTCCATACAATCTTTCCCATTTTACATCCGCACCAATTTTGTCGCGAATCTGCTGTTGATTTTGCTTATATGCCAAAAAATCATAATAATGAATAACACATATATGTAAATTTAGACTTATAATTCTGAATTTAAGAGTATAGTTTATTTAACCCCGAGGCCACACGAGCAAGTACTTGCAAGCAAGTTGCAATACATACATATTTGTTTACTAACACAAACAAACCCAAGCAACTTGCTTATCAACTGGCATGCAAGTTTTGAAGCCAGTAGTGAAGCAAGTTGAGAAGCAAGTTGGGAGACAAGCAAGTGGAATGCAAGTGGAAAGCAAGTGGGAGGCAAGTGGAGTGCAAATTACGAATTTGACAGGCAGTGTATGTAGCCAACTTGCTTGCAAGTACTTGCTCGTGTGGCCTCGGGGTAAAGTAAAGTATTAAGGCTCTCCCAAACCAACGCGAAATCATAACGAATCATTCGCAAAAACTGTTTTTTGTTGTTGCTAAGCATTGTGCATCTTTCATATTTTGTATTATTGTGAATGATTTCGCGTCGTCGGAGAATGTTTCGCGTTGGTTTGGGAGAGCCTTTAAACATTCTTTTTGAAGAAATAAATTGCTTACAATTTAAGGATGATGTTTAGACAAGCTTCATGTGAGGTGACTCATTTTGATGTGAGGACTGTCTGAACACCGCTTGAGATTGCATGTGACGTTTGAAATGTCAATAAATGACAAAAGCGATAATATAGTTCGGAAAATGGTAGGGAAGTTAAGGAATCGATAATATAGTTCATTCGGAGAGTTCACTAATTCAGAAAAAAAGCGAATGCGAATCCAGTGCGAATCTGGTCAGCTCCAGGGGAGTAGAATATTACGAATTGACTAATCGACATGTATATTTTTTTTTTCGTAAAATCATTGTATATAAATTCTATAGTATTCTCATGAAGAAAAAAAGCTCGTGGCCATCTATGCGTCCAAATGTAATACTAATTTTTGTTAAGGGATACAATGGTAAAACCTTAAAGTATTTGATTGCCAGTAGATGTGTTTTACGAAAAAAAAAAATGCAATAGGCAACGCTAGTCCTAATATGCCATCTACCTCTGAATGCAAAATGAAAGAGACAGCAATAAAGTATGAAGAGGACAGGAATAGAAATCTGACTGGAAAAAACGATTTTGGTAAAAATCGTACTGGAAAAATCGGGTGGTGTAAATGCCGACTAAGCAATTTACATGTTAAAAGCAACAACAACTAAGCCCCTTCGGGCTTAGCTTAGCCCAGAGAATTTTCGGGGCTTAACTGGCCAAACAGAATGGTGTAGCTGTAGTTGCGGCGTGTAGCACTGTCAAAGTAGAAAAATACAAACAAAGTATACAGTGCCACAATGAGAAGCTGTAAATGTAGCAAAAAATGTATGGTGAAGCAGAAGTTAAACAAAATTCGACTCTTGCTACAAGCTGCAGCTACATTCATTAGCTGCATTTTATTATCCCTCAAATCTGATCCGGATTAGACTATCATAATAAAACAAACAGGATCCCAGTGTGACATGAGTGTTATATACCAATCTCTGTTTATTCTTTTGCTTCTGTATTTTTTCTTTACACTATTCTCTATTTTCTCCCTATTTTTAAAACAAAAAAGCCATCTACACGTGAGAGAAAAAACAAATTTTTGCAGGAAAATGCTAAGGGTGTGTGGTCAGAATGGATTTGTAAATCGAAATCCAAAATCAAGTTTGGATTTTGCGTTGTTTTTGTAATAATTGTATTTTCGTATGCAAATACAATCCAGATCAGATATTGGGGAAAATAAAATACAGCTATTCTGTTCAAAGGCTAACTTTAGCTCAGATAAAAACTGTGCTACCGACATGAATTTCATACATGTTATCGATAGTGAATAAACGATTATATCTAGTTTTACGGCCTTAAACTAGTTAAAACTGTTAAATTTACCATTTTTATAATTTTACGCGATCAACGAGATATTAGGTGTGTTTTTTCCGTGCCCGAATGGGCAACGTCGGGGCTAAGAAATTTACAGCAACAACAACTAAGCCCCTTTGGGCTTACCTAAGCCAAGAGAATTTTCGGGGCTTAACTTTAGCCCAGATAAAAACTGTGTTCCCGGCATAAATTTCATACTTGTAATCGATAGCTTGTATGGAAACTTCATGTTTAGGTGTTTTTTTTGCAAGCCCAGGGGAATAGGATGAAAAAAACGACATCGGGGCTTAGCGGACGCCATTACAGAAAAAAATGGAGTTCCCATACAAACTATCGATTACGTATGAAATTCGTGCCGGTGACACAGTTTTTATCTAGGCTAAAGTTAAGCCCCGAAAATTCTCTGGGCTTATACTGCGTTTTTATTAGAGCAAATGAGGTAATTTCGTTGCAGGGAGTGAGTGAGATGAGTCACTATTCGTCGAAAATCGATTCAGTTAGCAAAAGGGAGTGAGTGAACGCTCAAAAATATGCCAAAAAGCAGTAAATATTTTATAACGGGGTCGAAATAAGGCCAAAATAATAATAATTCTTAGTCAAAAGCCTAAGAACATATAATATCCCAGTTATTATTTTTCGTAAAACCATTTTTTGGACACAATAAATCCATAAAATATACCAAAATAGCTCCGAAACTATTTGCTTCTGAGCGGTTTGCCCATATATTTTTTTATTCAGAATAGTATCAAGTACAGCATACTAAAATTTCAGCCAATCTGACCGGGAAAAATTTTTCATACATTTAGCGCGGGGTTCTTTTCAAACTCATTTTGGGATAATGTTTCTTAATGGAAAACTTATAAAAATTATGCAGAAAGCTTAAATTTTGGCTAGCGGAAAAAAAATATTTTTGTGTAAATTCATAAACGTCAAATGTTTCCGCATCACTGCTTTTTTGCGATGCTGATGCGCAACGCAGCTGATACTGATACAAATGCATCAGCAACAACGCATCAAGAATTTTCTTGATTCTAATTTGTTTGAAGTTTGCGCATCACTTGATGCAAGTTTGCAATAATGAACATGCTACGCAAAAAGTGATGCGAGTTTGATGCATTTATGAATGTTTGGCGGAAACGATTATGCATCATTGCTGCAACGATGCGTTTGTGAATTTACACTTTACGTTTGAAATTTTGCAAAAAGTGGCCAGCCTTTATTTGTAGAAGAAACCTGTGCGTAAAAAGTCAGCCAAAAAAAAGTAAGATTCACGCGAATTTTAACGCTTTAGGTTCTTTGGCGATGGCGAAATAATTGAAAGTCGAAATGAACAACAAATTTTGCAATGAAAATCGAAATAATCGATAGCGAAACAATTAGGTAAGGACGAAATAAGCTAACGGTGAAATAATTCAGAAATGAAATAATCGAATAAAAACAATAAGGACGAAATAAAGTTCGGCCGAACTAATTAGAAAACGAAATAAATGAAAAGTGGAACAATGAAATGCGAAACAACGAAATCGACCTAGACGAAACAACGAAACGAACCATACCCTTCTACAACAATTGAAAATCGCCTGAATTTGGATAATTTTTAAAAGTTTTAAGAGAAGTATCACTATCCACTTTGTAGGTATTCCCGTTGTTTTTAAATAATTAAATTAAATTAAATTTTATTGTTATTAGATAACTTAAGAACTTTAAAACTGTAACTTAACGGTAAGTAAAAAATTCAGATTTTTCACCCCCAATCTCATAAATATTTTCTATCATTTCCCAAAATTTCAAGCTTCTTTACCTAACCATTAAAAATATAAATCTTTATTTTATGCCTATTCACCTAATTTGAACCTTATAAATGGTACGCAAGGATTTTTCTCTCACATTGTGTTAAATGAAATCGATATTTTGTGTAATCAATTACATTTGCGCGTAATGATTACAAAAAAAGTAATCATTACAGGTTATTTCAATTACTTTTCTTTTCAGTTACTTTTTTCCAATTATGTACATGTAATAAAATCAAGTAATTTGTTTCAATTACATGTAATTTGTAATTGAAATTATCAATTATAATTACGTGTTATCAGTAATTGAACTTTTTCAATTACAAATGACATGTAATCGTAATTGACTTTTTTTGTAATGATTACTACCCAACAGATTTGTAAAAATGCATTTTTGTTTGCATTAATTATTAAAAATAAAATTTTAATGCAATGTGAAAATATTTTGCATTAAAAAAAAATGTTAATGCAAACTCAAAAAAAAAAAAAAAATGTTAATGCAGAATAAAAATGTTTTGCATTAAAAAAAAAATGTTAATGCAATGTGAAAATTTTTTACAGTAAAAAAAAATTTAGTGCAAGCCAAAAATTGTTTGCATTAAACAAAAATGTTAATGCTAAATCGAAAATTTGTCGCATTAAAAAAAATGTTAATGCGAATCAAAAATTGTCTGCATTAAAAAAAAACTTTCACTGCAATATGAACATTTTTTGCATTAAAAAAAATGTTAATGCAAACACCAATATTTGTTGCATTAAAAAAAAATTAATAAAATTTGAAAACTTCTTGCATTAAAAAAAATGTTAGTGCGGACCAAAAATTTTCTGCATTAAAAAAAAAATTTGAATGCAATGTGCAAAATTTCTGGCATTGAAAAAAAATGTCAATAAAATTTGAACAATTCTTGCATTAAAAAAATGTCAATAGATTTTGAAAGTTTCTTGCATTAAAAAAAAAGTGTCAATAAAATTCGAAAATTTCTTGCATTAAAAAAAATGTAAGAATTTTTTTTTTGTTAAAATCTTTAAACAACGTCAATAATAATTTAAGGGCATGATTCGTGGTAGTGATGGGTAGGACAGGAATTTCAAATGAGTTTGTATGAAGTATCATTTTGTGATAGGACGTAGATTCATATGAACACGATTTTTGACAAGTAGTGATAAAATGTCAACATTAAAATTTAAAAAAAGCCGAGTATGCTAATCAATTTAGAAAGGGGGTATTACCTTGTGTTTCCGCCAACGCTGTGGGACCACTAGAACACCTTTTATTTGACAGGTGTTAAAATATCAACATCAAAATTTTGAAAAACTGAGTATGCCAATCGATTTAGAAGGGGGGTATTACCTAGTGTTTCCGCCAACGCTGTGGGACCACTAGAACACCTTTTATTTTTCTGGTGTTAAATTATCAACATCAAAATTTTGAAAAAACTGAGTATGCAAATCTAGGGGTATTACCTAGTGTTTCCGCCAACTCTGTGGGACCACTAGAACACCTTTTATTTGACAGGTGTTAAAATATCAACATCAAAATTTTAAAAAACTGAGTATGCCAATCGATTTAGAAGGGGGGTATTACCTAGTGTTTCCGCCAACGCTGTGGGACCACTAGAACACCTTTTAATTGACAGGTGTTAAAATATCAACATCAAAATTTTGAAAAACTGAGTATGCCAATCGATTTAGAAGGGGGGTATTACCTAGTGTTTCCGCCAACGCTGTGGGACCACTAGAACACCTTTTATTTTTCTGGTGTTAAATTATCAACATCAAAATTTTGAAAAAACTGAGTATGCAAATCTAGGGGTATTACCTAGTGTTTCCGCCAACTCTGTGGGACCACTAGAACACCTTTTATTTGACAGGTGTTAAAATATCAACATCAAAATTTTGAAAAACTGAGTATGCCAATTGATTTAGAAGAGAAGGGGGGTATAACCTAGTGTTCCCGCCAACGATGTGGGACCACTAGAACACCTTTTATTTGACAGGTGTTAAAATATCAACATCAAAATTTTGAAAAACTGAGTATGCCAATCGATTTAGAAGGGGGGTATTACATAGTGTTTCCGCCAACGCTGTGGGACCACTAGAACACCTTTTATTTGACAGGTGTTAAAATATCAACATCACAATTTTGAAAAACTGAGTATGCCAATCGATTTAGAAGGGGGGTATTACCTAGTGTTTCCGCCAACGCTGTGGGACCACTAGAACACCTCTTATTTGACAGGTGTTAAAATATCAACATCAAAATTTTGAAAAACTGTGTATGCCAATCGATTTAGAAGAGAAGGGGTGTATAACCTAGTGTTCCCGCCAACGATGTGGGACCACTAGAACACCTTTTATTTGACAGGTGTTAAAATATCAACATCAACATTTTGAAAAACTGAGTATGCCAATCGATTTAGAAGGGGGGTATTACCTAGTGTTTCCGCCAACGCTGTGGGACCACTAGAACACCTTTTATTTGACAGGTGTTAAAATATCAACATCAACATTTTGAAAAACTGAGTATGCCAATCGATTTAGAAGGGGGGTATTACCTAGTGTTTCCGCCAACGCTGTGGGACCACTCGAACACCTTTTATTTGACAGGTGTTAACATAAAAATTTTGAAAAACTGAGTATGCCAATCGATTTAGAAGAGAAGGGGGGTATAACCTAGTGTTCCCGCCAACGATGTGGAGCCACTAGAACACCTTTAATTTGACAGGTGTTAAAATATCAACATCAAAATTTTGAAAAACTGAGTATGCCAATCGATTTAGAAGGGGGGTATTACCTAGTGTTTCCGCCAACGCTGTGGGACCACTGGTGTTAAAATATCAACAACAAAATTTTGAAAAAACTGAGTATGCCAATCTAGGGGTATTACCTAGTGTTTCCGCCAACGCTGTGGGACCACTAGAACACCTTTTATTTGACAGGTGTTAACATAAAAATTTTGAAAAACTGAGTATGCCAATCGATTTAGAAGGGGGGTATTACCCTGTGTTTCCCCCAACGTTGTGAGACCACTAGAACACCTTTTATTTGACAGGTGTTAAAATATTAACATCAAAATTTTGTTGACATTTTAACACCACCTGTCAAATAAAAGGTGTTCTAGTGGTCCCACAGCGTTGACGGAAACACTAGGTAATACCCCCCTTCTAAATCGATTGGCATACTCAGTTTTTCAAAATGTTGATGTTGATATTTTAACACCTGTCAAATAAAAGGTGTTCTAGTGGTCCCACAGCGTTCTTAAATTTTTTTTGAATGCAAAATATTTTCATACTTTTTTTTTAATGGAAGAAATTTTCAAATTTTATTAACATTTTTTTTTTAATGTAAGAAACTTTCAAAATCTTCTGACATTTCTTTTAATGCAAGAAATGTTCAAATTTTATTGACATTTTTTTTCAATGCAAGAAATTTTTCATATTGCATTCAAATTTTTTCTGTTCAATGCAGAACATTTTTGGTCCGCACTAACATTTTTTTTAATGCAAAAAATGTTCATATTGCAGTGACATTTTTTTTAATGCAGACAATTTTTGATTCGCATTAACATTTTTTTAATGCGACAAATTTTCGATTTAGCATTTACATTTTTTTTTAATGCAAGCAATTTTTGGCCTGCATTAAAATTTTTTTTTAATGCAAAAAATTTTCACATTGCATTAACATTTTTTTTTAATGCAAAACATTTTTATTCTGCATTAACATTTTTTTTTAATGCAACAAATTTTTGAGTTTGCATTAACATTTTTTTTTATGTAAAATATTTTCACATTGCATTAAAATTTTATTTTTAATAAAAAATGCATTTTTTTGCATTGACATTTTTACAACTCTGCTACCCAACTCTGGCCAAGACATACTTAAACAAAGTAAAGTAGTCTTAAGGCCTTAATATGACATGTTAAATGACCATATTATTTGAAAGCTGACAGAGATATAGCCATTCAAACTTTACCATTTCTTATCATTTTTCGCAACTTTTTGCCCGAAAGCCTATTTTTGGTACTTTATTTAACATTCCTAGCCCCTTTTACCAAATCTTATATTAATGGGACCAGCCGTTCGGTCTGTAGGCATTTAAAAACAGTCGAAAAACAAAATTGCGAGCTTACATACTTTTTAAATATTCTCTATTGTCGTTATGTCATATTTGATCAAAATCTTGAATTCAAATATTTTTACGAATGTGAAATTTGCCATATTGTACGGAAGAAGGGCCTTCCGGCTTCCGGGCCAAAACTGCGAAAAATTATAAGAAATGGTAAAGTTTGAATGGGCGTATCTGTGACACTTTTGAATAAATATTACTTTTTAAACATGCCATATTAAACCCTTTAGCCTCTACTTTATTTTGTCTATGCTTATCTTGACCTTATCCTTGCTTCAAAAAAAGTATGCACGCATTTATTAAAAAAATTAGAAAACCTTGATTTTTTTAGGTTGGGTTTTGTTTACTTTTCCTGCTTTAATTTTTTAAAAAAGTTTTTGAACTATCCATTTCAATAGAAAATTTAACTTTGAACAAAAAGTTTTAAATGCAAAAGTGTCAAATTCGGCTTAGCTTTTGAGTTATGCTAAAAATATTGAAAAGTGGCCAGTGTGGTCATTCTCTCAGAAACACATGGGTGAATTTAGTAGCATTTTTGGTTTTAAGCATGCTCATGGGCCAAAAAATATATTCAATAATAAAAACCCTTGCACGTAATTGTTCCTTTATATATACCCCACATTTTCCGGTCTATTCAATAGGCTATAAAGGCCATGCATTTTCGTATTTTTGCTTCAAATATTGCCAAACAATTGACAATTTTCAAGAAAAGCCTTTCTAACCGAAAAAAATATTAAAAAGTATAAGCCAGTCGGCAGAGGCAAAAAAGACTTTCCATAATGCAAAACTATACTTATGCAATTTTTTGAAGGGTATTGATAGGTGAGTTTTTTGTGAGTTTACTATTAAAATGGCGAGGTTGTAAGTGTTGTGCGTCAGCCACACATTCTTATTCTACGACGTATGGTTCAAAAGTTATTGTGAAAGTTATTTGTGGATGCCTACTAATTGCATCAGATCAAACTCCATGGTAGACACGACATCAGCAGTGATACAGTGAAAAAAGTTTGCGAAGTTAAAGTGTTTTATACCGCTCCAAGGTTTTAGAGCAAACAATTTATGTCTGTGTATATTAATTGGATGAAGCAACAAAGTTTCGCTAAACTTTCCGGGAAAATAAAAACAAATATTTTTATGATATTTAAATATAAAATATAATTTACATTACCTTAGTTTTCGTCGGTCAAATTTGTTGTCGTCCGTTTTGACGAAGAATGTCCCATAAATTAATTGCGGCCTTTACTAAAATGAATGTGTTTCACCCAGGCATAATGGTGGGCTCTTGAGTTAGATGAACGTTAGGAATTTATTGTTGATAGTTTTTGAATGTTAATAATTTCGCCTAAATGTTTTCTTTAAAATCAGTCCTTATAATAATACTTATAGAATATTAGATAATGAATACACCAGGCTTAAAATTCAAAGCCCAGGAATATAATTTGGTAATCATTAGGTAGTTTATTCTAGTATGTAATATTTTGCAAACCAGCCGAGTGTTTTTATTTAGAACTTATCTATATATGTACAAAAATATAATTATAAACTGCAATCAAAAAATTATCAACACTAACATCATGAGAATGAAAAAAAGACATAAATATTCAATATTTTATAATGTTTACTTTTTGGTCAATATTACCCAATGATGTGAATTTTTTAAAAATCAACATACCGGCCTTTTTTGCTATATCAATTCTTCTACTGTCCGAAAAGTGATTGTGTACATCTTAAAAGAAAAGGTTTTAAGAATAATTAAAAACTTTAGTTATGTATACTTATACCATTTGTAACAAACAAATCATTTCCAATTGTTTTTATACGACTGCGGCATTTTTTGGAACGATTATGAATGCATTCCCAGTAAATTTTATCGCATCTCGGGCCATGTCTTCTCTGATTGGATCGATAGATATAATCATTTATTGTCAAAAGCGTTCCGCCTTTGCGACTTATGATAAATAATTGCTGACCGCAATCTGGAATATGTTGAACACCTAGAAAAGTTCAAAAGTTAGTGATGGATATGGATTCTAAAAAAAAATTTACGACAATTTATTTTTAGATTAGAAATGAAGAAAAAAACAACTTTTGAAACACAATTTGAGTATTAAATTTATTTTGTTGTCTCTTTATTTTGTAGCTATTAAGGAAATTTTTTATAACAAAGTTTCATTTTAACATTTAGTATGGAGAAATCCATGAAATCGAGTGCTTATTACATTGTCTTCCAAAGGTAACTTTACTTCATCTCCATTACACTGTACCTTTATGCCTTTCATCTGATGCGGGGTTTTCTTCGTATCGTCTTTTTCTGATAGACCGAGAACCCACAGCAGACTTTGGGTGTGAGTGATAGCAAAAGCAAAAAGCTTCATTAAAGGCTATTAAAAAAATCAAAGTCTTGCAGTCCATAACTGGGGCCTTTGCGAGAAACAGTGCATCGAAAAAAAAAATGTGAATGCAACTTCGAGGATAATCGTATTAGGCGAAATTGATTTTCACTCCTCCCCAGAGAAGCTCCTCGGATCACATATCACGGAATCCATTTGAGTGTATAGTTCGCTCTACCGGACCGTTTAAAAAATTAAAAATTCTAAGTGAAAAACGGTTTCTTTAAACAGTCTGGCAGGGCGAATTAAACACTCAAATGATCTCAGATTCCGTGATATGGGATCCGCGGAGCTTATCTAGGGAGGGGTGAAAACCAATTTCAGCTAACACGATTATCCTCGAAGTTGCATTCATATTTTTTTTTTCGATGTACTGTTTCTCGCAAAGGCCCCAGTTGTGGACTGAAAGACTTTGATTTTTTGAATAGCCTTTAATGAAGCTTTCGACTCCCATACCTCTTTTTTTGCTATCAATCACACCCAAAATCTGCTGCGGGCTCTTAGTCTATGAGGTTCGCCGAATGATCCTAGTCAATTCATTTGGTTGTTCTATCAGTTTTGAGGTCTTCTTTTTCCTCGCGATCGGCTATGATAACGTAGCAGTTGATATTCTATTTGATTATTAGTACAATCATTCTTGTTCAAATTATTATAGAGAAAACTCATTAGTTTTTCTTTCGTTACAGATTTAAGCATTAATGTCTTCAATAATAAAACTTTTAAATATATATTTAATAGAAACAAAATAATAACTCAATAATTTTAATTTGATTTTATGTGGGCATACATTTATTGTTCAAATCAAAAGATTACCGAAACCAGAATACAATATAGTTATTTAAAAATATAATGCTTTTTATTTTTTACTTAAATATTTTAAAATTTTGGATTATGTTAATAGGAAAAAAGAAAAAAAATACCCCCTCTATTACGGTTGTCAAGTATCAGTAAAAAAAAATAATGTCCATCACCAAAATTGATTATTAATTAATTATCAATCATCAATTGTGGATACTAGGGTGGGTTAAAATGCATTAATCAACTTGATTTTATTTCGTTTAGAACATTATTTCCTATCAAGTTTTCCCCAATGACATTATTTTAGTTTAGTATTATCAAGCTTTTCTCGAAAATTTATTAACAAATACAAAAAAAAAAAACAAAAACTGTATTTTAAAAAGAGGATAAGTACTTTTTGTAACTGCATAAAATCGGCATTAAATCCACACCACTGCACAAAATTACTTTCTTTTTAAAAGAGATAAAGCGGACAAATACTAGTAATGAATACAAATTAATTTCAATACATCTACAACAAATTATCATAATAAAATCCCAAAAATTAAAATGTCAAATTAATTACCTATGTATTCGCAATCTATACAATTTATTTAAGATTAAAAGTAATGGTAAAATGTTTCTATTGACATAAAGAATATTAAAATTTCGAGTTGAGCTTAATTTTTGACAATCGTAATAAAAGTGTATTTATGCATTAATTTTTATATTTATAGTTGGTGTGCTTAGTACTTTGATGGCGTACAAAATTATTCATCTCGGAGGCTGAAAAAAAAAATATTTTTTACATTTTATAACTTTTAAAAATTGTAGTATTTTTATATATTATTCATTCAAAATTGAAATGCAAAAGCTGTTAGGAGAACCTGTTATATGTTTGATTGCCATGAAAGGTTTTTTCTCTTTAAAAGTTTTTTTTTTTATATGTAGATTATGGCGGTTCTTCTTAAAATTGTCAGTGTTTTATTTTGAAGGATCCGCCTCTTATGTTGGTTGCGTTTATTTCTCCTTAATAAAATGCTTCTAAATCAAAAATTGTTTAATTTGTTTTTACATAAATAAAAATGATCTCACTCGCTGGTGTCTTAAGGGCAATAAATAACTGTACTCGTATATTCACAAACTCTATCAGACAAAGCGGTGAAGGCCTGCAGCTGGGTTAAAAAACCTCGAGGAAAAAGTGCGGCTCCCACTGAAAGCAAAAACACCACACTGATAGCATTCTTTCAATATATGTATCAAAAAAGTATGACCGTGTGGTGCGGTATTTTGACCTTAAACGTGGCCATAAATCAATTTTCCCTCCCAGGATTAAGAGTGTGTCCCATTACAGGTAGAAACCCAGGCTACTCTATAGTAAAGTCTATCTATAAATTGGACACCATCAGTTGCAACTAGCACTAGTTGAGTAAGCACGATTTTTTTTGCGATTTAAAAATTTTTTTATATCGTTGAGTTAAGGTATTAACTTAAAAAAATTGCACTTTTTTTGCTGTTTTTATTCATAACATTAGTGTTTTTAAAATAGCGCAACCGCCCGCAACATAATCTATCATATATTTTATTTAACTGCTGGTTATGTAAAACAATCCTAGCTCACAAAACCATTCACAAGTTTTCACTTAAGAAAAAACAGAGCCTTTTAAAACATTACTTTAAAACGACCCTTAATAATAGATATTTAAATTATTCCAGATGACTCTAATTCCAGCTTGTCTATGACCAGAAAACAGCTCCATGATTTGGTGAGAGGAAGCTCACAAATGCTCCTTGACGATAAACTTAAAGATTTGGATAACAAAATTATGAATATAATAAAGTGTCTCCCAGAGAAAAAAGATGAACTTCTAAAAACTATCAAGGCATTCATACAAAATTATAAACGAAGATGGCAACTCTGTAATAGCACAGAAAGGTGTGTCATGGATAAGAATGAAGAGTGGCTTAGCGAAGAAATAACACTACTTGTTGGCATACTTTCTGGAAGGTCTCAAGGTCGCCCAATCAAAGAATTTGTGGTTTTAAGTGACCGAACAAAACGTCGAAAAACAGTGGAACTTCGAAAAAGTGTGTCTGTTGATGAATTGACATACGCGGCACTGATGAGTCAAAGAGCGACGGGAAATATTTACATAGCCAAAGTAATGCCGGTTGTGACCAGAGCTGTAAAATTTCAAGTACCAGTACCAGTACCAGTACCGGTACTTGTACTTGTACTTCAGTATTCGGGTACTGGTACCTGAAAAAGGACAAGTACCAGTATTTTTCAAGTATTTGGGTGCAAGTACCTAGTACCAGGTACTTAAGTACCAAAGTACTTGAGAAGTACTTTCAAGTACCTGAGCAGTACTTTCAAGTACTCTCAAGTACTTTCAATACTTTGGTTTACTGGATCAGTTTGTTGATTGAAACTACCTAATTAAAGTCTTTTTTGATAATTTTAAGGATAGGAATGTAATTATTATTCGACGAATTCGGGAAAAAAAGAAATATTAGTCTTATTGTCTCATTTAGTCTTCATTAATTATTTTTGAATAATTTGTTTAGAAAAGTTGAGCTAGCTTTTAACAAAACTAATTTTTGAAAATGTTGGTAGCATGACGCCTCGGAGAATCGACCAAACCAGCGAAAGAGAACAGCCTTTCCACAGGCGCTGAAGAAGTCAGTGGCGTATTCAAATTAAGTGTTTTTTAAAGATGGCCCGGCTGGAAAAACAATCTAGTTTTTGGCGAGGGGCTAGAAAGTTTTACATAGATACTAGCAAGTGCCCAGCAAGAGAAACTCTAGAAATTCTCTAGGGCTTCGCCAGTGAAGTACCCTTTTTCCTCGAGAGACAAAAAAAAAAAAAAATTGTCTTTACTGGGAATGGATCCTGCGATCTTCTGATTGCCAGTCCTATACCTTAACTACTGAGCTATTTCGCAATACAGTTATGCAATGTTGAAAATGAAAAAGTATATACTTTAATTTGTCTTACCATTGTATGATGGGTATAAAATATTTGTTTTTTTGTTTTTGTCATATTTGGGGTATTTGTGATGGGATAACAAGACCTATCCAACAAGTTTTTACTAGCGGGGGCCTCGCGAGTATTTGACAAGTTTGCCTTGTCTAGATCTTCCCTACCGAAGCCTTTCCAGTGCCTCGATTAAACTTGACAAAAACTTGCGATTTTTCCAGGCGGGGGAATATTTTTTATGCGTTCGTACGTTCCTTCAATTTTTTTTTGTTCACCATAGCTCAAGAACGAATAAAGATATCGACTTCGGATGAATTTTATTTTGTAGATACTAGTGTTGGCACATGCAGAAAGGAAACAAATTCAATAAGCAGTTTTAAAAAAACCAAAGACCATAGCAATTTAAAAAAACTCGTTAAATTTCCTAAGTCTTCTTCTATCTCGAGAACAAAATGATGCTATCGACTTCGGGTTAATTTTATTCTACGCATTTTGAAGTACCTATTAAGGAATTGGTAAATATATAAAAACAGATCAATTTAGAGTTTTGTTTTTTAATAAAAAAATTGCGGAAAATGTTTGAAAAAAGTTTTTCGGCTCGAATATCTTGAGAACAAACAATGATAATGGCTTCCGTATAATTTTGTTTCATAAACTTGTTTATAGTTAAGAAACAGTAAAATTTGTAAAAATATTAAATAAACAATTTTTTTTTAAAGCGAGAAAAACTACAAGAAACTTTACCAAAAGTTGTTGAATCGTTCTTCGTCTCAGATATTTTGAGAACAAAAAATGATATGGGCATTGGTATCATTTTATTCTACACACTTGTTCAAAATTGATAAGATTTGTATAAAAAGTAACAAACATTTTTTTAAGAAAAAGGCTACAAACATATTATTCAACAGTGTTTTTGTCTCTAATAAAGACAAGCCAATCTTTGGTCTTCAATTGATTGCATATTAAGAGTGTTCCGAACTGAACAAAACCAGTAATACCAGTAAAATGTTTAATGTAATAGTTTAAGTCATATGACTTAATGTATATACAATCGTACATTCGTTTCATCAATTTCTTGGCACTTGTGTGTATGACATTTATTACATGTAGCTCAATTGTGGAATGTATTTTAAATATAAGGGTATACGCTTAGATATATAGAATTAACTTCCTTGTTTCTTTGTAGTTTGTAAATTTTGCTTCTTCTACTTTCGTACATAATGAAAATCGTGAAAATAAATTGAATTTATATCCACTAAAAAAAAAATCTCAAAAAAATACCGTTAGGTATAAAAAATTGACTTCCAAAAATACATTTTTTCAAAATGTACAAATATTTTTATTTTGTATTACACTAGTCAACAATATTAAAGGAACAAATTTTGTTTTCAATTTTTGTTAGCGTTTTTTGAAGAGCTGTATCTTTGTGACGAGTGGTCGTATTGAGTTGAAATAAAAAGCATTTTACAGCTTTATGTTTTTTGTTTCGAGATTTGTCTGCAAACAAATTTTTTTGAAGTACCGTTATTGCGTTATTGCAAAAAATGAGACGAGACAACAAAATTATATTGTTTCTATTTTTTTTGAAGGTCCTCATTTCTATGGATACATTTTGTTGAGTCAATTAAATGTCATGATCAGATACCTTGTTTATTCAGCTTCAATTCAGTTTTTTTGTTGTTTTCGTACGATTTTTTTTGACATGGCTTATCTGACTTTGAAAGAAAAAAGATACTTTTAGCCTTGATAACCAATATCTCAGCAAATAATGATGTTATAAAAAATTCAAAGACAGTTTTGGAAATTTGAAAAAGCGTTTTACAAGATTTTTTTATGATTTTGTAGAAATTATTTTTTTTTACCGTTCACCGTTAGTTTAAAAAAAGTACTAAAAACCGACGTTTTGTGGTCTTTTCGTAAATCTTTTTTTTTTCACTGCAAATATTGATTGCATGGCTTGCGTTGGTATGCAAATTTATAGACTTTTAAATCATCAATATTATTGTAAATTTTCAAATTGATTCATCGAACCGTTTTTCCTCACCAAAACTTCAAAGTCTTACAAACCAGGTAAAGGAACAAATTGTGGTGTTCCTAAACAATGCGTAGTCGTCATCAAAATGACAAGAAAACCGCAATTCCAGTGGATTTTTTTCACACTTTTGCATTAGTTAGATACTTTTTTGAATTGAAATGAAATAAAAAGTACATTAAACAAAAAAATAAAAAAAATTAATTTAAAAAAATTTTCAAATAAAAAAACTTGATTTTTAAATTTTTTTTTTTTTTGAAAAATTTAATTTTTATTTCATTTCCATTCAAAAAAGTATCTAACTAATGCAAAACTGTGAAAAAATCCACTGGAATTGCGGTTTTCTTGTCATTTTGATGACGACTACGCATTGTTTAGGAGCACCACAATTTGTTCCTTTACCTGGTTTGTAAGACTTTGAAGTTTTGGTGAGGAAAAACGGTTCGATGAATCAATTTGAAAATTGACTTTCAAAGTCAGATAAACCATGTCAAAAAAAATCGTACGAAAACAACAAAAAAACTGAATTGAAGCTGAATAAACAAGGTATCTGATCATGACATTTAATTGACTCAAAAAAATGTATCCATAGAAATGAGGACCTTCAAAAAAAATAAAAACAAAATAATTTTGTTGTCTCGTCTCATTTTTTGCAATAACGCAATAACGGTACTTCAAAAAAATTTGTTTGCAAACAAATCTCGAAACAAAAAACATAAAGCTGTAAAATGCTTTTTATTTCAACTCAATACGACCACTCGTCACAAAGATACAGCTCTTCAAAAAACGCTAACAAAAATTGAAAAAAAATTTGTTCCTTTAATATTGTTGACTAGTTAATTAAAATTTTTATAAGGTACAAAACTGAAAATTTTCTTCAATATTGTCCTAATAAAAATATGGAATTTTTTGTCATTAAACATTGTTTTGCAAAAAAACTAGAGCACAAACTTAAATTCTTTTCCAGTAATGTCCTAGAAAACAAGTTTATCTGTCCATACACACCTAAATCGTTTTGATCGGACAAGTAATCGCTTCACAATAGAGATCTCTACCAAATGTCAAAATCAAAGTAACAGCTAAGAGCTCGGCACGTTTGACAGACGCAATTGGTAATACAAAAAAATCCAAACATTTACACTCCACTTCAAATGAATAAGGACACATATTTTCAAAGGTACTTTTTCCATTTTTTCTTAACATTGTGCATTAATGAATCTTTTGATTATCCTTATTGTTTGTTTATGATGTTGGGAAAAGAAAACAGAAAGATTAATTCAAAAAGTACTGCTATTTTTCCTCTGGCTCTCATCAAAGTCTTTCCATAAGGAAAATGCAGTCTTTTTGTGTCAACTGAATAAGCTCAAATATTGAAACTGGTAATAAAAGTTAATGGATGGAAGTAAAAAAAATTTGTTTGAAATAGTTTTTATTGTTTATATTTATTCGAGGACAATGCACAATGTTTGAAAAAAAAAATTGACAAACCAACTACGAAAATCCATGTGCTCATTCTGTTGAATTGGAGTGTATTGGTCTCCGAAATAAAAAAGAAAATGGGTGTTACCTAAATGTCATTTGTGCCGAGGTCCTGAGTTTGACATTTAGAAATTTTTGCTAAAACGCCCTATCTTTTCATGAAATCACCTGAAAACGTCGAATATCGAGAATTTGTAATTAATTTATTAAAAACAACATTGGACTCTAGCTTCCGAGGGTACCAATTGGAAGTTACCAGTGTGGGTCGTACCCAACCTCTTTTTAAAATGAAATAATAGCACCGAACGCACTATATTCCCCTTAACAGGTAAGTTTATGTGGAACAACATTGTCAACACAGTCATGCTTGGTGGAAACAGAACAAGTTTTTAAAATCGATTGAAAACAATAGAATATACAACATACATAGGTTGTTTACAGTTTAAATGATCAAATATCGATGGCTATCAACCTGTTTTGACAACATGTCCCATATTAATCCCCTTTTTCTACCTTGCACATGGAATAAAAATAATGCATTCCAAATGTTCCAATGTTAACAAAAAAGAAATTAAAAAAAAAAACGAACGGCACTTTTTCTCATTATTTTTTAAGATTTTTCTAATTTTTCAAAATCTAAGAAAGATTTTTAAATCTGTTTGCGATACTGAACTAAAAATTGATAATGAAATTGAATTGTATATACAGAAATAGCACTTAATAACGCAAAATTTTGAAAAAAATCAACTTGAAAAAAAGTTCTTTTTTTTTAAATTTAATTCCTCCAAAACTATTCACTTAATCAACATGATTTAAAAAACAAACAAAGGAATGGAACATTATTAGCTATCAAAAAAGCTAAGGCACATTATTGTATGTACTTTTGTTGATTTTTAATAATTTTTATTTCATTTAAAGTCAATTTTTCAGAAATTGCCCCTCTCTGCATCAGGGGGAGGAAATATAATCTACCCTCTATACAATTTTATTCTTAGAATCCCTCAGAATAATATTTCCAAATTTGGAGACACAATATTTGTACATTGTACATATGAACATTATATCATTTTTCGGTAAACAATAATAAATTGGACTTACGATTTCTTGGCTTTTGTTAAAAAAACACATTCTTCTGATGAAATAAAAAGTAAAATCTCATTATAAATTGAAGCTGAGACAAATATTACTCAATAGGCTAGAAAATACTTCAAAGTACTTGAAATTACTTCTCAAGTACTTTGGTACTTAAGTACTTGGTACTTGAACCAAAATACTTGAAAAAATACTGGTACTTGCCTGTTTTCAAGTACCAGTACCAGGGTACTGAAGTACAAGTACCAGTACCAAATACTGGTACTTGAAAGTACTGAAGTCCTGAAATACTGAAGTACTTTACAGGTCTGGTTGTGACCAAAACTCCAACCAGGGCTATGCAGTTTCGGAAAGCAGCAGCGATTGGCAGTGAAGCCCTGAAAACGAAGAAACACACACCTGAAAACGCTTTGAGGATATTCGTCGAAGCTAATTTAACTTAAACAAGACCTTGTACCCACCAAAAAGCGTCAGTGAGACAGTTGCCGAAGTCAAGCTCCAAGATTTAGTTGATCACACAAAATCGTTATTATGTAAATATTTGGAAACAGAACTCTCACAGTGCCTTGGGAACAGGGATACAGATTTAGAGCTAATATATGGGGATGCGATGGATCTACTCAAAGCCAATACAAGCAGAAATTTTAAGATGATGACAGTTAAGTGATGCAAATATATTTTTGAGTTCCCTTGTGTCTCTTCGTCTCAAGTCTGGGAGTCAAATTATATGGCAAAACATCCACTCTTCAGCAAACACTTTGCACGAAAATTCTCCAGGACGGCATGCAACGAGGATGTGATCAACCGGCTTCTATTGACGTCAGATCCTTATCTCAGTAGTTTAAGGACAAAAAGTAAGACAAAGGAGGCTCTGATGATGATGATGTTTTTGAAGATGAAAATTAAATTAATCCAGGTCGTTTTTTTATTACCTACTTGCTTATAAGACAAAAATTTATCAGGCCATTGAATATTGAAAAAAAAATGTCCTTAATATTGCAAAATTTTATAAAAAATCAATTAAAAACATTTTTTTCTAAATTTCATCTTTAAAACTTAATTTCTGAAAAAACTATTTAATGAAACAACTTGAATCAAAAAACAAAATAAAGAATGAAATATTAGCTTTTAAAAAAGTTATAGCACAGCATTGTACGTGCTTTTTTATTTTTAATATTTTTTTTCTCCCGGCTAATCGGGAGGCAAGCACTTAAGTGGGTACCCAAAAATACTTCAAAATAGTATTTTAGTCATTTGGTACCTATTTGAAGTGAAAAATATGCCCAAATATTTTTGGCCAGGTTTAAGACCAAAATACCGCACTGTGCGACGTTAAAAAGGCAGCCATCGTCTCCCTTTCTATTTGGTTTTCCCAAAGACAGGCGTGAAATAACTCAACATTTCATTCAAATTGGGAATGAAATGCTAATGCTAAAATTTTGCTTTTATGAATAAATAACGGTACCTTTTATATAAAAGTTAAAAAACCGTTAAGGAAAATATTTGTTTTTCTTAAAAACGACTCCTACGATTTTGATAAAACTTTTTCCGTATGTTAAAATAAGTACGATCTACTACCAAAAATTAATAAAATTTTACACTTAGCAACTACATATGTAACAGCTGATCGGATTTAGATTATTTTTTATATACAAATTTCAAATAAATTCAAATAATATTGCATATGAAAAATTTAAAAAAAAAGAAATTTTTTTAATTTTAAAATTGTTTCTACACAATCATATCGTCCGGTAAAAAAGGCAAATAAAACAATAATGCATTTCTGCATTGGGCGCTGGTCTGCCAACTCAACAGCAATGTGTCATACTTCATTGAAAAGGTTATTGCGAGCACTTTATTTTCTTTCCAGGATGTTAAGGTGTAAGTAGTGTCAGTCGAGAGATATTTTGACAAAAACGCATTATAAAAAAATAATGCAATTCTGCATTGGAAGCCGGTCCACCAAGTCAACAGTAATGTGTCGTACATCGTTGAAGAGGTTATTGCATGTACTTCATTTAGTTATATGGCCGTTAAATTGTAAACTAAGGGGTTCGAGTGATATTTGGCATCAAAGGAGGCGAACAGAAAAATAATGCAGTTCTGCATTGGGCGCTGGTCTACCTACTCAACACGAATGTGTCATACATCTTTGAAAAGGCTATTGTGAGGAAATCATTTTATTATGTGACCGTGAAGCTCTAAACTATGGGGGCATCACCTTTAAATGGATACTGCTGTCACCAACGAAGGCAAGGTAGTATTGCTGACTGGCTGGATACCAACAGCGATCAGCACTCATTGGTTGTTATTTCACAACCCAAACCAACCTTCCCCAGAACACCATCAACATTAGATTTTTTCATTTCTTCATCTAATTTTGTTCATATTCTTCCAGTAATCAGCAACTTCACCTGCACAATAGTTCCCAGCGAAGCTGTCGAACTAAGCATCAAACTCCATCAACCCATCTTCCTAGCGACAGAACCAGAAGAAAACTTCATCACCTACAGGAGACTGGATGTACACAGGCTACAAAGAGACGTTGAAGACACCATAATGCTGCCACCCGAAAACAGGAATCTGGGCAATATTGAAATTGACACAGCCATTGACTGTCTGGAACTGGCTGTTGCAAACGCATTGGATAACCAAAAGCAGCCCAAGACGTCAAAGGACAGATATCAGGCCCTTCCCCATGTATATACAAAACATATATACCCACAAGCAACGACTTAGAAAACGTCTTCAAAGGATCCACCAGCGTGAACTCAACACAACTAACAGCAACTACCAGACAGTGTGGAGTAAACCTCATTGTGTCAACATTATGTTCCGGACTTCCAACACCACAACAACAACCAGTTCAAGAACGCCTGACGCGTTCAAGAACATCAACAGGCCAAAAATCACCAATGCCTGAGACGATCATCACCAACAATGGAGAAGCAACAACGATACAGGACAAAGTTGAAGCCTTCGCTTCCCACTTCGAAGGAAGCTTCATGCCAAGTCCATCAGATGGTCCAGTCTTCCTTGGCGAAATTGAGGCATAAATCCAGCAGACAATTATGCCCAACTTGGATATAGCAATGTTTAGCGTTACCAATCCTGATCCCGTATCGCGTAAAACAAAAGCGATTGCTAAAATAAATGATTGTCGTTTTGACCATTGCACTCTCTTCATTTCCCTATAGTTAAGATAGAGATAGCTAACGTCAAAGCGACTATCAGCTTTGCCGATTTCACCCCTGCAAGTGATCCAGTCGACAGCCCAAACTTGAGCACCCCAGAGGAGATAGCTGAGATAATTCGCGATTCCAAACCAAAGAAGTCAGATGGACCGGATGGGGTATGCAGCTTTGTTCTAAAAGGGATCCATAAACGGTGATGGTGTTGTTAGCCATCATAGACTCAAAATAGCTTTTTATGGCCTTTAGTCCTACAAATTGGCGTTTCGTTCGGCTTACTCACTTGAACTCATCAGTGACATAGTGAGGGCTTTGTCATACGCAATTTATATTAAGTTCAGTTCAACTTACATGAATTTTTTAACGAAAATCCACTGTAAACTATATCCAACAAGATTAGAATTTTTAATCATTACGCTTGAAATTTGTTTTCCCCGGGCCAGGCATAGTTTCTATATAAGAAGGTTTTATAATACAAACTCTATTGAACAAATTCTATTGAATTATGGATTCAACAAGTCCAATCCTTAATGCTAAGTCTTCTACTTCGCTGATTTATTTCAGTAGTATATAGAATTTGTATTATAAAACCTTCTTATATTGTTAGCCATCATATTCAACAACTGCAGTTACTTTCCGTGGCTATTCCCAAGAAAGTTGAAAGGAACATGATCACCAAGTACAGGCATATATCCCTCCCCAAGAATCTAAATAAGCTCTTGGAAGAGCTGATACTCAGAAGGCTCAAGAAGTTCTGCAGTGAAAACAACATCATCCCAGGGGCCCTACTATGTAACTTTATTCTACTTTCGAATCCATTCGAAAGTTGTTTTCAATGCTTATTTTAAGTGGTAATTTGTATGAAAGTGGGATTTTGTGCCAGAGAATCTTGAATTAGCGCTGTTCTATTTCCGTTCATAAGCGCTGGCTTAAGAATTAGCGAGCTGAGATTTTGCGAATTCGAACGTTTTTATTGTAGAATCGAGTAACATAGTTGGGCCCCAGACATGCAGTTTGGTTTCCGAGAAAAACATTCTACACTGCATCCACTCCTGAAGTTTCATCACGACATCACCACAGCCTTAAACAGCAATCAAGTTACTGTTATATGCTTCCTGGATGTCGAGAAAGCATTCGACAGTGTATGGACTGAAGCCCTTATATATATAACTAGCCGACCCGCCCAGCTCCGCTCGGACATAAATCTTAGTTTGGTTTATATTGAATATAATAATTATTGTTTGTTTGTTACTGAGCGCTGATCTCAAGATTGGCAGAAAATCCAAATGCGGGGCCACTTGGATCTTTGGCTCTGTCGTGCATGGCCAGCTGTAAGAAACTATACAACTGAATTTTCAAACCCATTTGGTGTTTGAAAGGTTATTATCTCAATCATTTTGTATGAAAAATAAAAACTTGTGTGTGTTACCACCAAGTATATGGGCTGGAGTTATAGCTATTAATAGTTATTATTTTAGGATGGCTTTAGTAGTAAAATGTTATCAACATTGTTGCAAATAAAGGGGTGAAAGAAAACTGATATTTTAATAAAAAAAAATGAATTTAGATGAGGGTATCTATCTGAAAAAAGAAAAAACTCTAAGATTAGTATCGAGTCCACTATTGCGAGTTTAATAGTTGGCATATAAGGTGATTTTCTTTTTTAGTTCAGAATAGAGCTCTGAAATAGGGTAGTGAAATAAGCTTATTAAAATGATTAAATAAGTAAGATATGTAGGTATAGTGAAAACTTTGCAATACTTTATTTACGAACAAAAATACAGGGTGTCCCGCACCTGAGTGGAAGTATTTTAGGGCTGGGTTTCTGGGTATATTCTAAGAAAAAGATTGTATGGGGGGAAAGTTGTATCTACCCTCCCTGAGGCTGGGCGGCAGTTTCTGAAAAATCGACTTAAAATGCCAAAAAAAAAAAACATTTAAAATCAACGAAAACATATCTAATAATGTGCTATAATTTTTTTGAAAGTTAATACTCCATTCTTGCATTTGGTTTTTAAATCAAGTTGTTTACGCCAATAGTTTTTGAGAAATTAAATTTCAAAGTCAAATTTGTTTAAAAAAATTGTGATTTTTTTTTCTTAAGTCGATATTTTTCAAAATTTTACGTAATTAAGTGCTATTTTTGTGTTCAATATTCATTGCGCTCATTTATTTTTAGTCCATTACCGAAAACCAAATGTAAAAATCTCTCTTAGTTTTTGAGAAATTAAGAAAAAACAAAAGGTACTTTTACCAAAAAAGCCCGAATGGTGCACATGATAAAAGGAAAGTATAAATATAGATGTATGCACAGATTGTTTAAGATAGTTTGGTCAGATCATCAAAACAAGAAATAAAATTAGAAACATCTTCATCATTTTTTTTATAAGTATAACCCCATTATTAACCCAAACATATTTAAAATTGTTTTCTTTTTTAAGTTGTTTAGCTCTATTCAATAGTGATCTATTAAAATTGGACAATGTTTCGTTAATATATATAGGCTTATTACCCCATTTCTCTCCAAAAATATTCGTTGATAACTTAATTTTTCTTTTGGCTTTTATAATGTTTCTCTTACTTTCAATAGACTTAAGTTTTAAAGTCACTATATTCAGCTTGGTATCCAGCGATGAATGTTCCTTATTAGAGTTTTTTATCTGCAGGCGACTTCTTAGGAATTGATTTTACATAGCATGTCTTTACATCATTCTCAGACACATTTTCTTCTAAAACTTCCGAAACAATCTTGATGGCGGACTTCAAAGCATTATTCTTGTCGACATTTGGAATGCCAACAATGTCAATGCATTTATGATAACGTTGTTGCTGTAAATAGTTAACAACTTGTTGCAAATCATTTAGCTTGCAATCAAGTACATTTTTTTCTTCTTGCAATGTGTTGATGAGCAGCAACGCTTCGAAATTCACTCGTCTCAGAGAAGTAATTTCGTTATATACCACCTCAAGAGTGATGTGTGCTGAGATTAAACCCTCATTCATGAACTGACCTCAAAAAAGCCAATTTTGCTTTCCACCGCCTCTACCCGCTGATGAAGAAGAAAAGTGGGCTAAGCCAACAGACAAAAGTTTTAATCTATACGAAATTCTTGAGACCGGTCATAAGTTACAGCTTCCCAGTTTGGTTCACCATCTCCAAAACGGCTATGAAGGAACTACAAATATTAGAGAGGAAAATCCTGAGGATCTGCACTGGGCTTTACTTCGATCGTCAGCGGCGTAAGTATTTCAAGAACGAGCAACTTTACTCTGAGGCTAAGGTAGCCTCCCTGGTTAGAAACAATCAACTGATGAGAAAGATGACAAACCAACAACGAAATCCAGCACCAAGGTACATAAGCGCTATGGAAATCCTAGATATAACTCCAACAACTAACGATGAAGCAGTACCCTTCTTCTCTGACCCAGGGTCAGCACATTATCGTGGTTAAACACCAACTCCACCCCCACCCTAAATAAATATGCCACCACTGGACAACCGGGATTGAACAACCCGAGGACGATAAAGTCAAGCCGAATTCTATGCTAAGTTTTTACATATATTATAAATCTTATTTGTGTTTTATATTAAATCAATGTATAGCGTTAGGCTCCTTATGTGCCAACAAAATTTTATTATTTATCAATGTATCTTAGGCCCGTATGACACTACATTTTTTCTTCATTGTATTTCTCATTTAATCTATCAAAGTGTCAGCAGAGCAAAAAAGGGATAAAAAGTGTTTTTAAGAAAGGGATAACATTTCTCTAAATTAAATTTCACATTTACAATGTGTGGCAAAAGAAAATATACATCAAAACCTAGTGTTCTGTAGAGTCCAGTGTATATCTACTTTTGTAACTGATTCTGGTAGTTCATACCACAATTTTATAAAGTTCCATGAGGGTACCATTTTTTGTCACAGATTTTATGGTAATAGTTCCACCATAACCCCAACCCTCACCCCAACCTTCAAAAAAACACCCTTTAACCACAGATATTTTAATAGACTCTTCTTATAATTGGCTTTCATGACAGAGCTATTGATGCCAAGTTTCATCGACGGACCATTATTTTCAACTGGTTTTCGGTAATATTTAACTGTTATACTGAAAATATAGTCATAGTAGCGTAAAAATGACAATAACGTTTTTCATGGAGGTTGTATCGACTTGGTTCTAGTTTCATTTGATTCAACATTTAAAACTTCCTTAAAAACATGTGTCATATGCTTAGGTTGAACCAAGGTAAATTTTTCCGTTTGATACACACAACTCCCCCCTCTCCACCTAAAAAAAACACCCTTCCATATGAAATATTTGTATAGACTCTTCTGATTCGTCATTCTCATGGTACATGCATGAAACATTTTCACCAAGTTTCATGGTGGTACCAATTTTTTTGTTATATTTATCTTATTTTACCTGTACTATATCGGAATAATTCCAAATCATTACAAAAATTTGGTTTTAATGATTACTGATTAAAATGTGGTGGGTTCACTGCTCAATTTTTCATACATTTAAGTTTGTGATTAAGTAAGTAATTAAGAGAAAACTTGCCAAGTAAATCCACCAAATTTAAATCAGTAATCATTAAATAACAAATTTCTGTCATAATTTGGAGTTTTTTCGATGTTACTCCACTTAAGAAATTTGATATTAAAATTCATGAACCTAAAACTTGGCATATATTTTAGATCTCATTCTTTTGGCTGAGTTTTTACGCACAGGTTTCTTGTACATATGAGAACTTGGCTCTTTTTTTAAATTTATGTTTTTGTTGTGATTTTACTCCTTTTTGCAAAGATTTACTTTAACAGGTGAAAATCAAGCTCTACCGCTCTACAAAGTTTCATAATTCTACGACAACCAAAGTGCTCCATATAAATAATAGCAATTCTGATAAAGTGGGTGGATTTTTCAATTTTTTTCTTTCTAAGTACTTCAAGCCCTACCGATCTACCAATTTTCATCGTTCTACAACAATAAGTGTTCCATATAATTTATAAAAAAAATTTAAGAATGTGGGTGGATGCCACGCCCCCTGAATGGAAAATTCCAACTTTTCAATTTTTTTCTTTCTAAATACTTCAAGCCCTACCGGAATACCAGTTTTCATCGTTTTACAACAATTGGAAGTGCTCTATATAGCTAATAAGAATTTTTTTGAAAGTGGGTGGCTACCACGCCCCCTGAATAGAAAATTGCAGATTTTCGATTTTTTCCTTTTTATGCACCACAAGGCCTACCGTTGTGCGAAATTTCAAGTTTCTTCGATGTCGGGAAGTGCTCCATAATTTTTATGATTTGTCAGTGATTCAGTCAGTCAGTTACGGTTTTTGCGATTTTTGAAGTCCTATATCTCGGGAATTACTAACGCTAAAGAGTTGAAATTTGGTGAGCCACCTTTGTTTGATCAGCTGAGCAAATAGATACTGCGAATTTGAAGTTTCTGACTTTATTGTTACTGAAGTTAGAGGGAGGTTGAAATTGGCCTGAGTTTGTTCCTGTAAAAAGGGTGTAGTGCCGCGAACTTGGCTGGGCACTACAGTGCCCTTTGATATGGACAGAGCTCACAGCCTTCTTTATTTGAACTTAATTCATTCGCTCCACTAAACCAGAAGAATATTATTTTAAATTTTCTTCAAAATCATAATTTTTTAATACCATTCTTTTTTGTATGGGAAATTTCAAGCGCTTGCAGTCACGTGTTAACGGTAACCGATTTTAATAAAATTTAATAGTTTTTTTTTATTTGATCACAGAAAGAAATTGAAAAAAATTCAAAGACAAGCGCCACTCTAGAACATATGCTTAAAATTAAACTATTTTTTTAATAAAATGAAGCTGAAAAACTAAAACAGTAGCATACGTGCAGAAAATTATAAAAGCCAAAGTTATTTGTTTACTGAAAAATTAATTTTCAAACTCAAAAAAAAAAATTAAAAGAAAAAAAGTCAAAAACAATTGAATTTTGAATAAGTAGGCTAGATTTTATAAATTTTTGTCCAGCTTTAAGTTATTGGATTGGATTTAAACTGACCTCCGGAGCTCAGTTTAAGTACTTAAATCCAGATTAAAACACAATTTCATAAAATTCACTTTTTCTTGACAATTCAAGTTTCTGATTGTTTGTGCGCTCGCAGAATCTTACCAACATAATGAAATAAATGAACTAAAGTAAGCATAGAGCCTGATTACACGATTCGTTTTTTCGTTCGTTTCGACTTTAGTCGAACTGACCTCCGGAGGGCAGTTTAGATCCAATTGGATTAATCGATATTGGATTAAAAAAAATGGATTTAAGTTTGGATTAAACGAGTGAATAAAAAGTTTCACGGGAGAAATTTGACATTTCGCAAATTTGACATTTGGATTAAACGATCTTAGTCTGGATTTAAATACATTTTACATCCGGATTAAGGGCATTTTAAATCCATTGGATTTAAGGCATGTTCAGAGTGAATATTCACTCTGGATTTAAATTGGATTTAAGGAAGTTTTTAATCCAACAACTAAATCCGGATTTATTAAATCCAAAAATTTAGATCCATGTCCATATTATTCACTCTGAACATGCCTTAAATCCAATGGATTTAAAATGCACTTAATCCAGATGTAAAATGTATTTAAATCCAGATTAAGATCGTTTAATCCAAATGTCAAATTTGCGAAATGTCAAATTTCTTCCGTGAAACTTTTTGAGCCTGATTACAAATTTCGTTGTTTCGGTCGTTTCGTGTTTTGTCTTTTTGACACATTGGGTGAGGGGTGTATAAATGTAGGGAGAATGAAGTAACGAAAGCACGTATGAAAATTTTAAGATTTTTTCCGGTTGAACTTTGACGTTTATGATTTGACAAACGAGTAGAGGCGGGGGATGCTTAAAAATTTTAAATAGTATGGGTATTCAGGCAACAGCGTAAACTCGTCGTAAACGTTGTAAAGTTTAAGACTTCGTAATTCTGTTACAATTTGTATGGAAAATTTGAAAGATTTACGAAGTTTAAAACTTTACCACGTTTACGACGATTTTACGCTGTTGCATGAATACCCTTAGTGGGGTTAAAAATTGTTTTTCATAATTAAGTAGGTATACATTTGAACAAGAAGTGATGTAAGAATATTTTTAATTATTATTACTGCCTATTTTCCAATAAATGAACCTCAAATTTTTTGAACGTCAAGATCACGAATGGATTTTTTTCGTTGTGTGTAGTCACGAAGGTACGTACCTGTCAAAAAGACGAAACGAACGAAAAAACGAATCGTGTAATCAGGCTCTATCTTTACTTTAATTAATTTATTCCACTATGTTGGTAAGATTCTGCGAGCGCACAAACAATCAGAAACTTGACATGTCAAGAAAAAGGAAATATATGAAATTGTGTTTTAATCTGGATTTAAGTACTTAAACTGACCTCAGGAGAGCAGTTTAAATCCAATTGGATTAAACGAGTGAATAATATGGGATTGGATTTAGTGTTTGGATTTAAAATACTTTTAATCTGGATTTAAGTTTTAGCCTGGATTAAACTAGTGAATAATATGGGCGTAACAGCCATATTATTCAACCTGGACTTAAATTGGATTTAAGGAAGTTTTTAATCCAACAACTAAATCCGGATTTATTAAATCCAAAAATTTAAGTTTTAGCCTGGATTAAACTAGTGCATAATATGGGCGTAACAGCCATATTATTCAACCTGGACTTAAATTGGATTTAAGGAAGTTTTTAATCCAACAACTAAATCCGGATTTATTAAATCCAAAAATTTAAATCCAAGTCCATATTATTCACTCTGAACATGCCTTAAATCTAATGGATTTAAAATGCCTTTAATCCAGATGCAAAATGTATTTAAATCCAGATTAAGATCTTTTAATCCAAATATCAAATTTGCGAAATGTCAAATTTTTCCCGTGAAACTTTTTGTCTACTTTAATTAATTTATTTCACTATGTTGGTAAGATTCGCACAAACCATCAGAGACTTGAAATGTCAAGAAAAAGTGAATTATATGAAATTGTGTTTTAATCTGGATTTAAGTTTTTAAACTGACCTCAGGAGGGGGTGAATAATATGGGCGTAATTGTTAATTTTGTTATAATCGAATCCTCTTAAGTTTACGCGACTCATAACGAAGCACAAATATTTTTGTGTTTGTTTACTTTAAAGCCTTTTAGGAGAGCGCTATCATAATTTTGACTTGTATATGTAGCTTCTTAATAAGGTTTATGAGTTTATTATTTTTATAAGCATCCGATAATTATGTACCACCCAAAATATTGGCGTACCAAGAAGGTATTATCACAGATACTGTAGTTATATAGATATCGCACGCAGAGCAAATAAAAATAACTCCTTTTTTATCGTGGGACGTAGAGCTATATCCCAGTTACATCAATATTGTGTGAGTTATGGACCACATATGATGTTAAAAAAGATAGATTTACATACATAGACATAAATACAAAACGTCAACAACAAGACATCAGTAGTTTGATCAACCGATTCGATTTTTGAGGACGAAACAAAAGAGCTTGCAATCACAAAACATTGAAAAAATGGTCATTTTTATTTGTACTGGATGCGATATCTATGTAACTCTAGTATCTGTAATTCTAATGCCTATCACGTTTTAACATAATTTCAACGTCACACTCAGCTTTTTCATTTCAAGATCAATATTCATTTAAGCTAAATTAATACCAAAAACTTACATGTTTCGCACTAAAAGAAAATTTCAAATTTCTTTTAAGTCCATCACCATCCGCTTTTTGTTTTACTTTTTCTTCTTCATTAGCGCTTTCTGCAGACGTTTTTTAATCTTTTCTCTCAGATCGTCGGCATTTTTCTGTATAACTTCTTTCCCAACCTCATGGTTTTCTTCGGAATTAGTGTCGTTCAGATGATAGTTATCTTCATCAAGTGAAATAGTGTGTAGAGGAAGTATGTTAGCATCAGCGACTGATTCTCTAACTTCCATCACAACAAATTCATTGGTTTCAGCCAAATTCAAGCTTTGCGATATGGTTTTGAGTTCTGCACCATCGCTAGTTATGTGACATTCTCCATCACTCGCATCTCCTGCCTCTATCAAAACAGAAGTTACACTCTTGTCGGTGGCTTGATTGTAATGATTATGTGCTCCATCCAATGGATATACAAGGTTTCTGTTGACAATGATTCGAGCCATACATTGTTCGTTGTTTTCGTTGTAGCAGCACTGGAACACTCCGCACTCGTATCGCTTGAAGACATACTTGAAATAATGCCCTTCGAAGAGGACCTTCATCCCGCCTTTGGTCGTTGACGCATATACTACATTCTGTGGCTGCAACTTTAATGCCGCCTTGAACTTATCTATCATTGGACGATATGGCTTTTTGGATTCCCAGGGACTTGGCGTTTTCTTGGGTTTAGGTCCTTAAAAAAAAAAATTAAAAACGAAAAATAAAAAGCATACTCAAATAAAACATGGGAAGGATACAAATTAAAGAATAAGTAATGATAAGTTGTAAAAATAAAACAATTAGGTCTATGTGTTTGAGAAAATGAAAACAAAATATATTTTTTTTTATTTGAAGTAAAGTTTCTATCAGCTTATCGAACCATTTTAAATGCAAAGCCTGAAATGGAAAATTTGTTATAAAATTAGATTTATTTTGGTATTTTATTTTCCATACTTGAAAAGCACTCCAAGAATGTTTTTTTTTATATTTCATTGAATTGAATATTTTTAATTTGAAATGGGTACTTGTACTTAAGGGATGAGCAATTGTGAAAATGTTTCCCGTATGTCCATAAAAAATAACTTTGCATAACTAAAATATAATTTTAAGTGTTGCTGCATTTTGCAACTTAGATTTATTTATTTTATTAAAAATATATGACATGAATTGACACGGAACAAAAATTGAAATTTTGACGCTTGAAAAAAGAAAAAACAAACACACATTTCTCCAATGTTGTAGTAGATTATTTAATTTGCTAGTCTTGTAGTAGAATACTGAAGAAAAAAATGTAATAGATATATCGGGCGACATCTGGTATTCAGTAATAAAAACTGAATTCATATTTCAAACTAAGGCTGGTGCTTCACTACTAATAAATTTAATTGTCTTCTCTGAAAAAAGTGTAAAATTTTTAAAAAAGTGAAAAAGGGCTACTGTTTTTTTATTAAGTCTTTTAAACTGTCCAAGAGCAACCTGTTTAGCTCGGAGTGAATTTAGCTCATGGGTTTCCGACTTAATTTAGATTAACAATGCATTTGTATTTGTATTTTTCGAGGAAACGAGACGTGAGCGTGACGGGATTCCGTCGTTGCTGTCAAACGAATTTCAAACAATGAAAATATACGAGAATATACACAATATGGGTATTCATGCAACAGCGTAAACTCGCCGTAAACGTTGTAAAGTTTAAAATTTTGAAATTCTGTCAAAATTTGTATGGGAAATTTGACAGATTTACGAAGTTTAAAACTTTACCACGTTTACGACGACTTTACGCTGTTGCATGAATACCCTTAAAATTTACCCGATTTGCCATTCTAGCATAGTTGAGGTACATTAGAAATAAAGAAAGCATTTATGTATTTTAAAACTTTGACTAAAGCCAATTTTATTGTTTTGGTAGGTATGCATAGTAAATATAAAAATTACCAATCGGTATCAATTTGTTTTCTTTTTATTTTTTTGCTTTAGTTACCTACATCTTCATCTTCTCTAAAATTTTGAACCTAAGGTTTTTTGTTTATTCAATAGAGATGAAATTAATATTTGTAGCTCCAAAATAAAACGGAACCTGGCATTTCCATTTCGAAAAAGGCTATTTTTCCCTAAATATTAGTAGGTAGATATACAAATATTTGTATACTATTTATTTGTATACCTAGTCTGCATTTCGATTTAAAATAAAATAATAAAAACTACAATTAACTGTACTTAACTATTTTCGACATACTCATTAAGAACATTTTGATGAAATTCGGTAAGTGGAAATTATCTTCTATCTAGCTTATTATTACTCATCCTTCATAACCACAACAGCAAGTTTGAGCGATTTAATTGACGCTTTTATTTCTTGTTACATTTATTATTTTTAAATAGCTATTTATTCACTATGGGGGTTCACATGAACCAACATGTTGTCCAACATTGCTTGACAACCATCGATGTTTAATCATTTAAACGCATAACCAACCATGTTGTCCAACTTTGTTTACTTTGTTGTATGAATTGAATTTTATTGAGACTTATAAATCAGTTACATCGTTTTTCTTAATTCTAGCAGTCAATAAAGTTGTACAAAAGTGGCTGTAATGTATGGCCTTCTTTCTCCGTTTTTTTTTATGGTTAGCCTCGTGGCGGACATTTGACATATAAGTTGATTATATTGTTAGCCTGCTCTTGCTCAAAAGCATTACATAGCAGTTGCGTGTTGGCTTATAAATGCAACAAAAATATATACATATTTACAGATGCCTACAATAACTTAAAACTAATAAAATTACACCAGAGAAATACATAATATACATGTATATACATATTGCTAGCGAGTATGAGCGAATACGCTCTTAATCTAATGATTGTGTAGAAGACACATTAAAGAAATGTTCTTTTTAGAGCGAGAGCGCTCTACGCGATTTTAAGTAAAAGCAAAGTGTTTAATGCACATGGAATTTTAACATACAAACAAACATTTTTCTAACGATTGCGAATGAACTTAACTGTTATTGGTGGAAAATGCAAAAATTTAAATGAATGTAGTTGGATAGTTATGTGATAAAATGTAAAAATAGCACAGATAAAACACGGTTGATTGGTGAGGCAGCATCGGTTGCTAAGCAGACTGGGGTTGCTTGGTGCTCCGTTTTCTCGGTTAACGGGAACGTTGGTCTGTTGCTGGAGTTGTTGGAACGGCTGAAGAGGTTATTGCTTATGCAGGAACTGAGAACTGCTTGGTTGCTGTGGGGTGTAGGACCGTTTTCTCGGTTAACGGCTAACGTGTTACCGGGATATGGGAATACCGTTTTGTCGGTAAACGGCTAACGGGGTGATTATTTAAAATAATTTACGATTACTGTTTTTGTGAAACTGCGGGAGGTTGTGCGAGGCACAACCTTCCTCTTCCGAAGCCAAATCCAAACTCCTTTGTTGTATGACTTTCAAAATATTTTGAAAACTGTTCCGATTCTATCAAGCAATGTTGTCCAACATTGTTGTTCCATGTGAACCCCCCTATTAAACACATTCAACAAACAATGCGCCAGCCAACAGACTAAAGGGCCCTACACACGATCAATATTCATTGACAATAATTATTGAAGACATTTTCTGTCAAAAAACATTGATGCAAAATTGCCACCACACGTATCAATGAAAATTGACAATAATTGTACGTAAAATTGTATGATTTGGCTGCAAGAATGTTGCATCGGGTGTATCAGCAAATAAAAAAGAAGGAATAACAATATTAAGTACTAAGGAAGTTGTTTAATAATAAATTTATTTGAAATTTAAGAGAACTAAGCCCAAAAATCGACCATTTCTTTTTCTATTTTGCTATTTGCTTTATTTTTGCCACCGACTCAAACGTCAACATGACAGTTACATTGAAGAAAACCAAATTGATTTTGGTTCTCATCAATGTCGTCAATGTTCATTGACAATGACATTGAAGAGCATACGAACGGTCAATACTCAGCGAAAAATGACTTTTTCACTGAATATTGACAATAAATATTGATCGTGTGTAGGGCTCTTAAAGGCAGACAGTAATAAATAACCACAAAAGCAAATGTGAAATCGAACCCAATATTATCTATCCCTTCACTTTCCCTGTGTGGTACGTTATGCCTATATTCCATATTCGGTATTCTTTTTTATATTTTCTTTTCTCCACATGTAAATCTGGGTAGTCTACGAACACTTCTCCTTTTTTTGGTGTCTGTTTTATCATCTTATTCGTATTTTGTTTCGGCAGAGCAGCATGAACAAAGTGAAGCTTGAACACAATAATTTAGTCTATACCCCTGACGTTTCGCCCTCTTTGTCTACTCGGGGTTTCACATTTTTGGAATTCTGTTGATTTTTTCACATTGTTAGTAGGTATGCCTCCGTTTAAACATTTCTAATGTTAATAATATGAAGTGTTTCTAGTCGTCACGTCACGCCAAGGATTCGAAAAATTGAAAAAAAGACAAGTAATTTACATAATGGAAGTATTTTTTTTAAGGAAAAGATACGATAACTTGAAATAAGCTGTGTTTTTTTGCATGTCCAAATGAAATTGTGTGAAAAAAACGACAACAAAGCAAACCAATTCACATGTTAAATACAACAACAACTATGTCCATATAGAGTAAACGAAGTCCAGATAATTACTTACTTACTTACTTATCCGGCTCCCGATCCATGAAGGGTATCTGCCTGAGATATTGCGGTCTTCCATCGGTTGCGGTCCCTCGCACGCTCCCTCCAGTCGTCGAGACCAAGCGCTCTTGCGTCTGTGACCGCCTGGTCCCTATAGCGGAGGTTCGGTCTTCCTGGTCGTCTCGAACCTGGGGGCTGGGATTCAAAGATTTTTTTGGCTGGAGCGTTGTTGTCCATTCGCTCGATGTGGCCGAGCCAATGTAGTCGACGTGTTTTGGCTCTTTGGACTACATCCACATCTTGGTACAGCTCGTACAGTTCACGATTGAATCTTCTCCTCCAATCGCCCTCTTCGCATATAGGACCAGATATCCGCCGAAGAATTTTTCTCTCGAAAGTGCCCAGTATCAATTCCCCTTTTTTACTTATCGTCCAGCACTCGGCGCCGTAGAGTAAAACTGGTAAAATTAGCGTTTTGTATAGCGTGCACTTTGTTTTTCGGGAAAGGAGTTTTGAACCCATTTGTTTGGCCAAACCGAAGTAGCAGCGGTTCGCTAGGGTAATTCTTCGTCGGATTTCCACTAAGGTGTCGTTCGTGGAATTGATGTTTGTTCCGAGGTAGGTGAACTCCTTGACTACCTCGAAATTACTGCTACCAACAGTGACGTTTTGTCCTAGGTGATGTACAGATGAGGCTTTGTTTGTTGATAGCATATACTTTGTTTTGTCCTCATTCACTTCAAGACCAACGCGTTTCGCCTATTCATCAATAGCTGTGAATGCTTCAAGTACAGCTCTCTTGGAGCGGCCGATGATGTCGATGTCGTCCGCATAGCCAAGCAGTTGAGAAGACCTGTTGAAGATAGTGCCTTCCATATTAACACCACTCTTGCGCACTATCTGCTCCAGGACTAAGTTGAAGAAATCACATGATAGCGCATCTCCTTGTCTGAACCCTGTACACGTCTGGATTCTGGAATAACTCGGATGAGCTGTTACCCATTTGCACGTTGCACCGCGTATTTTGTAACGTCATGCGGCATAGCTGAATTAGTTTTTTCGGGATCCCGAGTTCCAACATCGCCAATAGAAGCTCTTGGTGACTTATGCTATCATATGCGGCTTTAAAGTCAATGAATAGGTGGTGGGTCTCGACTTGAAATTCGTTGGTCTTTTCCAGGATTTGCCTCAATGTGAAGATTTGGTCTATCGTTGATCTGCCTGGCCTGAAGCCACACTGGTACGTGCCGATCATAGTGTTGCAGAAAGGTTTTAGACGCTCACATAGTACGTTGGATAGGATCTTGTAGGCAACATTAAGCAGGGATATGCCTCTGTAGTTCTTGCAGGACAAAGGATCACCTTTTTTGTAGATTGGGCATACGGAGCTATTTGACCAGTCGTCGGGCATACTTTCCTCCTCCCACACTTGGTTGATGAGCTGGTGCATGCACCCTACCAGGACATCTCCTCCATACTTAAAGAGTTCCGCAGGTAGGCCATCCGAGCCGGCGGATTTGTTGTTCTTAAGCTTGTGGATGGCTTTCTTAACCTCTTCGGTACTGGGCGCTGGGACTGGATCTTCATTGACTGGTCTTATGCTTCTTTTTTCCTCTGTTGCCTCCTCTACATAATGCCCATTAAGCAGCTGCTGGAAATGCTGCTTAAACACGTCTACAATTCCCTGTGCTTCGGTGACTAGGTTACCTTCGCTGTTTCGAAGAGCTTGCGTGCCAGTCCTATAACCAGATGCCAGTTGCTTGGCTGTTTCGTAGAACTGGCGGGTGTTGGTGGCGGTTCTAGACTCTTCGAGATACTTGAGCTGAGAGGCTGCGGATGCTCTTTTCTTTCTACGCAAAGTTTTTTTCTCTTTCCTTCTCTTTTCACGGTACTCCTCTTTTGCTGCTCTTGTTTTCCGTTGCAGCATTTGCATTCGTGCATTTTCCGTCTCCTGCTTCAATACCGCGCATTCATAGTCATACCACGGGTTCTTTTTTCTGGGTGGTTGATAGCCTATGGTGGTCTCGGCTGTCTCCTTAATGATGTCGCGATATTGGTTCCACTGGTTGTTGACGCTTGTGGCTGGGTTTGCGGCAGAGAGTTTCCCGGTCAATTGCTCACTGTAGTCTCTGGCTTTCTCAGATGTGTTAAGGCATGCAATGTTGAATTTCTTCCTTTGGGCGGTCTTCGTTTTCTTTTCGTTGGACAGTCGGGCTCTGAACTTTGTCACAACAAGAAAGTGGTCAGAGTCCACGTTTGCGCCTCGGAAAGTTCGCACGTCCAAGATGTTCGATGCATACCTTGTGCCAATTAGCACGTGGTCGATTTGGTTGGCAGTTCGACCATCTGGAGATCGCCAGGTTGCTGTGTGTATCCTTCGCCTGGGGAACCTAGTGCTACTTATCACCGTATTACGAGCTGCAGCAAAGTCCAGATAATTAACTGGAGTTAATTTTGTCCCGATAAAAACGGTATTGCCAGACTACCATTGTCGTTGTGCTATCGATAATTCGTATAGAAATGTCAAATGTTTGTTGGTAAAATAGTTCAGAACAAAATGGCAGACCAAGGCAAATGTTGAAATGTCCCGATGTCGTTTTTTTCGCCAAACTCCATATGGACATACAAAAAAACGCAGCTATTAAAAGATAAAGTAGGTAATCGATAATCTGTTGTTTTTAATACTTATTTGTTCAATTTGTACATATTTTTTTTTTACAGAAAACAGTTCTCAATGCTAAAAACTCGCCACATTGTGAATTGGGGCACGGTTTCATTACTAGAAAAAGATGACAGCAAATCACATCACGCTCTCGTCTCGTTTTCTCTTCGAATTGTGAATCAGGCTTTACTTATGGGGTTTTCCATTGGTAAAATAAATCAACTTATTTTTTATTTGGATCTGCCAAATCAACTTTTTGACTGATCCAAATCAATTTTTGCTTTCCATTGGGCGAACAAATTGCTTTATTTTTTGATTTATCAATTTTGCAGATCTATAAATTTTTCGCCAGATTTACCCCTCCCTGTAATAATACCAAAACAATTTTGAGCTTGCAAATGTGGTTTGGATTTGTTTTATTTCGGTTATGAAAATTGTGCAAAGGAATTGAGTAAATGAAAAAGTTCTGAAAAGGGAAACTGTTTCAAATGAATCGGTAATTTCATAAATTAATATTACTCTATGAAAAGTGGACCAAGGGATTCAAATTGTTAGGAATAATGAGATACACATATCTAATTACACAAATACTTCGGCATACAAAATCAATTTGAAATCGCATTTTTAGATTGAAATCTGAATTTACTAATGGAAAACCCCATTATAATCAGAGATCATCAATTATTCTGGCAGACAAAATGTATACATGTACCTCTTTAATTGTGTTAGTATTTTATGCAGACCTCAGTGTGTAGAAAGTTATGTGTGTATTAGTTTTCTACTGCGTTCTTCCACTCCAAACAAGGTAGAAGATCTTATGCCATTTCATACCGCACATTTCAATCCCCTCTCCTATAAACTCTGTTTTTTGCCAGCAGAAATCATCCCGTGTATGCAGGCACCTTATAGTGAACATTATACACGTTCCACATTCAGCCATAGAGTTGCTGGAGTTCAAATGTGAAGTTTACTTGTTGTTGTTGGAATTTGCATATGAAAATTTGGCTTATTGTGAAGAATTTCTTAATAGCTGCGTTTTACTATCTTTGGGCTTGGGTCAAGGTTATCTTTTAACATGTATTACAAAAACAACATGGGATCCAAGTTTGTATCGAGGTTATATGCTACATTTCCACCTAAGGCTAATCTGAGATTTAATAAGATTAACCGCAAATCTCTTTTAAATCTCGAAGATTTACCATACAAATTTATTTCATAAATCTTGACGATTAGAAATTAATCCTGTTAAATCTTCCTAGGACAAACTTTCACAAATCGAACTAACCTATTCCTGTATGGTGCATTTATGGCTGAATTCAGTTATTCAAAGAGGAAACATTCTATCTCACTTCGTCTTTATGAGAAATAATGAAACACCATTTGCTCTTTAAAAAGGGCAAAAGGGTCAAAGTAAATCTTTTTAAATAGATTTATTAAATCTGAACTGAGATAATCCTTTGGTGGAAACATAGCATTCATTTCAATAGCCCACAGGCCTTCACTCTGGCCGGTAGACGGCTATTTACCATTGTGAATGAAATTGTGCAGCAATTTGTCAACAGTGTTAGGAATAGAGAGGAAAAGAGACAGGCCTTACAAGAAAATCAAATAAAGATAAGAAAAAAAGAGACAGATATATAGCCTTGTTTTTGCACTAACCTGTATCGTTTTATTAGCTGTGTTCCTTTCCGAGTTTATACTACATTTCCACGTAACGCTAATCTGAGATTTAATAAGATTTACCTCAAATCTTCTTTAAATCTCGAATAATTTACCATACATTTCGTAAATCTTGAAGACTAGAAATTAATCTTGTTAAATCTTCCTAGGACAAATGCTTTTACAAATCAAACTAACCTATTTTTGTATGGCACTGAAGGATTCATTCATGGCTGAATTCAGTTCTTCACAAAGGAGTCATTCTACCTCACTTCCTCTTCATAAGAACAAATGAAACACCATTTAAATTTTGAAATGAGCGGTCAAAGTAGATCTTTTTTAAATCTTTTTGTGCGGTGGAAACACCAAATAGATTTATTAAATCTGGGATAAATCTTTGGTGGAAACCTAGTAGTAAACAGTTTGAAACCACCAGATTTAATGCGAACCCGTTCCACACTTGAAATTTTGTACTGTTTCGGAGCGCAGATTTGGTCCCATTAATTTCTGGTAGCCGTTTTTTTACTTACTGTCAAATATGTCAAGTTGACATAATTTAGATGTTTTTGCATTCAAATTAAAACAAAAAACCTATATTTAGGGTTTGGTTTTTCTTTTAGCAAAACTGTTTGACAAAAAGAAAACATTTGTAGTACCTATTGGCAATTTAGTATTTCTTGTATATTTCAGTGTTATTTTTTAAAAAGAGAAAAGATTTAAGCATTATGATTTACCGCCGTGTATGTATTCAATTTTGTTAAAATACCCCTCAGAGGTTGGTTAGGTTTTTGGACAGAAATAAAAAGCTATTTGTAGTGAATTTTTATCATCGCTTAAAAAAAGTAGCAATAATACGGAGTTATACCAAATTGTTGTTGTATTTAACATGCAACTTTTTCTAAGCGAAGATAAAAATGCACTAAAAAACAGGACTTAAGAAAGTATGCTCATTTTATACACCCAATCACCGTCTTGGGGTTTCGTGACGTCTTTTTTTACCAACTTTAATAAATATTTTCTTTTTAACGTGAATCTATAATTAATAATTAATTAATCAAACGATTGGTTTTATTCTGACAACAATAAGGTGGATAAGGGAGATGGGTGCATCAGGGGGCCAACTATGTAATTCGATTCTACTTTCAATTCTACTCGAAACCTATTTCCGATTCTACTTTCAGTTGGTACTGCGTATTAAATTAGAATCGAATGTAAGTTATGCCAACTTTTGTACTTAAAATGTTCGACTTTCGAACGAGTATCGATTTTAAGTTGTGAGATAAATTGAAAAAAGAAAACAAATTCCTAGCGATTTGAAGAAAGTTTTTAAATACCAAATAAAAAAAGTTAACAAAATGGACTCAGTGGCAATTTGGTTTTGGTCCAATGAAAATGAAGAAAGAGAAGAGCAAATTGAACGCAGGAGAATTCGTGATTCGTCCAACATATTGGAGCTAAGTGATAAAAGATTTGTAAAAATAAATATTAAAGGATTTGTAAAGATTCCAGTTTCAGCTTTGTAAAAAGCTACAGGGTCTCAAAAGAAGCCTTTATCTATTTTATAGATAACAATTCAAGCGAGCTGAGCATTCGAAGATTGCGAACTTCTGTGCCGAATATCATCTCGTTGCGGTGGACTTTCAGCATTCAAAGCCTTTGACTTATTAGTCTTAAATGCTTAGATTTTTGTCTCGCTTCGGGTGTTTTTAGATATCCCTTGGACAAATCTGGATGCTTGGTCATATATTGCACGAGTATCTCGAACTGGGATACTTTGGTATTTGCACTTTTCGATGATTCCCTGCACAGAAAACATTTATGTACATAATTATATATTTCGAATTTAATAATAATTTAATATATATAATATAATAATTTAATAAATATATTTCTTTGTGGTTTAGTCTCCATGTTGTGTGTATATTTGAATTGAAATTTGTATTAAAATAAAAAAAAAGGAAAATTTTCCAAAAGTAAAACTTCAAATTTTTTTTTTTTTTAATTTATTTATTTAAAAATGTAATTTATCACAACATTATAATAATCTTTTTCCAAGCGACGCGTTTCGGATTACTTATCCATCTTCGGGCTTTTTTTGATGACTGAGTCATCAAAACTGAGTCATCAAAAAAAGCCCTTTCACAAAGTAATTTTTAATTAAAAATTTAATAAAATGGTTTCACTAATAAATCATCAAAAAAGTTCTTAACGGATCTTCAAGATTGAGTTTAAATGCGCGCTTTGACATAGTCAACAAATTTGTAACAAAAAATTACTAACAGTAGACAACAATTTTGAAGTAAAAATTATTTACATGGGAATACTTGCCATACAATTTTCTTATCTGTTCAACTTAATCTTTTTGTTTCGCAAAAACGGCTACTACGATTATGATGAAATTTTTTCTGTATGCAAAAATTAGTTCGATCTACTACTAGATTTAAAAAAAAAAATATACTTAATAAAGTAAAACTTTGAAAAAAGTTGGTTTAAAAAAATAATGTTTTTTTTAATTTTACAAAAACAACTTTATTTTAAAAGGTAATTAAAGGACCAATTTGGGCCTTAAAAAAAGAATTGCATGACATTGTAGGTATTGCCGTTATTTTTTAATAATTTCTATTCCAAGTATTTTTTTTTTGAAAATTAACCTTCCCGCCTAAACGGGATAAAATGGACCCTTCACCCCATGTAACTTATTTCTTGCCTAGACCCAACCTACATGCTCTAGCTTTTTGTCATACTTTTTCAAAAATATTTTCAATTAAATACATAATTTTGAGAAACAATACATTTTTGTAACTCTTTTAAGTATTGTTGTCACCCACTATATATATTAATGATTCATTTTTATTCAGAATTAACCTACTTCAATTTTAGAGAAAATACCTACCTACAAATATAATAACATTCCTCACTATTAATTTCATTAAAACATTTTTTTTTAATGGCGCTGTGGTTATAGAAATATTCTTCATAAATTTCTATTTTCCCAATTTACTACAGTCACTCATACAACCAAACAAAAAAAGTCCAATATAATCTCAATTTTCAAACAATACAACTATATATTACGGAAAATTGAATTGAAACGCACAAAATTGATGTTTTTCTTGTCTCCCTTGGACTCCCATAAATTTTGTATGCGTTGTTCTCTATCTTCTTATATTCTTTTAACCTTAATATTTATTAAATTATCTGCTCATTCTCCCCGCTTCAATTCGCCACCGCTGTAGTTCTGGTTCGCTTCTATAGAGGGAAACCCGATCGTTCCTCTTCATGATAGTACTATAGTAATATATATACAATGCATCATACACGGAATTTGGCGAGTTAAAGTTATCCGTACGTTAACACACGTCACAGGCTTTTACACATTTGTTAATAAGAATAAAAAGTTAACAAATGTATAAATGTATAAATGCTAACGAACACGTTGTTATCCGCCGTTTATTAATAAAGGGGTAGTTGTTTTGCTAAGAAATATCAATTTGTTTTTTTTACAAAAAAGCATTTCACAAGAACAAGAAATTCACAATTTAGCAACATTTTGTGATTTAAAAAAAGAACAATATTGTAATATTTTCTCAGGTTCCTTAATAAAACTTATTCAATTCATTCAAAACTTCCACTTTAATTCACAAAATAAAACAATTTATTTTTCTTACTACAAACAAAACAATTTATTATTCACCACTAAAATTGATTCACCAACTTTACTTTTCACCTTTATTACAACCAACTTCATTCATTCACGATTAAAAACAAACTGTGTCGCTGCCGGTCAAACATGTGCCTTTTATACTTGTTTGAAAAACTCTGGAAATTAGTAAAAGGTTCTGGTCTCTGCTTCTAGAGCTTTCCGTAGGGGAATTTTCCCATAATTCCTTTTTCTAAAGCTTTTATATCCAGCTGGTTTTCTGCACAATACACTGATTTTTTTTATCAAAATCGTTGGAGCCGTTTTTGAGATTAATTAGCATTTCCTTAACGGTTGTATGGCAGGTACCGTTATTTTTAGAGCTAAAAAAAATCGCATCATTGGTTTAGTTTACAAACAGATAGACAGACAGACAGAATTGTGCCACCCACTTCTTTCGTGTTCTCCATCATCTTAATGTTATGTTTGATTGTTATCCCAACAAATTTTTTTTGCACGAATCCAAAACTTGCCCTATAGTACCTTTATCGCAAGTAAAACAACAATAAGGCTTGATTCACACCACTGTGCCAATACCGATAAATTCTCAAATCATGCCGCACCGATATAAAACCCTAATGTTCACATTGTCGTTTCAATACCGAGACAGTCTCAGTATTTTTGTTTGTATTTGTATTGGTTTTTTCATTCTAAAATTTCATATACAACCATTTATTTTGTTCATTCATTGATTTGTGGTCTCGAATTATTATGGCAACAAAAAAATTTGGGTTCACCAAGGCTGCGATAAAGTGAAGAAAAATATTATGCGCTGCATTGCTTGAAGTTAAAGTTAAAGTTAAGACAAACGCAAAAGTTAAAAAATAGTAAAAGAAACACACAAAACTATCACAGAAAGTCAATTAAAATTATGACAAAATATTTCACCAATCAGTTGAAATAAACATACATATATTTATGTTTATTGACAGATATGACATCGAGAATGTGAAATATATTCACACTTTCGATACCAATACGCTCTCGATGCGATGTCGCTCCGTTAAAATATTTTTTCAAACAAATCGAAACCGGAGCGGGAGCGTACCAGTATCGGAGCGGTAATGATTGTATGAATATACTCATTGTTTCTCGTTTAAGAATATTTTATTGAAGTGAGAACGTACTGAGACTGTATCAGTATTAGAACTATAGTGTGAATCAAGCTTAACACTTACAATACTGGGCTGTAGTGCCAAAAACTTATTGTTCTATTTTATAAATAAATATCGTTAGTTCGATAAACAGCTTTTGAAAAAAAAAATATTTTCAAACTCAACATTTTGAAAAAAAAAAGAATAAATAAGGGGTGGAACATTAATTTTTGTTTTTGCTCAGGTTTCGTTTTAATGTTAAATTTGTATCTTTTGAAAGTCCTAAGTCCAAAAAATTGCCAAAGCTTCCTCTGCTGAAAACCTTGTAGTTTCAGCTTCTAGTGAAAATATAATGCTACGCATTCTATCCATACCTTCTATAGTTGCTCTTTCTACAGCATATACAATTTCTGCTTTTTTAGCTCCAAATTCTTTTTCGTCTTTTTCAGTTTCAGTATAGTATTTTTGGTCTTCCTATTGTGGACATTTTTGTTCTTCTGGCCCCAATTTGCTTTTAAGTCCAAAAGAATTTCGAAGCAATTTTGAATAGTTATTGAATTCTTTTTTAAGATGAGCACATCTAAGCCATCTAAGCTTATAGTTATTTAAAGCTTTAAGGTCAAACTTTCTGGTCACTTTTTTTTAAGTCTTTGGCATCCGCCTTCGGGTCTTCACAAAAACAATCAAACAGAAATTTGTAGGTCCACATTATAATTACAATGCTTTTAAGCCACCACTTTGCTTATCAAAAGTTTAGTTGCAAATAGAGAAAAGCAATCCCGGGTTGTTTTTTCAATCCCGGGATTTCGGGATTCAAAAACTTCAATCCCGGGATCCCGGGATAGTCCCGGGACTTCAAAAATATTTTTTTTAAAAGCTATTCAGAATATATTTTTGGTTGAATTTGTTCGTTTTCCAAATTAAAAACGCTTTTCTGAGTATAGAGAGTTAATACTTCTACTTCGGCCTCCACTTGGCAAGAAAAATAAGATTTTATGGTTGAAATGTTTTTATTTAGAAGAAAAAAAACTCGATATTCTCCATGTTTTCTCACAAAACAGAAAAGTTTTTAGGAAATAAAGAAACAAAATATCTAGTTATTTCCATAAAAAAGTACCTATCTACTCTTAACTGCCTGAAGAGAATGCAAGACTGAGCTGGAATAGATGTCAAAAATGCTGCAGCCGGAGCTGCAAGAGTTGAACAATTTTAAACTTTTACTGCAGCATTTTTGACATCTATTCCAGCTGCGTCTTGCATTCTGTTCAGGCAGTAATGCAAGTTGCAGGAAGCCCCGACATTGATCGGTGCATCAGCCGCACTTTAAATTCTGAGGTCAATAAATTAAAGTTCCATTTTCCTCGAATACAATTTTAAAAGCGAATTTGAACGAAAATTCAAATGAGTTGATGTTGATGAGAACCAAAACTCGCAATACCCAGTAAAACTCGCCATAATTAAATTTAATTATTAGATATCTTTTAAATGGAACTTTTAAATCAGATTTTCTTTCAAACCATAAAAAAATCATTTAAAACTTATTAAAAATTAAATTTGATCGTGAAAAGTTTTTCTGATATGAATTTTGGCAAACTTTGGTTTATAAATCGACTTCGCATTAAAATATAAGGGCCAGTTTAACTCGTGGTCAGCAATTTTAACTAACTGACTTTGGCGAATTAACTACGCGGTGCGTAGGCTTAAGTTTCAAAGATTCATCTGACCTGCTGCTTTTTTGAGCAAACCTAAAATCAGTGGTGATTTTGAGGAGTAACGAACTAAGAACTGCCCCCCTAATCCAGGGTGTTAAGTGACCCGGGCCCATTGGATGGTTTGCAGCCAGGGGGTATACCGGCTGTATTCTAACGGAACCTCTTTGAAATGGGTCGAATTGAAGAGTAACTATGACCTTACCATACCATGCGGAGCTCTGTGGGAAGCAGTTTTTTCCTCACGATGGTACCTCCGGTTTTTATCAGATGGGATGTCCCCACAAGAAGCCAGGAAGAAGGTAGACGAGAGGAAGTCAGATCAGGGTAAGAGGAAAAGTCACCACATATCTCCTCCTCTCAGTGCCGATGAGCTATCGGCACTAGAGGAAGCCATTATTGAGGAAGTTTCACTTGGTTGGAGGTGCAAACTTAAATTCAACGGTCTGTACTTCAGAACAGGGCTCCTTTCAGTTGATTGCGCTGGCCAAGACACAGTTGATTGGTTGAAAGAGAAAGCCTCAAAATTGATCACCAGGAAGGGCAGTGAACTGATGGCGTGTATGGGTGATGATATCCCCAAGATGTACACAATCACGCTATTCCTGCCAAGAAGCACGGGACAAGATGACAAAAGATCCTTGGCACTTATTGAGGCCCAAAATGAAGGCTTGAAGATCAATGCCTGGAAGATCCTCAGAAGCAAAGTCGAGGGCAAGGGGCAGCTTCTTGTGATTTGCATCGATGGTCAGTCAGCTGAGACTATAATGAAAGCAGACTACCAGAATACCCGTATTTTTTCTTGTGGAATATTTTTTTATTTATTTAAGATGGTTCTGGAAAAGGTGATTTCATGAAAAAGATTGTGAAGCGTGTACTTGTCCGATCAAAACAATTAAGGTGTTTATGGACAGATAAATTTGTTTTCTAGAACATCATTGGAGAAAAAAAATTTAATTTTGTGCTCTTGTTTTTGGTAAAAGCCTCTAAGAAACCGAAAAAATGGCGAAAATGGCTGTTTTTCAAAGCAAATGTATCTTACACTATAGCATTTTTTGCAAAATAATGTTTAATAACAAAAAAATCCATATTTTTATTAGGACACTTTTGAAGATAATTTTTAACTTTGTACCTAATACAAATTTTAATAATACAAAATAAAAATGCTTGTCAATTTTGAAAAAAACATATTTTTGGCAGTCATTTTTGGATTTTTTTTTTTAGTGGATATAGTTCAATTTATTTTTACGATTTTCATTAATTATATAATCATAATTGTATCATTTGATATGGAAATTTTGAATTCTTAAAAGGCACTTTTTGACACAAAATTCATGGAAATTTGGAAGTTAAAATCAGTTACTTTTACAGAATGTTTTTTTAGTACAATATTACGTCTACTAGTGACGAATTAGTAAAAATACAAAGTTTTACAAAGTATCTGTTGAAAGTGAAAAAACCTGGTCTTATATATGCAAAAAAAAGTTAGCGAATGACTGGTTTTGTTCACTTCGGAACACTCCTTAACAAAAATATTTTATTCAGTTGTTTCCAAAATAAAATGAATATTTGTCATTCTTTTTGAACTCAACTGAAACCGACTTCGATAGAATCATTGACTTATTAGGTACGTATATAGGAAGTCAATGGATTGAATAGTCGTACGGTTACTCAACGAAAAAAAAATTAACAAAGGGGGATGACCAGTTTTGACCTACATACATAAAAATTGTTGGCAAATTGTTCCTGTACGAAAGTCTAAATGCAAGCATCAGGAACAAAAATTGTATGCGAATATTTGCCACCAATCCCGGAAATACCGGGATTGAAGCATTGTTATCCCGGGATTTTCGGGATCTAAAAATGGCTCGAGATCCCGGGATCCCGGGATTCGGGATTCTCTAGTTGCAAATAACTTCAAATCAGTCTTACAACAATCTATTACTAGACAAGAGTAACGGAACAAAATAACGAGTTGAAGAGAGCAGGAACACAGTGTTGGTAGAGTCAGAGAAAACTCCTGCAAGCTCACTTTTAAGTTGTTAACTGGACTAAATAAAAACAATATGGTACACTTCATGTAAAATTTTGCGAATAAAAAGTCCCTATATACAGACTTTTGTTCGCTCTAACTCTTGAAGTCGGATTCATGCGGGTATGGTTTTTTTTTAAATTTTTATAGAGCACATATTTCACTTTCAATACATAAATAAATAAAGGTTGTAAAAAGTTGTGAATTTTTTGCCACTTCAATGAACCTGAAAAATTGGTTTTAAGTAAAATTGGTTTTACAAAATCGAACGACTTACCATTTTTTTTTTCAGGTTACGACAGACAAGTATGTAGAAAAACTTGCTATAATAAAACCGATCGTTTTCTAAATTTTTTTTTTTTAATCGTGGTTTTAAACCATGCTAGAAAATGTTTTTTACATGAATACAATTTTTTTCTTAATCTGAGGTGCTTTTTCTCTTAACGTGGACATATTTAGGAAATAAAATTATATATTGCACGTGTATGAGTATTTTTCTATTGACTTATAATGAAACTTGAGTGTTTTTAAGACATACAAATTTGATTTTGGTCACCAAATCGACAACCATTGTGCGCCGTTTTGTGAATACCCTTAGTGTAAGTTTTAAACCTTACAGTTTTGTTTAGTTCATTCTCGAAGTTGGTAAGTTGAAAATCATAACAAAATGTTTGAAATCCCTTCGTCACCATTTTATTAAATATTAAGGCTTTTGTTTTACATATGAAAAATATATAAGTTATAAGACAGCAAAATAGTTTTGGGACTTAAATTTCCCACTAAAATAAAAAAAAATATACCTTTGCAACTTAATTTATTACACTATATTTCAATAATGGCTAAATAAATTAAAAAGTCATAACAGTCTAGTCAATGGAGTAATGAAGAATGATGTAGAAATTGAATTGGAGGATGATGAAGTCACAATTTGTACATAATTGTCGTTTGGGTAGTGTAGTGACTAATGGACACGATCAGGAGTGGTGAGCGCGGTGCAGAGCACACAAGTCTAATAATAGTCAAGTTTTTATGAATTTTTGCCCAGCTATAAAGATCGTTATAAGTGAATGGAAGAATAAAAATGACACAAATCTAAAGCCGCGTTCCGATCAATACAAATGTTCGTTGCGCGTCTATTTCGGCGCAAATATTTGTGAAGATGCAAAAAAATACGTCAGTGTGGACGAACTGGCACACACAACATTTTGTGCCACATTCAACACACACTATCCGAATCGGCGCACGCGAAAAAAATTACGGCACACAGCTGTTTTGATGTGGACGTCATAAAATAATTTAATGCAAATTGAGCACTCACGCATGCAAATAATTGCCGCGTATACAAAATTCAAGGCGCAGGGCGAAAAACTTAAATTTTTACTCGTGTCTCACCAAATAAAATCTCTTAGCGCTCAGAAATTTTTTAAGTGAGACAAAAAATCTCACCTGAGCCCTGAGATCTTTTTCGGAGATTACTGACACTGAGACGAACATTTTTTAGATTCATTCCTGAATCTTCTTTTTCAGCGAAAACTGCTGTTCGTTTGACAACCAAATTTGCAATTTCTGCGTGAAGTGCAAATACGAAAACGAAAATTTAATTCTGGCCCAAGCTTTTACATTAAGGTGCCAGTTATAGCTATCATTGAAACTCATCATTGAAAATTTTAATGATTGATTTTTAGACGTTTAGGAGGCAAAATCATTTATTATTTTGATGGACGATCAAAGCTCAAGACTTGATTAATATTTCTAGTCAAAAAAATATTTCAAATGGGCCCAACTTTCCACAAAAATTGACTTTTAATTTTTCAATGATCATTGGTAAGGTAGTTCAACCATTGAAATAAGAAAAGTCTTTTTATGTGGAAATTTGGGCCTATTTGAACAATTTTTTTGACTAGAAATATTAATTAAGTCCTTAGCTTTATTTTTCCATCAAAATTATAAATGATTTTACTTCCTAAGGTGCCAGTTATAGCTATCATTGAAACGCATCATTGAAAATTTTAATGATTGATTTTGAGACGCTTAGGAGGCAAAATCATTTATTATTTTGATGGACGATCAAAGTTTAAGACTTCATTAATATTTCTAGTCAAAAAAAAATTTCAAAAAGGCCCAACTTTCCACAAAAATTGACTTTTAATTTTTCAATGATCATTGGTAAGGTAGTTCAATCATTGAAATAAGAAAAGTCCTTTTATGTGGAAAATTAGGCCTATTTGAAAAATTTTTTTGGCTAGAAATATTAATTAGGTATTTAGCTTTATTTTTCCATCAAAAGAATAAATGATTTTACTTCCTAAACGTCTCAAAATCAATCATTAAAATTTTCAATGATGAGTTTCAATGAAAGCTATAACTGGCGCCTAAACGTCTCAAAATCAATCATTAAAATTTTCAATGATGAGTTTCAATGATTGCTATAACTGGCGCCTAAATGAGGTTTATTATTTCAAGGAATGAACTACCTTACCAATGATGATTGAAATATAAAAAGTCTTTTTATGAGGAAGAGTGAAAGGTTGGGCCTGTTTGAATTTTTTTTGTTGGCTAGAAATAATAATATAGTCTTAAGCTTTAATTTTCCATGAAAATAGTAAATGATTTGTTTTCTAAACATCTCAAAATGGAAGTACAAAATTTTCAATGATGAGTTTCAATGATAGCTATAACTGGGACCAAAGTTAATTTTTTTCATATGAGTAGACGAGAACCAAAACTCGTCATATCCACTTTTATCAAAAATTGAAATTTTGATGCAGATTTGTTAAGCTGGGCATATTGAATAGTTTTCAGAAAAAAATTGACAGCCTTACCCCTCTAGGCCCCTTTAATATTGATGTCAAATATCGTAATTATTTCCAAAACTCTCCATATCCACAGTGCAATTTACATCAAAACTTTCCATACCATATTGATTATGTTAAGAAGGAACTAAAACGTTCACGGATTTTCATTGTTAACAATTTTAAATGGATGATTATAGATTGGAAAGTAGTGGAGTGCTTTTATATTAGAGGGTGCAATTGTGAGAGGGGGAATGGTGGGTAAACTGGCCATATCCAATCATTTGCAGCAAAATTCTTCATATCCAAATTTAATTGTAAAATATCTTTTAAACGGAGCTTCCAATATTTGTTTGCTCTTTATCATAAACATAGATTGAAAAATCTTTTATTACACAAAATAAAATCTTTTCTAACATCTTTAAATTAGCCTTAATACGTTTTTTTTTTCCATTTGCACAAATTATGGATATGACGAGTTTTGGTTCTCAACTACTCATATGAACTTTGACAAAACTTTGGATTAAAGAAGGTAGAAATTAGCAGCATTGGGAATTGGGATGTACATGAACCTTTAATATGTGTACTGTGAGCACGATGCGCGATTTAGAGTTAAGCCGGGTTCACTCTTGTCTCGTGGGGCTTTTTTTTTGTTCCATATTCATGGAAAAGAATGAAAAAACTTATTTTCTTCTCTGATAATGCAGCATCGCAATATAAAAAAAATAAAATATCACTAATATGAATTATCTACAAAAAAAAAACAACTGGATTCGATGTGCATTGGAATTTTTCGCTACGGCCGGCACATGGCAAGGGAGCCTGAAATGGAATTGGCGGAGCTGTTAAAAGAAACGCGTATCGAGCAAGCTTGCAAAGACTGTGTCTAAATAACGATACCGCAAGATTTTTTTAACTGGGCAACAATTTTTTTTTTTATTTCTTTTGATTTTGCACTGTCTTAGATTAGCAAACAAGAAATTTTAAAAACTCGTTTTTCAAAAGCCATAGCTATAAAAAATACACGAAAATATCCTTTCTTTCACCCAGCTATTGAGTCAAAATTTATTATTTGCAAGATACTTTCAAGAAGTAACGAAAGCGTTTTGCATCAAATTGAAATTTAATTAATTAATTGCGATCTATTGTTTTTTTCGCAACGGAAATGAAATGAGTCTTATGCAGTTTTTTTCTTGTCTTGATAGGAGGCGCTGAACACAATTTATTACTCATTTGTTATAAGAAATAAAAATAAGTTAAAGTTCTAATATGCCGTTTAAATTATCAAAATCAGTTCATTAGATCAGAAGAATTACTATTAACAACTGCTATTAAAAGCTTTGAATGCCATTTGTGCAAATTTTTAATTTTGGATTTGAGTACAAAATGAAAAAAGCTATTGTTAAATGTTAAAATTTGAAAAAATAACGACCATTTTGGTGGCCCTTTTGGGCAATTCTGACCCCACTAACAAAAAATCCATGCACTGCATGTCATTTAGGACAAGATCATTTTTTTTTATGATAGTTAATGTGTCAACTCAGTATCATAACTCATTGAAGGCAAGATACTATTATATAAGTGTTTGGACATTAATCCTCACAAACGGAAACACATCGGAGTATGGTCAGTAGTCGAAGTACCATTGAGAATATACTGTCATTCCCAAAAGTGTTCGGAATTTATCTAGATATAAAATCTATAAAAGAGGCTTGGTACGACCCACACTAGTAACTTCCCATCGGTGCCCTCAGAAGCTAGAGGCCCAATATTAGTTTTTTATTAAAAATCGCGCCGATTATCGATCTTCGAAAATTTTTTCAGGTGTTCAATATGCAAACAAGCGAAGACTAAAGATTGGTTTGCCTTCGAGATATCAGAGAAAAATATTGTTGAATAATATATAAGAAGGTTTTTATAATACAAATTCTATATACTACTGAAATAAATCAGCCAAGTAGAAGACTTAGCATTAAGGATTGGACTTGTTGAATTATTGATTCAAAATAGCTTTTTATGGCCTTTAGTCCTATAAATTGGCGTTTCGTTCGGCTTATGACAAAGCCCTCACTATGTCACTGATGAGTTCAAGTGAGTAAGCCGAACGGAACGCCAATTTATAGGACTAAACGCCATAAAAAGCTATTGTTGAATAATGTTTGTCGCCTTTTTCTATAAACTGTTTATTACTTCTTTTACAAATTTGAACTTGTATGCAGAGCTAAGCTTTCCCAATGCCCACATCAGTGTTGGTTCTCAAGATATTTGAGACTAAGAAAATGTTCAACAATTTTTGGTTGGTAAAGTTTCTTGTATTTTTTTTTCGCTTTTAGAAAACTGTTTGTAGATTTTTTTTGCAAAAGCTATCAATTATCAATTTATTATAATCTAGTATTTAGAATTAAATTAACTGGAAGCCAATATCATTGTCAAAAAACAAATTTTCAACAATTATTAGGAATATCTATTGCTTGTAGTTTTTTTTGCTTAAAAAAAAACTGTTAATTCAATATTTTTAAAACTTTTATCGATTTTTATATATAAGCTAGTGTATAAATAAAAACTACCTCGAAGCCAATATCTTTGTTTGTTCTTAAGATATTTGAGCAAAACATTTTTTTTCGAACAATTTTAGCAATCTTTTTTTTTATTTAAAAAATTATAGGTTGATATGTTTCTATATTTTTACCAATTCCTTATTTCTTCAATACGCGTAAAATCAAATTAACCCGAAGTCGATAGCATGATTTGTTCTCGAGATATTCAGGACTAAAAAAATTCAACAACTATTTTTAAAACTGCTATAATAAAAAAACCGCTCATTAAATTTTTTTAAAAGTCCTTTCTGCACGTTACGAAACTACTATCTATAAAATAAAATTCATCCGAAGTCGATATCCTTATTCGTTCTTGAGATATGGTGAACGAAAAAAAGCGAGCGAACGTACGTACAAACACAGACATCTCTCCAAAAATGATGGATTCCGATTCTAAGGAGCTCGAAACGTGAAGATATGTACCTAAAAATTTTCGATTCGACAAATCGGTCCAATTACAATAACTTCCAATGGGAAGTTAATAATGATTGCTTTTGCTCTGTTAAGCTTATAAAAAAAGTAACGGTAGGTAGAATGTGGCCCCCTTAACTTCTTTTGATTCCCTTATTAAAATGTGCATTACAAGATAAATTAAGGAGATTTAATAGAAAAACAGTAATAACACTGCGACCACTTTACGACGTTGTATGAATATCGTTATTGCTTTGTTCGCCTTGTGAACTCAACTCAAGCTTGACTCAAAACCAACCCTGAGCACAACAATTTATTGCTAGCTATTTGGTTTTGAAACAACAGTGAAGTCCATAGTTAATTTTGCTCGTACAAAATATAAATGTAGAGTAGAGGTTTTGAGCAGGAGATTCGCTCCTGTGTAGCAATAGTTCCAGAAATAATTTATCGATTCTTGATGCCAATGAGCTCCTCCCGAACTCTTTTTGTTTAAAAACCTCTCTAGTAAATCAATTTATTTGAAGTTTCATACACATAACTTATGCCGTTTTTCATTGACATTTGAAAGATTTCAGAATTGTTGTCTTGAATGAAATATTTGGGCATATTTTAGAGTAAATTCAATTTACATGCATACATATTATGTATACAAATCGCACTCACGAAATTCGAGCTCGATAACCTATTTTTTTTTTTATAACGGCCACTTCACTACACAAATGAAGTATAAATTGTTACTACATCATCTTTTTAAAGGAAAGTAATGGTTAAATGGCTTTCGCGGTTGTTAATATAAATAATAGAAAATTATTCGAATTAGCCGCGTTATGTAAGTTTACAGAGGGCACTTTGGTATTCACCCCGAACGTTTCGCATCAAATTGTATTGAGCGTGGTCACTATTTAAACTTTCAAAACACGGTTAACCTGAAAAATAATTATCTATTATTGAAAGTTGCGGTATTTATCCTTATACTTGACTGACTAAAGACTGAAAAGCGATATGCAAATACTATTTCCTCAATTTCAAAATAATTTTTTTGTAAAATTTGCCATTTAAGAACTACCTAGTAACATTGCACAAACTCGTATTTTGTTGAACTTATTAGACTGTCCATTAAGAAATGTTAGACACATTTAAAGCGTTATGTTTAAAAGCTACCAACAAAAAGTTAACAACAAATAATGTTAATGTGTAACATTTCAGAATGAGCACAATAGAAGCTCAGCAGAAAACGTTTATACTAAAATTTAATACAGAAAATAAGAAAGCTTTTTATATCCTACCTACCCACAGATTTATACTTAGCATAAATTTTTTACTAATTTGTAGGTATGTATAACTGTTTTTCAGTCATGTGAATGAGTATTTCTTATTCGGCATTTAAGTTCATTGCCAACCATTCTTGTAAGAGCTGAAGCTTTGCATCGATGCTTAATAAATTGTGAACATCGCCAAGAGTTCTTAGAGACAGTTAAAAATGAATGCTTTCCAATTAATAAGGTTGTCTTCGATTTTTTGGAGAAACCAAAAGTTGCTGGAATGGTGAAATCACTATCATAGTCTGAAATAAAAAAAAATAAATGAATTTGAGAAAAAGATTCGATTCAATTCATCATAATATCCTCACAAACTGTATTTTTTCCCTCTATATCAGTTCTGTTTTCTTCTTTTTTACCAGGTGTCACAGGAGGTTTCTTACTAGCAGCCACAGATAGTTTTTTACCAGGAGACCCAGCCTGTTTGTAACCAGCACCGGGCTTTTCTTTAGCTCCATTTTTGTTCTCTTCATTTTGACTATAAACAGCATCAATTTTAAGATTTGATTTATAATCTGAAATTGAAAAGAAAAATTCATAAGATGGGCTCCATTACCTTGCAATACATTTTCACAAATAGTATATTAATTCTCTTTTGATTAAAAACTATTTTCGAATACCTTATACTCAATGAGCTCTCCCATCCCCCAAAACAAAACTTAAACATTTATTTCCACAGTAAAAAATTTATTATATTTGACCAAAATTATTTCGTAGCTTTTAAAATAATCGTTTGAAAAATATTTTTCTGTTACAACAAGCAAAAAGAGTACGTATACGCCCGAGTGTACAAAATAATAATTTGATATTTTAAATATCTCATTTAATTCAACAGATTGTGACCAGAAACACGGATGTCTATAGTAAAACATTGTTCACTTGTACAAATTGCAGTAGAAAACCGATGCTATCAGTTTAGCTGACTGACAATGAATTAATGAAGAAGCCAGGAATTAACAGCGCGTTAACAGAAATATCACGGGCATTGTTTTGTCCAGCAACATAGCCTCAATCTGCCTATCCCTTTAGAAGAGCATACTTTTCTCTATGTGGTTGGCACAGATTATCTCGTAGACATGACAGCACTTGATTCCATATTAGAACGCTATCGTTAGAGCAGCTTACAATCCATGTGCAATTAATGTTTGTTGAATTAGAATAATTCTTGCTTTTCTTCTCGATTTGGCAATTCTAAGAAATCTTCCCAAAACTCAGTGTCACCTCTATTGACATTCTGAAGTAGTTTGTTCTTGTTTTTCTTTCACGGCCAGCAAGCAGCAACGTGACTCCATAGCCTGATCTTAACTTATGCACAATGATCACCATTTCGGTGAGATATAACTCGATAGAATCACTATTTCTATCTAGATGAAAAAAATTGCTGTTACTATCAACTGAAGTGAATTAAATACATTTAGTTAATTAATTATTATTATTAATAACTGAATGGATAATAATTAATATACATACTTTGTTCACTTTTACAAATTACGTATTTGAAATTTGAATTATTTGCGGATACTTTTCTGTACAAAATATGCCTAAGAAAACCATAATAACAGATTTTATACATTCTGGTGGTTTTGTAAAACTTTTCAAAATAGTACGTTACTTGTAAAAATATTCTGCAAATTATATAATATTACAGTGACAAATAAAGATTTAAGAAAAATAGTAAGGATTAATTATTATAAATCTCATATCTGTGTCTGATACTTATTGCTATCTTTGTAAATATGCTAGTTAGATTCACTAAAATTTTCTAAGAGTTGCCACATTTCCAAAAACACACATAAGGATATAGTCAATTGAGCGGTTTACAGACAGGCAGATTTACACAAATCGATATATTTAAACAGATAAAAACTCTGAAAGTATTAACTAATATCTTTTTACTTATGCAATTAATATGAAAAATAAAATTTGTAAGAATAAATTCGTTAAAGCTTTTGGCAAAACTTTAGACATGACTGTGTGTATTTTTTATTCGACATCTAAGTTCTCCGCCAACCATTTTTGAATGCGCTACAGCTCTACATCTATACTTAAAATACTGTGAACATCGCCAAGAGTTTTTCGAGACAACTAGGAAGGAATGGTTTCCAATTATCAAAGTTGGATTAGATCTTTGAGTTAAACCAAATGTTGCAGGGATGTTGTAATCACTATCTATAGGTAGTTAAAAAATAAAATAAAAATAAATTAAAACAAAGATTCGATTAATTCATTATAATATTCTCACAAACTGTATTTTTGTCCTTTTGAAGATCAATTCTATTTTCTTCTTTTTGGTCAATTTTGAAATCAGGTGCATCATCTGAGAAAAAAAGAAATATGTATTAACATAATTAAATTATTAACAATAATAAAATAATGAAAATTAGAAATTAAATACCCGGTATGAATGGATGCAAATTCAAACACATTTGTTTTATTAAAAACATTTTTGTTTCTCACTACAAATGTAAAGCAAGTTATTTTATATAGATATACATACATATGTATATATATTTAATATATCTGTTTTGCAAAGTACGGAAATGTTCACTCATGAGCTGCTAATGGGTTAGCAAAACGAAATGAGCATTTTTAATGTTCCCGAATGTTTGAGTATGCTCATTTGGGCGGCTCAAATCTAACGAACTTGTTTTGATTTTTTTGGTACCATGAAAATTAGCTAGCTCGGGGCTCTAAGAAATTGCTCTCAAAATATGAGCTCATCATTTTGACGTTTAGAAGTCCCTCATAGGTACTTTGTTTCAAAAGCTTCTTTCACTTATTCATTTTTTTTACCATGGTCTGGTCCACAAAATCCGATATACATATATCGAAATATTTTTCTCTTGCTTATAATTTTAATTCTTCTATTTATATTACATCGGTGAAGCCATGATGTGAAAAGCATAATGGACTTAGATTAATCCAAGCCGATATAGTTTCGATTATCGGTGAGTTAACGACAAAGACATTTATTGTTAAATCTGTTTTCTGCAGGGCAATTTCACCGTAAACATCACAAAGTTTGCCCCTATATTTGAAGTCCGACAAAATTTAAATGATTCAAAAAAGCATACGTAAAGCAATCATGAATGTTGAAGCCCGTGGAAGCTAACTTCCAAGAGCAGCTTGAGAAATGCATTAGGTATGAAAACTATTCTGTAAGACCTTTTTTTGTTGTTGCAAAATTAACGATGTATCCTGCACTCCCTCTATTAAATTAAAAGGAAAAATATAAAATTCTGTGAAGTTATATTATTATTATTATAAAGGTATTATATCCCGTTATAATTATATTTTATTATTTTTGATAGTTTTTCTTACTGCTACGTTGGATAAATTGGTCAATGACATTCTAGAAAAACTTTAGTAATGACTGTGTGAATTTTTTACTTTGCATTTTAGTTCTTCACCAATCATTTTTGAATATACTAATGCTCTGCATCGATATTTAAAATATTTGGAGCATCGCCAAGAGTTTTGCGTGACACCTAAAAAGGAATGTTTTCCAACTAATAACGTTGGCTTGGATTTTCGGGAACAACCAAAAGTTGCAGGAATTGTGTAGTCACTATCATCCACTAAAATTAAAAAAGAGACATTTATAGGAGAGATTCAATTATTTCAATAAAATATTTTTACACATGGTGCGTTTGCGTTCAAGAACAGCACTTCTATTTTTTTCTTTTTGACTAGAACTCCCACGAGTTCTGCATTTCCGGCGGAAGTCTGAAAATTCGTTTTATTAGAAAGATTCAATAGATATTTATCATAAATGCTTACAAACTGCCTCTTTGGTTTCGTGAACTTCAATTTTGTTTTCTTCTATTTGATGGAAGGCAGGATTCATTTTAAAGTCTTGATTTCTATCTGATTGTAAGACGAAAAAAATTATGGTTAACAAAGACTGAAGTGTATTACATATTTTCAGTTAAATAATAAATAATTTCTGAATGGATAGTAATAAAAATATACATACACTTTTTTAATTTTTTATTAGCGTATGATTTTCTGTACAAAACATGCCTAAGAAAACAACAATAACAGATTTTAAACATTTTAGTGATTTTGTAAAACTTTTCAAAATAGTCAGCAACTTTTAAATTTATTTTGCTAATCATATGTCACTGTTATATTAACAGTGACAAATAAAGATCAAAAAAAATAGTGAGGATTAATATATTAAGCTTATATTTGTGCTATTATATATATATATATATATTTATTGTAATCATTGTAAATGTCAATAAAATTTACTGAAATAATCTTAGAGTTGCCACATTTTCAAATAAACACATAAAGATATAGTCAATTGAGCGGTTTACAGACATACAAATATACACAAATTAATTGGTATTAAACCGAACCGGATGAATAATTTACTATAATATACAATACATCCATTTTAAAAATTCTGTAAATATTAACTAACATCATATTACTTATATGCATTTAATCAGAGTCTTTCAACAGCAAAGAAAGATTTTTGGCAAAGCTTTAGACATGACTGTGTGTATTTTTTAATCGACATCTAAGTTCCTTGCCAACCATTCTTGATTGCGCTAAAGCTCTGCATCTATATTTAAAATACTGTGAACATCTCCAAGAGTTTTTCGAAACACCTAGGAAGGAATGGCTTCCAATTAATAAAGTCGGTTTCGATCTTCGGGAAAAACCAAATGTTGCAGGAATGTTGTAATCACTATCGTAATCTATAGGTAGGTATTTAAAAAAAATAAATTTAAACAAATATTCAATTAATTCATTATAATGCTCTCACAAACTGTATTTTTGTCTTCTTGAACATCAATTCTATTCTCTTCTATTTGGTCAAGGGCCACAGGAAGTTCGTAATTTGTAATCGCAGCTAAAAGATTTATATTATTATTATTTTTTAGAATGTTTCAATTTTTTTTTGAGAGATTCTTACTCATTGTATTTTTGCTTTCTTCATCATACATTTTATTGTCATCTGTATGGCTAAAAACGGCATTCATTTCGAAATCAGGTATATTATCTGAGGAAAAATGAGTACCTAAGATTCAATTCAATGAAAAAACAACAATATTAGTATTAATAAAATACTAACAATAAAATATTTAAGAAAATTTATAATAAAATACCATGGATGTAAATTTTCATACATTTATTTATTTAAAACACTTTTCTGTCTCACAAAAAATGTAAAGCAAGTTATTTTATATAAATATTTTTACAGTGAGCGTCAAAAGTGAGTAACGACTGTCCGTTTTTTTCATTTTTGTTTAGAACCAGAAATAACGGTACCTGTCATACAATTTTTTAAGCAATTTTACAAAATCTTATTTTTCTCAAACATGGCTTCACAAATTTTCTAAAAAAAAACAAAAAATAAATAAATTTAAAGGCTACCATTGAATATGAAACCATTTTCCAAAAAATGGTTATTAATGGTACTTCCCAAACAGCCATTGCTTTTTATTTTCGATTTTCTTATACAGAAGCTTCTAAGAAATATAAACAGTTTTTGTACCAAAATTTTCAATTTTTTTTAATTTTTTTTAGTTTGTTATTTTTTTTTTTTTTTGAAAATCAAATGTTTTGAAAATTGCTTAATCGATTTTTTTGAAACTCTGTATTTAAGTGTTTTTCAAAACACATTTACACATTACATTTATTTAAAAATAACGGTACCTTCCATACAAATGTTAAAAAACCGTTAAGGAAAATATTTGTTTTTAAAAAGCAGCTCCTACGGTTTTGATAAAAGTTTTTCTGTATACTAATTCGAGATCCGGCAAGCTGCGTCCACCACAACTGATCAAATCAAATGTGATGCACATTTGATGCTAATTTAGTACCGCAATCCCACTCGGGTACTAAATTAGCATCAAATGAGCATCAAAATATTGCATCATTACATTTTCCGCTGTGGTGGACGCAGCTTGACGGACCTGCCTATTTGGCATTTGAAAACGTTTGTAAAAAGAAAAAGATATGACGTAAGGGAAGAAGATTATTAAAACTGCTTTCGTGGCTCAGACTTAATACACTATTTAAGCTTTTCATTGTAGAATAGCCTCCGTTTCAAAAACAGTTAATGATCTTTTTTAACAACTACACCAATAAGGTTGGGACAATGCAACTGGCTATATACATAAGTTAAGGGGCATCTGACACGACGGGAGAGTTATCCTCAAGTTTTTGGCAGAAGTATGATTTATTTGGCGGATGTATAGGTAGCCAGATCAGAAGAGGACCAACATTTCTTGCATGTTTAAGGAAAATATAAACTACATCGATCATTCAATTAGAAATGGTCAGTAATATGATATGAATTATTAGTTTTTAACAATAGATCATTTATGTAGAAAATGAAGAGGTTCGGAGACAAAACAGAGCCTTGGGGGAACACCACCGTTTTTTTTGTAAATTTCAGGGGCCCAACTATGTAACTCAATTCTACAGTACAAATTTTCGAATTTGCAAAATGTCAGCTCGCTAATTGGCTTATAAACGGTAAAAGAATAGCGCTAATTGAAGAATCTATGGCTCAAAGTCGGAAGCACTTCTTTCATACATATTACCACTTATAAAAAGCATTGAAAACAACTTTCGAATGGATTCGAAAATGAATAAAGTTATATAGTATGGCCCCACACTTAAACCATCGAAAGAAACACACATTTTCCATAAAACGGCTTCGTGCCAAACTATATCAAATGCCTTTCAAATATCTGGTGCAATTACGTTTGTTTCTTCAAAATGATGTAAGGATATGTATCATGATGGTACACATGATCACCAGTCAACTATTGCCGGTCATTTAATATCTTCCGATCTTCAAGATATTTCTTAAACTGATTGTTGATGGGAATATACAATGTGGACCAGCGGATTTGTGAATTTCAAATTTTTTTAGGACTTTTGCGATTGTGCGAGAGAAAATTAGTCCCATAGTAGTACAAAAGGAGTAATAACATAAACACTACCTTGTGACAAAGTCGAATATGCAGAAAACTGGAAGGCAAACAAATTAAAATGTTATCGGGAATGTGAATTGGAACCGATGACGCAGAAGAATTTCTAATATTTTTTACAAATTACCAAAAGTTTTTACAGCCTTTCGGATATTGTATTGGTACTTATACTTCAAAATGAAATTCAGATAAGTGCTCTGAGCACCGGTTTGAAGTATACATAAATAAATAGCACAAACTTTAGAAAAATAAATTATCACTTTTCATTTTTGGCAGCAAGGCACACAGTTTTAATACAACATTTTTCAAAATAGATGTAAATATAAAGTTTTATTAATGAGGTGGCAAATAAAAGATCAGTAACATTGTAACATAAGTAAAAATATACATACTTACATAATTAAAGTTTTAATAGAATACCTTTCAATGATGGTATAAAAATAATTTCTTAATCTTGTCAATATTAGTAATTAGTTTTTTTCTGCTATTCTACATCCTTTTCATCTGTTGATCGACCTTGCTTCTCATTACTATTATTATATACTAAATTAGTTTAAATTAATATACATAATTGATTTTGATTCAATTTTTTCGAAGTAGCATACATTTTTGTTAGTTAATTTTTGTTTTTGTTAAAATATTCTTCATCATGGGAATGTGTGTTTTTCAAGCGACATTTTAATTCATTACCAATCATTTTTGTACGCGCTGTGGCTTTACATAGGTACCTCTGATATTTTGAGCATCTCCAAAAATTTCCGTTTATTTTTTTTCTCGACGCATAATTATAAACGTAATTCCCTACAATTAACGTTGGCCGAGATTTTTTTGAAAAACCAAAAGTGACAAAATGGTTGTACTCATCACAATCTGAAATAAAAAAAAAAATAGGTATCAGTTTTGTGTTTAGGTATTATTTATGAAGTTGATTATGATTTTATTTTCTGAAATGTATTTACCTTTTACACATAAATTGTAAAATTGTATACATATTTACATTATAACTTATGCATTTTTAACCAATACATATTAAGATTTTGCCAACATAATAAAACAATTCAACGAAAAACAAACAACCCATTATTTTGTATCATTCGACACACCGAGGGAGTGGGGTGGGCAATTATAACTACTATGGCTCTCCTCTCTCAGTAATTAATTGAATACCTTTTAACTATTTTGAAGTATGCTGAAATGAATTTCTTTCTTCAACAAACCTCTTGGGCAACAAATAATATTTTTTTTTTTTAATAAATTATTATTGAAAAATCAGTTGAAAATGCTGCCAATTTGTTTATTTAGATTTTTGTAATTGTTTAAAATATTTAGTTAAAAATTTGAAAATTCACTTTAAACACCAAAGAGGCAAAGACAAATACTTTTAACTAAAATTACAATTAATGCTGAAATTTAACGTATTATTGCAATCTTCAACAAGTTAAGATTTAATTCGTTTATAACAAAAATATTTTTTTTATCATTTGTACACTTTTTAAATATGTAGTCATTTTGTTCCTTAAGCACTATATAATGTGCATACATATAAACATTAGTTGTTATTTTGAAATTATTTTTATCGCTATGATCAAGCTTTATTAAACAATATTTTATTTTTGTTTAACTTAACTTAACTTAGTTAGTTAATTAATTTAGGAATACAAATTTAGTAACATATCTTTTAAACAAAAAGTTCATATCCTACTTCCTACTTGTATTACAAATGTAGGTTTGGTTAAATGTTTGCTTTTCAATCACCAAACGGCTTTCTGACATAGAAGTCAATTATGTCGTGGAATAGATTAATTTAGAATATTTACCTTAAAAAAAATGCAGTTATTTCATTAATCTGGCACAAGACACCTCCATTTTTTTTTAATAAATGAATATTATATTAATGTTTTTTGGCATCATTTTTATATTAGTTGAATTGGTTAAGGTAGTAGGGCTACCTTTTCCAGTAGTCTTTTCGCGTAATCTATGCGATCAATACGTTTGACCGCACTTTGCTTTCCATTAGGTATATAAATACTGTCCTTTTCAAAAATAGGAACTTTATTTTTTGTATATGAACTTTCACAGAAATTCGCTCTAAATTCGTAGTTTTGGAAGGTACGCGAACAGAATTATATTTGATGTTTTTGTTAATATTCATCACTATTATTTTTGGTATAGTGAAAAACATTTGATGGTTTTTTAATTTTTTTTTCCGCAATTTTCGATTTGTCTTTAAATATACTTTAGACCTGTTTTCACGCTAAGCCAGCCTTATAGTCGGCTTTCTGTCAAAACCTCGTAAGTACTTAAATGACATTTTAATGTATTTAAGATCAAAATAAATCACCGAATTATAATATCAATGTCTGGTAACTGTGTTATTGTTTTCAAACTTTTTACGATCTAATGATTCCATTTTCATACCTTTTATATAAGAAATTTTTAAGATTGAACTTACGAGGTTTTGACAGAAACCCATCGTTAGGTTGTTTGCGGCTATGGCATAGTTAGTATGTTTATGGCTGAATCCGAAGTATTAAATCATTTAATAATAATAATAATTATTATTTATTGTATATCAACTATAAAAACAAAATATCTTCCAGGACATCTGTTTCATTTCCTTTGGCTGCTTAATATGTAAATTGGAGGCCAGTATGATTTTAATCATGAGAATGTGTATTTCTCAAGCGACACATCAATTCTTTGCCAATCATTTTTGTACGCGCTGAAGCTTTACATCGATGTTTCTGATACATCGAACATCTCCAATAGTTTCCTTTGTTCCTTTTTCTTGATCCATAGGTAAAGATGTGATCTCCTATTATCAACGTTTGCCGAGATTGTTTTGAAAAACCAAAAGTGGCAGGAATGTTGAATTCATTATAATCTGAAGTAAAAAAAAAATCTATCAATTTATCTAACATTTACTGACAACATTATTCATGAATAATTTTTGAATGCAATTATGAATTATAATATTTTTTATTTACATATGTGATTTGAAAGAAAATATTAAACTTAGTATTCAAAGGCATACAATTGAAAATTACACTACAAACACCAAAAACAAATCTTAAAAAGGCATTGAATGACTATGAATGGCTTATATTTTGACTTTTAATTGCCACAGTTTTGAAAACTAAGGCCAGATTCACAAGTGATACCATAAAATATTCTTACACAATAAACAATGAGTAAATTCACATCATCGATACCTCTGATAAGCTTTTACTCCATTCATTATTTCTTGTGTAAGAAAAAATATTTTAATTTAGCGAGAGAGTATTGATAACGACATAATAGTGTGAATCTGGCATAAGATTTTATTTAAAAATCGAAGCAAAACATTCAAAATATTTATATAAATCTATACATACATATCAAAAACACCCAAAGTTATTTAATAAATTCTATTTAATCATTCTAATTCTAATTCATATTAAATTTGTCGCCTTTAAAAACCTATTTTTTTCTTGCGTCATTTTAAAAACTTGTTACTTGTTTTTATTCTGGTGGCAATTAAATAATAAAACTGATTCACCACTTTGAAAAGTAGGCTCTTATATATATTGAAGAACAGTTTGCATTTTCTTATATAATTCCGGGTTACCTGGCAAACTATAACCTTTTTCGGTCCAGGTCAGAAATAAGTAGAAGTCTTCGAATGTTTGCAATTATTTGTGTGATTTCTCTGACTTTCTTTATCTAGATTTTGAAAGATAAGATAGATATTATACTATTGGATCTTCAGTGTAACGTCAAACACAGTGGTAGTTATGTTGAACATACACTCCTTATTAGTATCTTGAAAAATAGATTCTTCGTGTTGGTATTGTTGACAAAATTGATATCTTTAAATAGAGTAGTGACGAACATTCTCTTATATAAGCAATGCATATTCATAAAACTTTGTAGTTCTCGTTTGTAAAAATGCTTCGGCGATTTCTTCGATTCAATTTGTTCGGTTATGCTCGTACTTCTTGGGAAGATATAGAGGACTTTATGTATAGGTCCTGTATTGTATTATACTTGGAAACTTTCTAATTTTCTTTATCTTAATCATGTTTTAGAAACAGTCCAAGAAGGGTGACGTGTCTTATGTCCGAAATTCCTGCCAAAATTGATAAAGGCCAAAAGTTTTGTGGTAATTAATTAAGTACAATAATCCCAATTTAAAAACATATTTGTTTTTGTAATCATAACCGCTTATTCTATACAAATTAAGGTTATTTGACATAATATGTATATGTACATATGCATGTATTATATTACCTACTACATATGTTCATATACATATGTTTATTAATATTATTATTGTGGTATTTGCAACCTCTTGTTTTAATTTAAAAGAATTAAAAGCAACATTGTTTATATTTTTTTATATAAGAATATTATACGATCCAAATAAAAAATCTACTTTAACACTGCAAAAGAAAAACTGGGTTTATTGAAACTCGTACCCAATTTTTGGCTTTTTTTAAGTATTTATTGCAATTTTCATAAAAGTCAGTTTGAGCTTTTGAGTTTGATTATAATGTATATAAGATCATCTTAACAATACTAAAAATTGACCTGTTATCTAGCATACATATATGTTATATATCTACTTAAGTATGTGTGGAGCTGTCGGAGATTTATGTTAACCTAACGAGACCCCGACAGTCCCATACATATACTTACATTTTACTATATTATATTTGTGTACATCATTATTCTAGCCGCAAGTTCTGGTAGCTAGCGCTTTTAAAATTTAATATTATAATGTACATTAATTTATATTCTAATAAATAAATGTTGGTTTTATGAAATGGACCAGTTTACATCGCGAGTGGATAAAGACAAATATTTCAATATAATATTTTGTTTAGCTTAAACGACAAGTGAACATTTCTTTAATTTTATAGTATAAATTATTTTTGTATTTCTTTTGTATTTACTTAAAGATAATTTGTTGTAAAGTTTTATCTGTAGGAGATAGTATTACTTTTTGTTTACATATTGGTTTTTTTAATCATGAGAATGTGAATTTTTCAAGCGACATTTCAATTCTTTGCCAATCATTTTTGTACGTGCTGTGGCTCTACAACGATACTTCTGATACTTCGAACACCTCCAATAGTTTCCGTTTGTAATATTTTTTGAACCATAAATAAAGGTGTGGTTTCCTATTATTAAAGTTTGTCTTGATTGTTTCGAAAAACCAAAAGTAGCCGGAATATTGTATTCGGGATAGTAATCTGAAATTAAAATAAATTACAAAATTAATTAGAATTCATTACCTCATGTATTTTCTGTGGAAAACATGCATGGGAGAAAACATATTATTTTTCAAATAAAAAAAAGAAACAAACAACGATTTCATAAAAAAAATTAATTTCTGTCGAAAGTCCTTTGCTATTATTATGTATATTATTTAACGAACGAATAAAAGAAATTCAAGATTTTCGTGATTTGAAGTTTTGCATAATTATGCTTCGTGTTTCAAACAGAAAAAAAAGAGAAAAAAAATATGCACATACGCCCGAGTGCACCCATAGAACATCAAGTTGAATGATTCTCATCACAAAAAGACTTCCAAGGCGTCCATTGATACTAGTTTTATCGAATAAGAAGGTAAGTGTGGTCTGCATTTATCATGTCTATACACTGTCCAATTTATATTTGCAGTACAGGCCTTATGGGAGAGCATTTTCAAAAACACTGGTTCCTTCACGGCACTTAACTTAAGAAATTGCCACTGAAAAAAGAAACAGAATTATTACTGAGTTACATTGAAATTGTTTGTGTGATCTTCATTGAACCCACGCAAATCCTACTACGACCTATCTGCTCCCCAGCTGAAAGGAGTGGGAGACTGATCGCCATTCGCCAATTTGCCATCAAGCATCAACCCATATTGACATTGTGTTAAAAATAAATAGTTTGAATCAGAGTTCCCATTGCCAGTTGATGAAAATTCTTAAGAATTTTTCTTTGGTTTTTGCTGCGGAGCTATCAAGATTCAAGCTTTTTATAGCTTGTGGTATCAAATATTTCAATTTTAGAGATCAACTCCTATGATCAATAAATTAAGTGTAATTTTAATTTGGAAGTCTAAACAGTTTTTTGGTTAATGAGAATACAAAATTATAATAAGATGGTATTATTTTTGTGTTGTGTATATTTACATCAGAAAATAAGTTTAAGTTCTTCTAAAGACACAGGTGTTAAGAATGAAAGAAAAAGTAGATCGTTGAACAAATTTTATGACCCTAACTAAATTAAAACAGAATGTGATAAAAAACCAGCGGATGTTTTTTCTGTAACAAAATGAAAAAATCTGGTAGGAGAAAAGTTACTTTAAAAAGACGAGCCTTTACCTTTTGGTGGTGTGAAAAAAGATAGATTGAATTTATTGCGGTCAACATTGTTTTGACTATAAATATTAATAAAGAGTTGGTAACCCTATTGATTTTCTTATGAGATTTGCGGCAACTTATAATGCTCACTACATCAACCCTAGAAGAGCTTAAAAATAAAGATAGCTTATTGAAATCCATTATGGTCAGAGTGAAAGGTAAATATCCTATCTTCCCTGTACTGCAAATATAAATTGGACAAAGTATAGTAAGCCAGACTCCCAGAGAAAGACGTGGCCACAGTTAAAATATCTATCTGCAGACCGAGAAGGATGGAAACGATTTGTTGGCGCCCTATGCCCCAACCGGGGTTACAGGACTTGATGATGATGATAGTAAAATAGTCACAGAAAGTGTCAAAAAAGACATGGCAATTCAACAGTCCAATCTTTGAAATTACCTTCACTACAATTATTTTGCTTCGAATAAGTTGATGGTTGTGGTTGTTCGACTACAAGTGAAAAGTGTGTACAGGTACACTACTAATTTTATACATATGAATAGAATAGAAGAAGTCACCTGAATTTTCAAACTCAATTAGTTGTTGAAGTTTCATCCTATTTAGTCCAGTCAATTTGTGCTCAAAAGGGCTCTTAGCGAGCAAATTGTGTGGTAGTTATGATTTGTTTCCTGATTTATGTTTTTGGGGGTGCTGAATCAGAATCTGAGGATTGGACTCAAGCACTAGTTGAAAATTGACGTCATTTACTGTTTCCGAAAATTTACTCGAAAACACTAATTTACTACTCTGAGTCGCTAAACTTGAATTTTTTGCTTTAACATGAACTAATATACATACTTTTCTGATGGTCTTTGGAGCGCTGAGTTTGAATCTGGCTTTAGAATTGCTATAGCACTTCACGTTTTTGAGATATTCGAAACAATGCGTTTTTAATGCAAAATTGGGGTTAAATTATTTCTCGAGGTAGGTGATAGCGGAGGTAGAATTTCAACAGAAAAAATATTTTCAAAACAGGGTGTTTCACAAAATGTCAATACTTTGCAACTTTACTGTTCCTTGAGCGATTTCAATCAAATTAACCCAGGTGGGAGGTGACATAAAATTGGGAAAGATAAAAATATTTTTAACATGGTGAAAAAGGTCAATATTTTGCAACTTACTCGTTCCTTGAGCGAAAATATTTTTTCTTTTAATTCGTTATCAGCCACCTATGTCAATATTATTGAAATCACTGAAGGAAAATCGAAGTTTCATAATGTTAGCATTTTTTTGAAACACCCTGTGTTAAAAATGTTTTTTCTTTTAAATTCTGTCTCAGCCTGTGTCAGTTTCTTTAAATCGCACAAGGAACAACAAAGTTGCAAAATGTTGTAATTTTTTTAAAATACCGTTTTTAAAATACTAAATTCTGTCTCAGCCTGTGTCAATTTCATTTTAATCGCTCAAATAACAACGAAGTTGCAAAATGAAATACATTTATGTACATATTTGAAACACTTTGTTTTGTAAATATTTTTTTCAGTTGAAGTTGTATCTCAGCTATCACCTGAGTGTCAATTTCATTGAAATCGCCGAAGGAAGGAGCAAGGAAGTTTCAAATTGCTGACATATTTTTGAAACACCTTATCTTTTTAACTATTTTTTCTTTTTTAACTCTGTCGCAGCTGTGTCAGTTTTATTAAAATCGCTCAAGAAACACGAAACTGACGTGTTTTTGAAAAACCATGTTGAAAATATTTTTTTTTATTTCAACGGATCGTGAATGGATCTTCAATAGTTCTCACTGAAAAATTCGGGATCGAACCATATTTTACGGATCGCAGAAAATTAGATTCGATCGTGATAACGATTTTATTTTAAAAAAAGATCCGAAAAATAAGATTCGTGATCGTATCAAAAATTGAATTTTTCACGAGAGAACGAATCATATTTTATCGTTCTCTGAACCTTGCCTGAAAGGCCCCAAGATCTTTGTAAATGGTCACCTAGTTTCAGTAATTGATCAGCTATAGATTCTTTTTCACGATTTTTTAAAGTTTCTTTTTCAAGGTCACGAATGATTTTTGGCACTTCATTTTGGTAATTTTACAGAAAAGATTATACTATCTGATAGGTTTTTAGATCATCATAAAAGGGCAGTAGTGGTATCTCGTGGTATGATGGTTAGTGCGTAGGACTGTCATGCCGAAGGTGTGGGTTCGATTCCCAGCCGTGCCACCTAAAAACAAAAATTTTTATCCGAGGTACTCCCTCTTACGAGGAACTGACAAATCCTCCAAGAGCATACTAGTCATGAATAAGTGCTTCTCATCTAGTTGTTCGGACTTGACAAAAAACTGTAGGTCCGCTCCATTCCTGCCCAACAAAACGCACACAGGAGTGGTTGAGAGTTGTAAGTCACTAGGCTCTAGTTCTCCACGAGCTGCTGCACCACCCAATTTATTTATTTATTTTTTTTTTTCGTTTTATCATCAAAATCGTTTTGAAATCAAAAATAGATAAATAGATTTCTTTTTGTAAAAAAAAAGCTGCAGTCAATATTATTAAACAATGTTTTTGTCTCGAACAACCCGAAAGCAAACAAATCTTTGGTCTCCACTTGATTGTATATTGAACACTTCATAACGTTTTCAAAGATCTTGAACTGTCGTTTTTTTAATAACAAAATAATATCGGGTCTCTAGCTTCCGAGGGTCCCAATGAGAAGTTACAAGTTACGGTCACACTCGGATTCTTTTTTCTTTCTAGAAATTAAGGATTTGGGCTATGGTTCTAGCACGATATGTTCCACACAAGCCGTCCAACAATCGATGTTTGCTTGGCTAAAACACCGTTGGACTCTTGTAGGGTTTCAGTCAATATCGATGCAATGCAAACATTCTACATGTGGTACAGACACTTAAGAATAAGAATAATATTGGCCAGGTGATTCGTGAAATAGGGATCGAAAGCTTTGGAAGTATATTACGAAATAGGGATGACAGGGTGGCTTGCTGCCAAGTTAGGCGAAGCATTTATTGAAATGAAATAATACTCATAATTAGTGGGAAGGTAAACTTTTTTTAAAATATTGATTTATTTAATTTCTGTTACAATTACCTGGAAAATTTGAAATTTGTTGATTAGTAAAGCCTTCAACCGCTTTTTCTCTAGTGTCATAAGTTCTGAAATCCGAGCAGTTTGAGTGTTCAAATTCCACTATAAAATATAAACAGTAATGTTAGATATCGGTTGTAATATTCTAAATAGCTTCAAGTTGTAGTACCTGGCACACTTGAGACTGCTTGATCAGTTAATACTTCATTTGGTTCGCCTTTGGTTTTATAATTTTTTAAATTCGTCCAGTTCTCGTCATAGCGTTTTACTAGAATGTACAATTAAGAGTTTTATATGTAAATATAACAAAGAAAGAAAAAAAAACAAACTTTAGAAAAAAAAAGAAGAAAAAAGTTCAAAATTATTTCGATTTTGTTTAAGGTTTAGAATGCACAGTATTTTATAATTATGCATTGAATATTTTATTTTTTTAATAATATTTTTAATAAAATTGTTTGCATTTATAACATACTTGAGTTTTTATTCTATTACTATTTTTCAATCGGCATTTCACTTCTTTGATAATTATTATTTTTTAAATCTCTCTGCATTGACAATCTTTCTGCATGGAACATATCCAAGAGCATCATTACATTCTTGTCTCTAGTTGCAGAAGTTATATTTTACGAATACCAACGCCGAGATTCTTTGGAAACTGAAAACGTTGCAGTTATATCAAAAATACCATTTTATCTGAAATATAAATTTAAAAAAGTAACGGAAAGCCTCTTAAATAATTAATTTTACCTTATCGCTCTTCAAATGTCCGTCGTCCAATTTTCAATGACTGAATGTTGGCATTGAGGGCATCAGTTTAATGACATAGAGCTGAGACTTCAGAGAACTTCTAATCCCCATAAAATATCACGATCTTGATGGCCAATTAACGCCACCTTCACGATAGACGGTATAGGCTCAAATCGTTGATGCAGAATGGCTTTTGTCGCATCAGCTGTGTGACACGTTGTACTGTCCTCTCGGACTCACATGTTGTTCACATTCATATTTGGGCCAAAAGAAATTTTTTATCATCAATTGGAAACTGTTTCGTTGCATTGAATATTTTTTCGTTGGCTGAATTGACTGCCTCGAGTTCTTCTGCACACTCTCATCAGCGGTGGCGGCAATACAGTCCCTGGCCATATTATTAGAGGAAATATATAATTTTTTTTAGAAAATCAAAACTGTGCTATATTTTACGCATTATTTTTGACTTTTAACCTTATAGATAGAAACTATTATTTAGGTAACATAGTATTTGGGACTTTTTTGAATTTACTTTTAACATATTGTATTACAATGGTAACATATTGTTGCTAGAGTAAACACACGTTTAAATCTGTTTTTATCGCATTCGCGTGTTCAGCACACGCTGGAATGCGGGAATGATTTTGTGGTGTTATTCACTTACAAAAAATAGTTTAACTTAACAAAATCATACTCGCAACTGCAGCAGACGAAATTGTTATAAAACAGAATTTTACCCTTCCAACAATATGTTACCATTGTAACACAATATATGTCAAAAGTAAATTCAAAACGGACCCAAACACAATGTTACCTATATAACAGTTACTGTTTACAAGATAAAAAGTCAAAAATAATGGGTTAAATAAAGTACAATTAGTGAGTTTCTAAAAATTCACAGTGCGTCTAATAGTATGGCCAGGGACTGTATGTTCGGAAAATTTTGCATTTCTTTACATTCATAGATATGTATATGTATTTCACGGAACCGGTCGACTTGGTTTTGGGCACACAAACGTTGAATAGTCGACTTTGAAATACGACCATGTAATCCGTTAAATGAGTGTACATCATTATCACAAGAGCACAAGGTTGTTGATATAATGAAGTTTCTACATGGTGACAATGGGCTACACAATTTAGTGCAAAACATGATCCCAAATATTAAAAATAAAAAAAAGTACTGTCGAGGTCAGAAACTGAATCAAGTTTAGTTTGAAATGTCCTAAAATATTTTCCTGAATGTATAATTCCATATAAAAATGACTACAATACTGATTAATACAAAATTTCGAAAAGATTGTGTTGAGAAATATTTCTAAGGGATGAGAACTAATGTTAGTGCTTCTTCTCAAAATTCTTTGCATTGGAAATTATTTTAAGACGAATCTGAAAGAAATTTGACAGTTGTGACAGCTGGGAGTTACCAGTCAAATTTTAGGTCAACTACTCAAAAACTTGAAAAAGATAAAAATTAACATTTAATTATTAATGTTGATACTTTACTGGTTGCATTATTTAAATCTTACATCAGGCTAAGAATTCTGATAGTTGACAGTTGGAAAAACCGTTAAACCACCATTATTTATGAAGCAATTATAATATTCTTATACATTTAAAAAAATAGGGTAATTGAGCGGTTTTTTTCATCAAAATTCTTAGCCTGGTGTCAATCAGAAAAAATACAAACATTATTATTACTTATCATATTTTGATTTATTTTTTTTTTGATTTTTTGAGTAGTTGACCTAAATTTGACTGGCAACTTCCAGCCTTCAGAATTGTTTCTTTCAAATTCAATCAGATTAGGTCTAAAAATAATTTCCAATACCAATTTTTTTTTTAATTTAGTTCTAATCCCTTGGGAACATTTCTCAACATTTTGGACAATCTTCTCTAAATTTTGTACAAATCAGTATTGTAGTAATTTTAACATGAATGTATACATTCAGGAACATCTTTTAGGACATTTCAAACATAAACTTGACCGGTTCTTGACTTCGACAATACTTTTTTTATATTTTTAAATTTGGGACCATTTTCTGCCCTAAATTGTGTAGCTCCTGTTTGAAGAAGATAAAAATAGGAAGTGCCACTGAATTCAGCATTCCTACATCATGAAGTGTACCAGAATTTCATCAATTTGTATCAAGAATTGGCGTGGGAAATTATTTTTGTCATCAAAATTCAACGAACGGACTACTGTGCACCAGCTTGTCAAAATCGACCCTTTATTTTTTATTTTGTCTGGCAATATTTTCGTGGAAACGTTGCAAAATCGAACTCGAAAAGCTAAGTATACACGATTGGTAGATCTTTCAATATTGGCAGACGTGTCAGAAGTCATTCAATTGCTTCAATAAGCTTCCAATTGCCAATTACATCAAGTGAAAATTATCTGTTTACACGGTTGGTTAATTTTATCCGAAAATCAGCCAATTTTTAGGTAGAAAATTGGTCAAAATTTGGTGTCTTTCAATTAAAAATTGGCTGTTAACACAATTGGAAGACTTTTGACAAATCTTCCAATCTTGTATACTAAGCTTTAGTCTATCTCCACGAAAAACAAAACTATCAATTAAAAATTGGAAGACGTTCTTCGCACGAACATCTTCCAATATCGAATGAGTCTGTCGATGTTCCAATTATTATCTGTCAGCTTGAAAAGTTGTTTACTAACACGTGTTCACCAAAATGTATTCGGCCAATTTTTTGTAAAAAAAAATGCCAGATAATTGGCTGAACAATTTTTTTTCTGTCAATTTTGGCAGATTGAATTGGTTAAAATGTTTTGCGACAAATGTGCTAATATTGGAAGATCTTCCAATCGTGTAATCAAGCTAATTGATGCGAAAGTTAAAGCATACATTTCAACATATCTAAAAGTAATACTTTTTGAGGCTTTGGCTAACTGAAAACCTCGATTGTGTATTTTTTTTAAAATATGTTCTCAGCTTCATATAAACAAGATTTGAAGCTTAAAAAGTTCGACACTCCTCTATTTCAATTGATGTTGTTTCAGAGTAGCGGCGGCGCGGTGTAATTAAAAAGCCTATTGTCAAATTCGGCTTAGTTTCCGAGTTATACCAAAAATAGTGAAAAGTGACCAGTGTGACCATTCTTTCAGAAACACATGGGTGAATTTAGTAGCATTTTTGGTTTTAAGCATGCTTATGTGCCAAACAAACAAATTCAATAATGAACACCCTTGCGCGTAATTGTTCCTTTTTAAAAGGTCTATTCAATAGATTAAAAAGCTATACATTGCAAGACTAATATATTCATTTATTCTTCATTTTTACTCAAACTGTGTAATAGCCAACGATGTGAAATTCATTATTCTTAAGTAAGATGCTTCGACTTAAGCTAATTTTTTTTTTCAATAATGAACAAAAATAATTATTTATAAATTTTGTATTTTCTGTTAAATTTCAAAGACAGTATTATTTATCAATACGCATATTAAACATAGCGTTAATTACATAACAAATGCAAAAAAATATATATCGTCGGCTTTCTGAAAAAAACCTCATATGTCCGTGTTGTAAATTTTGCCTAGAACAGACAAAAAATCGATTTAGAAAATAATAACATGGAAATCTTAGATCGTAAAACGTTTTAAAACTGGTTGATAGAACCAAAAGGAACCATGACACATGACATTAATATTTGGATTCAGTGATTTGTTTCGATCTGAAATACATTAAAGGGCTGTTCCTTTACTTAGTTTTTGTGATTTATGTGCATTTCTGCGCATTTTAGTCCAAAGTTCATATAAAAAAAATATTTTCACACAAGTTTGGACTGAAAATCACAGAAACTCAATGTGAAGGATCAGACCTTAAAATTACATTTTAAGACTTACGAGGTTTTGACAGAAAACCGACGATTTATTACAAAATACTTTTTTATTTATGTTTATGATAAGGGAAGATAAGTTTATATCTAATTTCATTATCAATGATTTTAGTATGGGCTGTTGCCTTACACCGATTTATTCTGTATTGAGCACACTTCCAAGATTTGAATGATTTTTTTGATGTACTTACATTCAGAAATTCTTGACTACCAATGATTAATTTTTGACGTTTTTTTTGGGAGATTCCGAAGACTGCTTTCTTATTATATCCAACATCATCATCATTTGCTGGTTCTTGATTACCATTTAAAGATTTGGAGTTATTTTTCGTGATTTCAAAAACGTTTTTCTTGTCTTCAATTCGTTCTAAAAGTAGATCAAAACATTGATTAAATCATAGCGATATACAAATATAATTTTTGGTTTTGGAATGTGAGAGGTTCAGTTTTTCAGTGCAAAATCAACGGAGTTGCGGAGTAGACTCATCTTAATTACATGCGTTTATTCAAATTAAGCTCCGAAACTGGGCTGATTTCACAATGAAAACTTTACCTCTTTATACAAGGATTACAAGGAGCGGCAAAATCAATTAGCCAGTTAATATTTCCTCGCCTTTTCCCTTAAAAACTGAGACTGAAAATTTTTGGATACGCTTGCCTAATTATTTGTCGCAGTAAATTACTTAAAAACGAAAAAATAAAAAGATATTTGTTTTTATTTTTATGTGAGGAATCCTATTTATATTTTATTATCCTACTACTAGTTTTTCATAATATATGAAAATGGAATGCAATGGAATAGAATTGAACGACCATCTAAATGAATGCGAAAAAAGTTTAAGGCCCAGTTTCAAAGGTTCCAGCTAAAGTTTCCAACACATAACGTTATTTAGCAGATAAAAGTTGCTGATATTTTGTTCATCTTCAAAGTAATCGTCGTCTGTGACAAACTAACTGATGGATAAATTTACCAGCCAGCACTTATTATTTGAACGCACGACAATGCTGTTTTTTACCGTCCTTATACACTCATATAATTTGTTTTGTTTTTGTGTTCTTTTATTTTAGTGAATTGAAATACCACTTTCTATAATGCAAGAGTATTTACTACATTCGTTTTGATAAGCAAGAACCGAATTCTAAAATTTTCATGATCAAGTGTTTCAAATTAATTGGGTCTTAGGCAAAAAACTCTGTCCTTACGCGGTCGTTTAAAGGCTATGGCCCAATGACTCCGTCAAGCGATCTACTTCTGCGGCCACAACTTATAGCGTGTACAGTGTACACATGTACACATGTATTCTTATGGCGAATGGCCCATAAGCAACGTCCGTGGCGGCGTTAAGATTAAAACATCTTTAATATTAACTTACTTTTCGACTTTGACATTTGATTTGCGTGACGTCCGTGGCGGCGTTAAGATTAAAGCGTCTTTAATATTAACGCACTTTTCGACTTTGACATTTGATTTGCTTTAAGTTCTTTCTCTTTCGAAAAGATTTTTTTTCTATGAAAACAAAAATAGATAATTCTGAATGTACATAGGTAGGTAATTATTGATTTAGATTTACAGATATTTGTGATTACCGCTGAAAAAAATATTTTTGTTTGAAGATATATCCATTTGAATGTCCATGTCCAATAAAATTAAATTTTTTTTTCGATTTCGTACTTTTATGCATAGCTACAGAAATAAGGTACTTTTTTGCCGTCGACAACCACCAACGCATAAGGTACGACGGATTCATTGAGCCATCAAAAAATTACGAGTATGTCAAAGTCGAAGTTGTCCATTCAACGCATTAAAGTCATTGGGCCATAGCCTTAATATCGTATTGATATTCATCCAGGATTTCGTTCAGGGTTAAGTGCACCTGGTCACACTAAGCAATGTAAGTGGATAAGTCAGAAATTTGAAAAAAAGCAATAACCTTTATGATAACTGCCATAGTGTCACGAATAGCGGGTACTTTGGAATTTTGTGAAATGATGTTATGCAGTTAGTGGCTGTAGCATGCTGTCTTTACATCTTTACAGCGTTTTTAATTTCGTCTGGATATGAATAATACCACCTCGAATTTCGGAAAGCATAATGGCACATCGATATGTTCCTACCTATTCCCACACATGACGTTCGAGTTCGAGTGAAACTTGGCCTTGCCAGTTAATAGGTCGTTTTTCGAAAACGTTATCTGCGTCCAAAATTCAATAAGAATGTTCACTGCAAACTGCAAAAGTGTTCTGTTCGAAAAGGTAACTACAAGTTTTACTGCATAAGCATTGTGTTCGATGATGATGTTTGCTAAAGTCATATGTTCGAAAACATCATCTGCAGTGCAATTCTGCAGTTAAAAAAATCGACTTGACGACAGAAATATTCAGAAGTCAGATAACGTGTTCGTAAATGCCAAATGCGTTAGCAAGAAAATTGACTGATTTTGTGCAAACAGAACGATTGCATATATTTGACAATAAAGCAATATTCGTGACAAAAAATTACGATCATTTGACAATCTAAATGACATTGACTTGACATCTTCGAAAACGGCTAAAAACAACTATCCCTATAGGTGTAGAAGTTCCATCCAACTTGTCTCCGGCAGTGACTGCTGTAGTCGTTTCCTGGTTTCTCTCTTATCTTCTTCATCGGATTCGTACTCTTCGCCAGTTTAACAATACGGAAGTTCCTAAAGCGCATTCACGTAAGTGACAAAATCCTCACGAATATTACCATTAGAAACGTAGATATCGTCTGGCTTGAACCGTTCTGCAGAACGTCGCACGCATCCCCGCACTCAAAGCACATGCGAACACTCTTAATATGCGTATCGGTTTGGGTTTGAGAGTAAAAAGACGGCGAGCAGCTCTGAAGAAGTAAAACTTGCTTGTGGACAGGGACACAGTCAAGATTAACTCAGCAGAGGGAAAGACAGAATTATCCGAGAGTCAAGGTATTCGGAAACCAACGTACATGGTCGTACGAAATCGAGCGAAAACAAGAGATTCATATGACGCGCACATATGTAATTGCGAAGTGGTACTCTTCGTTTAGATTTCTTTAAACTCATCAAAATTTCGTGGTTTCGCAAAATTAACATTGAACAAACAATTAATTACATTTTTGCGCACTTTCAACCACTTAAGTATGGGTGACTTTTGAAATTGACGTTTCGGAAAGCTACTTTTCGGTCGGTTTTGACATAAGCTTCCGACAGCTTCCGGCTATTCTAGTTCTACCTTCATTCTGGAGAGTTTTCTCGTAAAAGTCAAATGAAAAACGCATTTAACAAATATCACGTGACCCCTGCATTGAATCTTTTATTTGTTTTTTGAATTCCAGTTTTTGTTTTTGAGAAATAAGATTTTTTTTCAAGTTGATTGTTCTCAAAAAATATTTAATTTAAAATTTTATTTATCAAAAACTTTTCACTAAAACAACTTGATTCAAACAACAAATAAAAGAATGAAATATTGGCTTTCACAAAATTTACTATTTTTGTCTTACATACAATGCACGAGTCACGAGATATTTGATAAACGCGTGCAATTGCCCCCATTATCCCCCCTATAGCCACGCCTGCCTGATTGGAACTTAATGGTATTTAGATTGCAACCCATAATGGAAAATATATTGAAAAACAATTTTTCGAAGCCCTAGCTCTACTAATATTGAAAAGATATATAATTGAATATACGCAGTCAAGCTCGTAAACCGTAAGTGTTACCATGATATTTTAACAATCTCTTAATAAATAATAATTATAATAAATCAAATAATAGTTACAGTCTTAAAATTCTAGTAACATGTACAAATATTCATCAAAAATACTTACGGGAATTATTTTGTTTTAAGAACCGGTCAATTTCCTTTTCACATGCAAGAAGAATTTCTTCACTCATAATAACTGCAAAGTAAAAAAAAAATAAATAAATTATTAAATTTAAATGAAATGTTAAAATGCTTAAAAAATATAAATGTTAACATGTTAAAACACATCAGACAATCTAAGTAAAATAAAACAAAAGTTTTAATTATAAAACAAAAGTTTTAATTATGTATAACAGCAAATGGTATTTTTTATTTAGTATTTTAAATTAACAAACGACACAAAAATAAATTATTACGATAAAAGATAAGTTCTGCCACCATTTCACTTAAGAAGAAATTTATGCAAGGTTTTCTTTAAGACCATTTTATTTATTCAAGGTTTTCTTTTAGAACATTTTTTTGATTGAATATAAATTAACTCCTTACATGCTTGATAAAATTTAACATGTCTGCCAGCTTTAAGATAAACTCCATTATAAGCTTTAGCTTGATTTTAAGACCTATTATTGTAAAGGTTTAACTACAAAAAAAGAAATAGTTAAAAATGTTTTTTATAACAAAATTACTTACTAACCTTAAATATTCGGTGCGCATAAGAGATCCCTTTTGTGAAAGGTATAGTTGAACGAATGAAATATTGGTGTTGTTGCACTGCAACCTTATAAGATCTGTTGTGTAGGTAGTTTATTGATAGGTTTATAAATTGATGGGGCATATTCACAGTTGTTGCTAGGCAAATGCGGAGTTTACGCAATGAGCTTTCAATGGCCCTGAGTAATAGATCCGAGTCTAGCCTAAAGTCGGTTTTAACAAAAAAATACGTAGAAATAAAACTCAAATTTCACTTCTAAATGCTGAGAAGCACCTCAATTTAAAATGATCTAATCTCAGCATTTTGAAGTGAAACTAGTGTTTTATTTCTACGGATTTTTTTATCGTTTTTAGGCTAAATTCGATCTAGATTAGATTAGCGTCAGTTTTGTATAACATTAGCTTAAAAAGTGATTATGCCCCAATAAATGAACAGTGAATATTTTGTTCTAAGAATTCATCAAAATCAAATGAGGAGATTTCAAAACTTTACTCAACTTATGGTTGCTTTATAGAGCCTTTTTGATTGCAAATTGATTAGAGCAGCTATAGAAAAACATTTATAATAATAATTAATTTATTGAATATTTCCTTTTGTATTAATATTTTTTCTTTTTGTATGTTATAGTTACTGCACATTGTTCATACAATAATTTTTTAAAAGTTTTTTTCTATTGTGCAGATTTTGAATTCGATTTCAGAATTTTTCCATTAGGTCATGTTTTTGATAAATACATAGAAACATTGTGTATTCTGATTTAAATTCAAGTTCCAGTAAAAACTTTTAGAAAGGTATGTTTGATTTTTTTGACCACTTGTTAGATTTATGAAAACAATTTTAAATTATATCTTTTTTTTAATAAATTAATCAAGAATGCCTAAATCTCCAAGTAGAGAGTAAGTTGCGGTCGACATTTGATCAGAAGAAATAGTGATTTTGTAAAATGCTGCCTGAATAAACATCCATGTGCTATGACATACCACAGGATATTCTGCATTTAGCATAAAAATCGCCTTAAAACATGTATCAACTGCCTCCAAGATGTTTGGCAAAACATACATGGTTTCGTCAACAACTACATAATAAGTTTCAATTTCCTCTAACGATGGGCCGACAATAATTATGAAAGGCTGGAGGGTTAGGTGTAGATCCAAAAGTTGTTTTTTTCTTTGTGAGAGTATTTTCTTTATTTCTGCACCACATTTAACGTGAGTTATGAATCCGTCACGAACTTCGACCTTTGAAGGTCGCCAGCGTTTATTATGTGCTTCATTGTAACAAGTAGTTAACGATATCAGTGTGGGAATTAGAAGAAAAGTTGCCAAGTTACTTGATTCTTCAGAAACTGAAAATAAAGAAAAGAATTATTGTGAGTACTTTGCATTCCTGTTATATTAGCAATCAAGATGCCTTCAGTAAAAATGTCTTTCTTGTTCTGGTTTTATTTTAACAAGAAAGAAGTTATTTTTCATTTTGCTCTTCTAAATATAATTATAGCTAGTTTTGCGTCTACATCTCAACAAAACACATATCGTCGGCTTAGAGTGAACAGCGGCTAGCTTCACTTTTTTATAATTATAGATCTATTCAAAAATGTCTAAGAATACAAAAATCAATCAAATCAATTTAATTTCACTGAGTTTAGCAAAAAAGAGTGTGCAAAATACGGGTTTTCCAGAAATTGACGTTAGAAAATGACCAAAAATTGTTTTTTTTTGTAATTTTTGAGACCTTGTAACATCTAGAATTAATAATTTTCAAACAAGATTTCGAAACTATCTAATCTTTTCCTTTAAATATCTTTCCAATATCTTCTTTCCTCTCTGACCAATCCTTTATTGGAATGTATGCGTTTGGCATATTTTACCATACACGATTTATTTTACATTAAGAAATATCGAGTGAAGACAAATATCTAGCTAAGAATTTCTCGGAAAGTAAGTGTGATATTGAAAAGATTTAAACTGATATTTGAAGGAAAAGATTAGTGCTTTCAGATAGTTTCGATTTTTTTTTTTTTGAAAAGTAGTTATTTCGAGATTTTTGAAGGTCTCACAAATTGCAAAAAAAAATGTTTGGTCATTTTCTAACGGCAATTTCTGGAAAACCCGAGCTGATAGCCACAAACGGATGACGAATTTGAATTCTGCATCCAAAAGTATACTTAAAACCAATCCTCACTGCCTGTACTAAAAAGTTAACCGGTAATTGGGAGCCTTTTTAATTTTGTCAAAATACTTTTTCCCCAATACGTTTTTGAAATACAATTTTTATTTCAAAACTATAATTATGAATCTTACTTTTGTATGTTGTTTTGGAAGCTCATCTTGATACCATTTAAACTTTTTTTTTTCATATTATTTCTATCAATAAAAAAAGATATAAAGAAAATTGCAATTTTTTTTATCAAAATACTTTTTCCGACTATTGTACATGCACACGCACGCCAGGGGCGTCTTTAGACAGGCCCCTGGCGTGCCCTTAAGGAAATGGCGACCTCTAGAAAAAAATGTATTGAAAACTAATTTAGATTATTACTCATAATCATCATCACAAAGTATGTTTTACCATACATTTTTGTTAAATTTAGGTAAAAAAATATGATCTGTGGTAAGGCCACAGCTATATACAAAATATTCTTATTTTATAACTGTCCCTCTACTGTAAATGTTGGGATAGTGAAAATATATCCAAAACGATGTGTAAGTTATTAGGCGTTTTTATTGGTAACTTATGGCTAGCGCAGCAACACAAGTCCGAAAACGTATGTATGTTCACTTTTATATCCACTCTTAATTGAAACCTCAAAGCAGCCCCGGATCTACGATTTTTCCGAACCGGGGCAAAACTTGATTTTGGCGCCCTTGCCGTTTTTGATAAAAATGAAAAAAAAAAAACACATATATGCTTGGTTGGATTTTTGTCACTGGGAGAATAAAACGTTTTAATGGATGTGCAGCCCATACCTATTCAGCAACTTATTACTATAGATAAGAAAATTAACAATGCCTAAACAAAGACGATACACAACCAAGGTTCGTAGAACGATAAAATATGATTCGTTCTCTCGTGAACAATTCAAAAGAATTTTGTTTTTGATTCGATCACAAATATTATTATTTGGTTCCTAATAAAATTCGTTTTCATTCGAATCAAATCTTCAAGGATCTGTATAATATGGTTCGTTCCCGAATATCGGAGAACTATTGAAGATGCATTCCCTGAACCGAAGAAAGAAAAATGTACATTTACGACAGGACACAATTTCAAAAAGCCAAAGTTACGCAAGATAAAGTATCGAAGTACAAAGTTCCGAAAAAAGTTTTTAAATCCTCGGGACTTCGTTGTTCCTTGAGCGATTTCAATGAAATTGACAGAGGTGAGCTGAAACAAAGTTTTAGCAGAAACAAATATTTTCAAAATAGGATGTTTCTAAAATATGTCAACATTCTGCAACTTCGTTCTTTCTTGAGAGATTGGCATGAAATTTACTCAGGTGAAAATTATCGACATCATGAAAAATTTTTGTCGAAAATTGTAAAAATGGTTTTCAGCGTTTATCGCACTTTTTGTTCATCGGAACGAAAAAAATTTTACTGAACACTTTTCTTAGAGCACCTGATTTCCTACATTTGTGGGTATTTATATTTTTTGTGAATTAAAAAAGATCTAAAATAAAGTGTAATAAAGTTGTCAGTATCCAGCAAATAATTCTTTAGGCAAGACTAGGATTTGTACAGCTTGGTGCGACGCTTGTTGAGGGACACTGTTCAAATGTTTTATTATTGAAGAAGGGGGGTCTATCTCCTACAGTTTAAGAGGAGGGAAAGTTTTGTAAAAATACACTTACATACAATGCAAAAAACTATTGTTAAAAAACATCAGAAAAACTTTTAACGATGTATTATAGCTCGTTTCTTTTTTTAATTTTTAACTTTAAATTATTTTAAATGGCGAAATAATAATGGAAGAACTGCTAAGGGTTGACGGAGAAATAGAATTTGATATTCCATTGCCGCATTTCAATTCATTTTATTTCATTAAGCGTCGCAATTCTCAGTTTTTTTCAGTCACATAGATTTGGCGCCCTTGTAGGCTGCCGCCCGGGGCACAGGCCCCGGTTTGCCCCCCCCATAGATGCGGGGCTGCCTCAAAGTTGGTATCCGTGGCATTGAGATTGTCAAAATTACCTGTTATTGAAAAAATAATATCATATTAGGAAACGAAAATGGATTTTAAATGGCGCTTGTTCGAATTTGCATCACAGCACCTACGATAAATGTTTCACTTAAATAATTTTGTTTCACTTTTTTGCCCTTTTCTACTAAGTTGTATCTTGTATCCTAATTAGTTTATTATTATCTTAACCTCTTCAAGGATACTGGCACATATGTGTACGTTTGGTTTTTCTCTCTGTACAATTTTTCTAAATAAAATAAACTAACATTTCTGTTACAGTTCTTTTCCTTAGAAAACCTCCATGACAAAATAACAACAAAATATTATTTGGCAGCATTATTTGAATGTGGCCTCCCGACAGAAAAGCTCATTCGTGTAATTTAAAGAAAACAAAATTATTTAAAAAAAACTCAAGGGAATATAATATATAGTATTCATTAAACGTATTGTAATAATTTCAAGTCACTAGTTAAATTTTAAGTTATATTTTAATAGACAAAATAAATGTCCACATGCGTGTACGGTTATCGTTGACCAGCACTTTTTTACTTCATAATAAATAATATTTTGTTCTTTGTATTTGTGCCAAAGCTATTATGCGTGTAAGCAAAGTTTGGAAAGGTGGCCAAATAGTTGCAAAAAGACAGAACAACAAAATTTACTATAAAATTGCTTTTTATTTTTTGAATGAAGCAATCCCCAATTCGTGGATTTTGCTTCATGAAGGCAAAAAAAAGTCATATCCGTCTAAGAGAATTTAAAACTTCATTGGCTAACACCAAAATTCAAATTAATGATCAGAATTAAAAACTAGGCAAATCCAGCTCTGCATGGGGAACCACCTCCTGAAAAGTAAAAAGCTGGACTTAGGTTCTTACATAAATCAGAATTGACTCCATTGGACATTTTCTAAAGAAAATGCAACTGAAAAGCCCTCCAAGGTGTCGTGAAAAAAATTGCATCAAAACAACTCGCTATATTTGCGAGATACGTTACGAACCGGTGTGTATGAAATCTTTTCATTCATAATGAGAAAAGATTTATTAAAGCTAAACGGCCTCATATGTGTACATTTTATATTTCTTGAAAAAAAAAAGTTCGACTAATGAATTGTTTTTGATATTATTTCAATAAATTTAAAGTAAAAATGAATTAACTGGATTTGGTTTTCATGTGAAATACCTTCTAATATCTAATCTAATTCACTTTTGAAAAAGTTAAGCGATGTGTTGGAAAAGTATTGCTTTTTTTATGTAAAGTTAAATAAAGGGCTATGCACATGAGAACGAGCAACGAACGTCGAATAAACGAACAAAACGGGATTTAAAACATTTACAAACCTTAATTCTCCAAAATCCAATCTAATTACATTTTAATTGCCAAAATAAATTAACAAATTGTTCGCCGCGAATTACAATCTCACAAGGCAAACAGATGGTTATTCGTTTATGTTGGGTTTAAAAAACTGTGCTATTTTATGTCAAAAAACTGCCAAAGCAGTTTACCCCATGAAGTAAAAAAAAAATAAGAAAATAGACATGACAAGTTGTCATTCGTTACATACTGGAAGAAGTGCTTCCGTTCGGAAAAACATTCCAGAGGGAAGCGTTGCTTTTCCTGAAATTTTTTTGCATTTCTATGAGTGATAAATTGCCCTTATTTCTTTCATTTTCTACCCATTACTGATATAATGCAGTAGATAGTTCACATGTTTGCCTTACAAAATGGCAGGGTAAGGTGGCATTAAATATTGCCATTAAAATCATCGTGATACCAGTTCTCAAATAATTACAACAAATTTACAGTGAAGAAGCTCATCCTTGCCAGTTTAATAGCATTTTTTTTTGTGTGAATGTATAAAAACATATTTCATCATGACCATCCATTACCTTGCAGAAATAAGTAAATCGGCTTTTAAGCAGAGTTGGGAAATAATGATTACTTTTTGTAATTAATTTCAACTTCCATTTCAATTACATGTAATTGGTAATTGAACTTTTTTCAATTACAATTACACGTAATTGTAATTGAAGAAAACATTAATTTCCATTACTTGTAATTGGAATTGAAAAAATTTAATAACAAATTACATGTAATTGAAAATAGTAATGGATTTTTGCAAGTAATTGAATGAAACACCGTGTTAATTACTTTTAAGGTAATTAATTTCATGGATTGTAATTCATTACATGTTTTAATTAAATAAAAATCATAATAATAATAATAAAAGTAAATAAAAGGTATTCTTACTACCAAACTAATTCAATATATTCATTTTGAAAACTTTATAATGCAAAAAAAAATTAAAATTTGCCTAAAATATAAAATTTGACTGTACAGTACCCATTGGCAAAATTGATAGGTAGCCTTCAACAACACTAACATTTCGAAGTATTTCATCTTAACACAAATTTATTTTAACTATACTTTGTTTGTGAAGAATGAATCGTAAAATATTTTGGAACTGATTAAACACCAACGAGTCTGCACAAGTTTCAGGTTCTTAATGCAGTCGCAGCCGGCGATTGACGATTGTCAATTAAAAACTTGATAAAAGTGAATAAAATATATATTTAATACATAGTTAAAAACAACACACGTACAGAGACTTAACACTCAGGGAACCATTTGTGCAATACCAAGGAAAATGTAATTGACAAAACAATTAATTAACTACATTTTGTGTAATGATTACTGAAAAAAGTAATCATTACACATTTTTTGATGATTACTTTTGTTTTCAATTACATTAATGTAATTGAATTACAAGTAATTGACACTTTTCAATTACATTAAATTAGTAATTGAATTTATTCAATTACATTTAAAAGTAATTGAAAAAGTGATCGGAGATTTCAATTACAAGGAATTGAAATTGAACTTTTTTTTATCATTACTTCCTAACTCTGCTTTTAAGGCCTTGTTTGTCCAACAGAGCGCCGGCCGATGCGACGCGACGCGACGGTCAATACTTAACTGTGAAAGAAAGAACGCGGCCGTCAAATTTTGTTTGTACATTTTCACAAAGACCGGGCTTTGTTTGACCAGGCCTGTAGTTTTCTCCTAGTTTTACTAAATTTACGCATATTATGGCAATAACATTGTTTACCTTTACAGGATTATAGCATTAATAGCGTCAAAGTGGAAGTTGGAAGAATTTATGACAATTTTTTACTCGTGTAAATTCGATATTACGTGTAAAATAAATAAAATAATAGAATATGAAGAAAATATGAAAATAAATTCTTTTGATTAAGTGGAGTGACTGAATATTTATAATTCAAGTTAAACGTTCATGTGAGCTCAACTCCATAATTGCGTTTCGCCCAGGTAAGATAGTTGGGCTCATCAGTTAGATGACTATCGTACACAGTACACTGCGCAGGTTGTCAGTCGAAAGTAAAAAATGGCTGTGAGCGTGAGGAAGAAAACACACGTAAAAAAAGCAACAAATTAAAATTGAAATTGTCAGAAATAAAATGGCTGGGAGCGTGATGACTTAAATACACGTTAAAACAACAACAAATACTGACATTTGACACAAATTTTGATATATGCGCAAAAGAAACAAAAATCAAAACTCTAATGATATTACCTTTAATATGTGTACTGTGACTATCGTACCCTTCTAAGACGGAATTTTATATCGATGTTTACCGAATAATATAAAAATTACAGCATGGAGATACTGTGAATTTAATTATTCTAAGGGAATTTGGTTAAATTCAGACACTTAGAATTTCAAATGCCTCAAATAATTATTGTGATCACTCCTTTTTCCTATTTTAATCGCAGATAATGACAAAATTGAACCTCAGTTCATCTTTAATGATGAAAATAATAGCAGATTTGAGACTATTTACATTTACAGGATGATTTCATATGAAAATGGCTAGAAACAGATTTCAAAATAATTTTTTTAAGTTTAAGAAACGGCTATTCAAGAAGATTCTGTTAGTATCCAGGTTCAATTTTTATTTTCTTATTCGAAATGGCGACTATAAATAAGAATTTCCGTTTTAAGAATTTTATTTTAGGTTTAAAATCTTTTGTTTGTCTTTAAAACTTGCTAGCATTCACATGGGGGTTAGATTAAATTTATAGGCCATTTTTATTTCCAATTTTTTAAGAGGGGGATGGGGGGGAGTATTACGTTATTGAGTAATTCACTTACCACCAATGAGATTTAGAAGATCCTTAATATTGGGACAAGTTTTTTTAGAAGCAATGTCAAAGATGCGTTTTTTAATCGAAGGCAAATGTTTTGCAAGACCATTTGCACTCGCCGGGTATACAAATTCAAAATCACTTTTCAACTATAAGAAAATAGAATGAAAAAAACATTGAGAATGCGCATATTAGAATATTATTTTTGTATGTTTTACCAGTTGATATCCAAGGGGTTTTTTTAAAACTGGATATTCTGTGAAATAATCATGTATAATCATATTCTTCAGCTGTTGCATACGACCATGTATTGTTTCTGACCATTTCTTCTCAGTAGTAGCCCAAGCATGACTTAAGGACTTGAGATACACAAGACTTTCCATTACACCTTCAGCATCAATGTTATTCTCAAATTCATCTGGAAAACGCCACAACCCTGGTTTAAGGAATGCATTTAAAGACGACGCATTTGAAGATGCCTGACGATGCTTTCGATACGTTATTACTCCATTCTGGCGGTATTTCCTTTTTAAATTGTGAACACGGTCGGGTAATTTTCCGCTAAGCCTCTTTTTAACAAGAGAACCTTTAACGTAAGATTTTCTGTTCAAATACACAGATTTTTTTTCCTGAGGAAACAAATGAAGTATTTCATTTATCCATTTTTGATAAATTTCATATGATATAGTCTTCTCAGATTTTGTTTCTAAAATCTGTATGCTTATAATATGAACAAGTTGCTTCCGATGGATATTTTCAAATGACTTTGTTTTATCATGCCAAAGTAAGGCTCTACCCTGTAAGGTATTGTTCAACAATTTTTTTAAATCCTGAAATAAAATGGAAAATAAGAACAATCAAAAAGTGATAAATATGCTTACAGCCATATTATTGACTCACTTCAAAATTAGCTTTAACGTAAAATTATTTCTATATGGGTTCAAAACAAAATTGATATCTAAAACTCGAAATCATAATACGAGTTCTTAATAAAAGTAGAAGTTCATAAGACCAGAAATATCTAGTTTCAAAGAACTTCAAAACTAGTTTTGAAGCCATTTTCTATTATTCATCACAAAATAAAATAGGAAAAATCAACAAAAATAAACAAATCACGAAACGTCAGAACGTCAAGAGCTTTTTGGTTGAAAGTGAGAACGAAGAGACAGAGAGCAGGTGCCCATACATATTGCGGAAATATGCAGTAAGGGAAAAATGGGACAATTCGGCGTTAGGCTGGGGTATTCACAGAGGATTTGAAAAGAGCCCTCCTCTGCCTCTTCGTCCGGATACCCTACGCATAAGTCAGATGACCTGATGCCCATTCTGCTCAGGTGGGTTCCAATTGAGTTGTGACCCGTAAGGATTCCAACCAAGAGAGACAATTGAGGCCTGTTTAGCTTAAGTAAATATTCTGTCTTGTTCTTTGAAATATCTGGCCAAAGATTCCTTGAAACCCGGCAGGTGTCGATTGTTGACCATCTTTTGTTAGCGGCTCTGAGGAAACTTTGGGGAATTCTCCTCTTTTCCTGCTCCAGCGGCATAAGTACCCAAGGTACAGTTTGGCTCAGTTCAAGTAATGAACCGTTTTTGGGGAGTTCATCAGCCAATTCATTACCATAAACGTCACGGTGACCCGGGACCTATCGAAGGGTGATCGAATTCGTTTCGCCAAGCAATCTCAATCCACTACGGCAGTGATCAACCAGATTTGACTTCGTTACAGTTGACGAAATGGCTCTGATTGCCGCCTGGCTATCTATGAAGATATCAATATGTTTATTCGTCATTTCACATGTTGAAAAATATTTTGCAGCCTCGCAGGCACTTGCGTTTGGTAAACGCTGCAGAAGTTTGGGAGCTTCAATGATATATTTGTGGGTGGATTGTCTGAGAAGATGCCTGCCCCTACCCCAGCGTCCGTCAGTAAGGACCGATATATGATTTGCGTTTACGACCCGGTTTTCTTTCCATAATTCCCTTTTCGGGATATCTGTTAGTCCGACTAGGTTAAAATCTATGTAACGTGAAATATACATAGTCCGTTTGAATGTCTATGTCAGTGAAGTTCATTATATTTCTGTGACCACAGTGGCCCTTGTTCCAATTTTTACACTCCTTAAGTCGTACAGCACTTGGCCGCCAGCTCTTTCGCGAACAGATCGATTGGGGCAAGTGACAGGAAAGTTTCTAAGGCTGCGGTTGGCCTGGTTTTCATGGCACAAGTTGTGCCGATACATGCCAGTCTCTGAATTTTGGTCATGGCCTTAAGATTGATTGCCTTATCCAAGGCTCACCACCAAACCAAACAGGCGTACGTCAGGATATCCCTTACAATCGCTGTGTACATCCAATGAATGGCTTTGGTGCTGGTTCCCCATCTCTTGCCAAAAATTCTACTGCATGTGTAGAAAGCTATTGCAGGTTTTTTCCCTTTCTTTGATATTTTCTTTCCAGTTAAGTTTACGATTGATGACTAAACCAAGATATTTGGCCGTGCACTTATATGGAGCGGCATCCCATTTACGATGGGAGGATTAATATTAGGAATGTTTCGTTATCTCGTAAACACAACCAGCGCGGTCTTAGCTGGGTTGATATTAAGTCCACAGCTACTGACCCAATTACTGAGCTTGTCAAGAGCTGTTTGTAGGAAGTCACACAGAGTGGTGACAAATTTCCCTGAGGCCATTATCACTATGTCATCAGCGTACGTCACGACTTTGACGCCGCTTGAACCTAGTTCAACTAAAATCTGGTTGGCGACCAGAAGCCAAAGCAGGTAGCAGGTAAGCATACTATCAAGCTGCATTGACAATTCTAGCTTGAAGCATGGAGTGACAGCATCGGGTCGATGCAGACTGAGTCTAAGGCTTGTCGAATTGCTCAATTTTCAACGTTGTTCAAGGCCCCTTCTATGTCAAGGAATACTCCTTAGGTAAATTCATTAAAGTGGATTGATTTCTCAACCGTGCACACCACTTCATGAAGTGCCGTCTCAACAGATTTGCCCTCATATAAGCATGCTGGGCCTGTGAGAGAACACTATCATTTAGCTTTAGGCTAATGTGCATTTCTATCAGCCTTTTTAAGGTCTTTAGAAGAAAGAAGGATAGGCTAATTGGTCTAAAATCTTGGTGGCTCTAAGGTTTCAGTTTTCAGAGCTGAAGTCAGTCCAGTTTCCATCCGGTTTTTTAAGAAAGCCAGGGGGAGCGTGGACCTTCGACATGACTTTTCTGAGCCTTGCAGCATCGTTAGTAGGTTCTTTGTCCCTACAAAATTTTCGCCAGCCTGCTCTTTTTGCGTAACTTGTTCTGTTTTTATATTCATATTTGCTGGTCTTGAAAAGATCCCAGTCAGCGGGTTTATTGCTATGATTAGCTCTATTAAAAAGCCTCCTGGATTTTTTCCTTAGGATGGCCAGCTCTTTAGACCACCAAACGTTTTGAAATATGGTGAACGAAAAAAAGCGAAGGACCATACGAACGTACGCACGTACGAAAATCTGTCTAAAAATGATGAATTCCGATTCTAGCGAAGATATGTCAAAATTTTCGATTCGATAAATCGGACCAATTACAATAACTTCCAATGGGAAGTTAAAAATGATAATAAGCTTTTGAATGGCGATCAAATAAAGTTTTATGCAGGCCAAGACGTATTGAAAGGAAACATCAGATAAATAAAATAAACCAAATAAATGTGTTATGTATTAAGAAAAGTTTTTACTTACGACAATAGGTTCAGAGGGTGACTTGTCCACCGAGAAGTTCGAAATATCTGGCTCTAAGGATATATGAACAAAAATATCGTTTTAACTAGTTTGTTGCTTAAAATCACTTAACACTATAAAAACCCAAAAAAAAAAAAAAAATTAAAAGTCCAAGTAATTTGAAGAAAAAAAAATGAAACAATCTCTAAACACAAGTCGGAAGACAAGGCAACGGAAAATATACATTTTGTTTCTTGTTTAATCTAGTTCTAAATGGAAATTGTGTACATTTAAGGATAATATTCATATGTAGAAGTAGTTTTTAAAATTACCTGTTAAATCTTCTCCATCATCTGATTCTACTAAATTTTCATTTTTGATGTGAAAATCTCCAAACTTAATGCAGTCTTCAATCTGATGTTTCTCTAAAATTCATGAAAAAGAAAAATCAATTAAAGGAAAGTCAAAAGGAAGTTTTCAATTTAATCTATGAACCATTAAATGGTTTTAAGTTTCAACACTGAAAAAAAGTAGAACATTTTAGACTCATTGAACATTAATGAAATCAGACTTTAATAAAAAAGTTGAAGTTCCATTACCTCCTTTAACACCTGTGGCCCCTGTGGTACAAAACCTTTCAATTTATGTAATATTTGCATCTAGAATTATTTTAAATCAAAAAAGTAGTCGAAAGGTTTGCAACCAGGAATTAGTAAAATGATGTTGTGTGTATTTTATTTTTTAAAACTAACAATAGGTATCTTATAATACTATAGTGAAAGATCATTTTACTTGAGGATTATTATCAATGTAAGTACAAAAAATAAAATAAAAAAAAAAACAAATAAATCAATTGGTACATAAGCAATAAGCATACAAATGTTGGTTTCTTAATTACTATACAAAAGCAATTAAACCATTTTTGCGGTATCTCCTCTTTAGATTATGAATACAATCGATTAACTTTCCACCTAGCCTCTTAAAAACTTGATGACCTTTTTTATGTTCCCTTTCACGCAAATACACTGACTTATTTTCGTTAGGAAACAAATTAAGTATTTCATCTGCCCATTTTTTATATTCTTCGGCTGTAATCTTTTTCTGAGGTGTTCTTTTTAAAATTCGTGCGCATATAATACGTACAAGACGCTGTCGATGGACATTCTCGAAAGGCTTTTTTTTATAAAGCAAAAGCAAGGCTTTACCTTCAAAAGTGCTTTCCAGTAGTTCTTTTAAATCCTAAAAATAAAAATAAAGTTAGAACAATTATGAAACAATGTATTTTTTATCATTTAAGGGAATTATGGAAATCTTAAGTGATGGGTCTATGAGCATATCGGACAATGGGCCCTACCAATAACCAAATTTAAAGACGACTTAAATCAGACCATTATGGGTTTCGTCTCTTAATTTGGTTATTGGTAGGGCCCAATGCCTTTAGCAGAAAATAATATCCATTGTTTCCATTAAAAAGTCAAATTTATGAAAGAAATCTTCATAAGTCTTGAGATTTGACGTGGTATTATTAAAAAAAAATAAGATCTCAGAGATCTTAGCAGTTTCAGAAACATAAACAACAGAGAAATTTTGTTGAATACATAATATAGTCCATGTTTCTTAGCTTGTAGAAATCTGAGATCTCATTTTTTCTGAACAGGCCTTTTATATAAAAAGGAATACTAAAATTAAATTGAAAAGATTTTTGAGTATTTAAAGCAAAATTCGTTGCCCGTGAAATCAAAACCAATCAATAAGACTTAAAATACTTCAATAAGCTAAAACAGTTCTAAGAAAGTTTTGTACTTACGCTTTTTTGTTCATCAAATGATTTGTCTTCGTAGGAACTTGTTTCAGTTGAATATTTTTCAGAAATTGGTATCGAACAAAAAACTAAATTAGAGCTGCTTGCTTTATTGTCAGCTGCTATTCTCAACTTTTTGTACGCGGATTTCGAATTATCTGGCGTTAAAGAAAAATAAATATTAATGTCACTTTAATAGGTTGCAATTTAAAAATACAATAATTTATTAAACAACATTTCAAGCCCAAACTTAAACTTGAAAAAAATAAGTGAGACAAAAATAAGCAAAAAGTTTATTTTGAAATTTGTTTCTAGTTTTGGTCTTGTGTGTGATTCAAAATTGTATTTTTACTTAATTACCCGTAAAATCTTCTCCATCATTTGATTCTACGATTTTTTCGTTTTTGATATGAAAATTTTCAAATTCAGTGCAGTCTCCCATCTCATGTCTTACTGAAATGTAAGAAAAATAAAAAAGAATAAAAGGTTATTTTATTTTTAAGGAATAATATAAGTTCTGTGAAGTTAGCAAAAAAATTGTTCAAAGTTGAATAAAAAATTAGTGTAAATTCACAAACGCATCGTTGCAGGAATGATGCACAATCATTTCCGCCAAACATTCATAAATGCATCAAACTCGCATCACTTTTTGCGTAACATGTTCATTATTGCAAACTTGCATCAAGTGATGCGCAAACTTCAAACAAATTAGAATCAAGAAAATTCTTGATGCGTTGTTGCTGATGCATTTGTATCAGCATCAGCTGCGTTGCGCATCAGCATCGCAAAAAAGCAGTGATGCGGAAACATTTGACGTTTATGAATTTACACTTAGAGTTCCCGGTAGCAAACAAAGAGTTCTAGAGTTCCTCATAATTTTTTTCAATAGTTCTGGCGAATGGAGTGTTAAAATTAAAAAAAAAGTTTTTTTTGCTAACTTCACGCAGCAAGGACTTTTTTGAGAAAAAGAGTTCTGAGCATGTTTTTCACCTTAAAATAAAGAGTTCTTGAGTTGTGATGGGTTCATGGGCGCCCGCAGGATTTTTGCTAGGGGGGGGGGCAAAAGTAAAATGTACCTACCTTTAAGAAATTGAAATTCTAAATAAGTCATTGTTGCAAAAAATTTAATGGCATATAATTAACAGGCACCCGTTAGATATATAAAAATATTATTTATTTATCGATATAATTGTTTTCTTAAACTTTAACTGCAGTCGTGGGTTCAATGGACCTATACTCAACCTTTAAACGAGTGTAAAAAACGCCACGGTTACCTCAGCTCCCTCCAACTTCTTAGTATCTTCATATAATAAGCCGAAGTGAGTGCAGAGTGACGGACGCGTTCGGCTCGCTGCTCCCATAGGTCAGTTTCAGCATACGCGTGGGTTCGTGATATATTTGTTCCTGTTACTAATTTGGTTTTTGAGTTCTAATTCAAATTTGTGAAATGAAAATTCATCGAATCGAGACGATATGATGGAGCAATAGCTAAATGCTAAAAATTCCAGTGACGATGACGAAAATAGCGTAAATTAAAATTTTAATTAAATGGCAAGTGCAAAAAGTATGATTTGCTCTGCGCCAGTGTGTTTTGTATGCTATAAATTTCACGTAATTTGACCAATATCAGAATTTATTGCAGAAAACATTTTAAGTTTTTGTTTCAGGAATTCTAAAGAGGATGTTTTATATTCTAGGAAAAATGTTTCTTAAGATTTTAATTTGTTTACTATTTAACATATATGTATTTTTTAAATTATATGTTTTTAGGACAGGCGAATTGCGACCTATTGTTTTCATTGCAAATTAAAAATTAAATGCAAGCTCTTATTAGCCCTGTTTTTTAGTGCATTTTTATGTTCGCTTAAAAAAAGTAGCATGTTAAATGCAACAACAATACGGAGTTATACCAAATTGTTGTTGTGTTTAACATGTTACTTTTTTGTAAGCGAAGATAAAAATTCACTAAAAAACAGGGCTATTGTTGATTTTTTCTTAAAACAATAACCGTGATCATTCTTAAAGTTCGGCAGAAAAAAAAATAAATAATTCATACTTAAATTTTTATTAACATAGCTGGGTCCAGTGGACCCACGACTATAGAAGTGTACATAATTTTCACGACTGCTTTAATTAACAAGACAAACTTTGTCGACTTTTTAAATATCGACTCCGTAAGATCGACTTTTAAAATCTCGACAAAAATAATCTCGACTGGTTAAAAGACCGACAGATCAAAATATAGACACAAATTTGACCGACTTTTTAAAATGTTGATTTTCAAAATGTCGGCAGTGATCGAGATTTAATGAATCGAGACTTCAACAGTCGACATTATGAAAGTCGAAATTTTGGTCAGATCATAGTTTAGGGAATGATGTTTTCAAGCGCGCGCTTGAAAAAATACGGATAAGAGGATATTTTTCTCGACTTCTATCCGGGCAGTCGACTTTATGTCAAATCGAGATTTCAAACTGTTTACATTTCAATAAGTCGGTAAAAACAAAGTCGGTAATTCAACTTACAGAAAAGTCGATAAAAGTCGACATTTGTTTTTGTCAGTCATTTGTCATTTCATGAGAGGCAGAAAAACATTTATTTGTTGGATATTCGATTTATTGAGTGACAAAAATTGAATTGCATTAGTGCTAGGTTGGTAGGATACCTACAATTTTCTTTTCTAATTCTAAAAATTGAACCAGATCGTAGTACTGGGCATTAAAATAAAATGAATGTAAAGAACTTGGCATTCAAGGGGGGGGGGGGGGGGGCAAATGTCCCGTCTGACCCCCCCTGCGGGCGCCCATGGATGGGTTTTAGAAAGAGTCCTACAAAATTTGAAAAGTTAGGGCAATTTAAGGTGCCCATTGACTTAGAACCAAAAATTTTCAAAATCCACAAAAATCGAAAAATTAGAACTCCTTTTTTTGTTCTCTCTTTGTTTGCTATTGTGAACTCTAATCAGAACTCCTTTTTTCGATTTTTGTGGATTTTGAAAATTTTTGGTTCTAAGTCAATGGGCACATAAATTTGCGAATAACTTTTGAAAAATTAGTTTTAGAAAAAAAAGTTATTAACAAAATGTTCAGAACTCTTTGTTTGCTATCGGGAACTCTAATCAGAACTCATTTTTTTTTTCGATTTTTGTGGATTTTGAAAATTTTTGGTTCTAAGTCAATGGGCATCTTAAATTGCCCTAACTTTTCAAATTTTGTAGAACTCTTTCTAAAACCCATCAGGAACTCCAGAACTCTTGATTTTAAGGTGAAAAACATACTCAGAACTCTTTTTCTCAAAAAAAGTCCTTGCTGCGTGAAGTTAGCAAAAAAAACTTTTTTTTTAATTTTAACACTCCATTCGCCAGAACTATTGAAAAAAAGTATGAGGAACTCTAGAACTCTTTGTTTGCTACCGGGAACTCTAATTTTTTATTCAATTTTAAACAAATTTTTTGCTAACTTCACAGGACTAATAATAGAAGAGTAATTATTTACTTGGTAAATGTTCTTCATTATTTGATTCTTGCAGTTTTTCTTTTTTGATATGAATATTTCTTAGCTCCATCTCATGTTTTGCTAAAATGTATGAAAATGAAAAATTAATGAAGGATTATTAAAAGAATGACTACACCAACAAAAATATAAAATAAAAAATAAGGTAATCTAACGGGTGATTTTTTAAGAGGTTTAGAACTTAAAAAAAAAAAAAAACACAAAAAATTCGAAAAAATTAATGAAATATTTATTTGAATCGATAGATTGAACCTTGCAATTTAATGTTTAAAGATAATTCCATGCAAATGTTGACCGCGGCTGCGTCTCAGGTAGCCCATCCGCTGAGTCCAATTTTGGCATACTCTTTCACACATATCGGCCGGTATCTCACGAGTGAATGCATGGATGTTGGCTTCCAGTGCGTCAATCGAAGCGGGTTTGTCCCTATAGACATTAGCCTTGACATACCCCCACAAAAAATAATCTAATGGTGTCAAATCGCACGATCTAGGCGGCCAATTGACCGGCCCGAAACGTGAAATTAACTGTTCACCAAACTCGCCCCGCAATTGCGCCATTGTTTCGCGTGCTGTGTGGCATGTGGCACCGTCTTGTTGAAACCACATATCATGCAAGTCAAGATTTTCCATTTCGGGCAAAAAAAAGTTTGTTATCATCGCTCGGTAGCGTTCACCATTGACAGTAACGCTGCGATTCGCATCATCTTTGAAGAAATATGGCCCAATAATGCCGCCGGCCCATAAACCGCACCAAACAGTGGCTTTTTCGGGATGCATTGGTAGCTGTTGCAATGCTTCTGGCTGATCTTCACTCCAAATGCGGCAATTATGCTTATTTACGTACCCATTCAACCAAAAATGAGCCTCATCGCAAATGGAAGCAGCGCGCGATGAACATTTCGAACCGAGCACGAATTTTGATAGTAAAATTCAATAATTTGCAAGCGTTGTTCATTTGTAAGACGATCCATGGTTAAATTGCAAACCAAACTGAAGCTGTTTGACAGTGACACAAGGTACTAAACACACGTCAGCTGTCAAAACCAGTGTTGCCAAAACCAAACCAGCTAAAAAATCACCCTTTATAAAGCAATTAGACTCACTGAACCCAAACGAAAGAAGTCAAAGTAAATAAGTATCATTTATCAATCACACTTTTGAAAAAGTTAAAATTTGAGATAAGACAATGTTAAATGAAAAATAATCAAAATAATAATAAATTGTATATTTAACTAAAACTTATCAGTACACATTAATAAACCTAAATTAAGTAATACAAACTTTTATATTTTTTGTTGTTAGGTACTAGTACATAAACTTTAAGATTTTGGTTTATTTATTATAAAGGGTGTTTTTTTAGACGTGCGGTTTTCAATCTGGCAATACTTTTTTCGGAGTTGGTCTTTTTGACAGTTGTCACTGGATTTATGCTCAGTTTGGTTTGCCATTTCATAATGACTTACTCCTGAACAAAGTTTTGCAAATCGTGCAAATTTATTACCAAAAAATGGTTCAGTTCTTGCGTTGCGATGAGAAATGAGGCCGGCCATAATGTTACAGTCAATGGGGAACGCTAAAGAGCGATGATTAATGACTTTTCGTGCCTGAATTGGAGGATGTTGATGTTGACGACATTTGGTTCCAACAAGATGGCGGCGCTATATGCCAAACAGCCAACGAAACAATCAACAACGCGTTATTGTTGACATACCGCCCCAACTGCTGCAAAAAGTGGTACAAAATTGGACCTCGGCTGGAATTTATTCGAGCCAGCCGCGCTGGCCACTTGCTCCAAATCATTTTTAAAACAGAATAGCAAACCCTTACCTTTATATAGTAATAAAGCTTAATTCTTGGCCAAAACATTAAATTATATGCGTTTTATTTCTTCTTGAAAGCCACACGCCTAAAACGTCTAAAAAAAAAACCCTTTAGTAAGCTTTTGATAGATCTTTGCAGTATCTTCTCTTAAAGTTGTGGACAAGGTTGGGTTATTTTCCGCTTTGCTTCTTTTATGCACTCCTTCATGCAAATACGCCGGTATCATTTCCTGTGAAAACAAACAAAGTTATTTTCTCTGTACATTCTTTCTTTCTTTTTTAATATCGTACACTTATAATACACACAAGTCGCTGCCAATGACAATCTCAAATAGTTTTATTTAAACATGCAAAATGAATGCTTTACCTTCTGCGGTACTTTCCAGTAGTTCCTTTAAATTCTTAAAATTAAAAAGAAAATTTAATTAAAAAATAACGGATTATTGGAAAACCAAATCAAAATAGGTACTTATTTTATGGATTTTAGGTTCAGAAAACGACGCATCCTGAATTGAAGTTCTTTCAGTGTTTTTAGCCATCTGCAGTTCGAATAAGCTGGTGTTGGAAATACATACATTGAAAACAATGTCACCTTAATTTGGTGGTTGGTGCAATTTTAAAATACTTCACACTATACAAATCTAAACGAAATTCCAAAAATCGTAGACCTTAGTAATAAAAAAAAGGAAAAAGCTTTGCAACTGAGTCGAAAGGCAGACCAAATGGAACCATTAAGAATTTCTTTTTTTGTTTGTTCAGTCCGCCCGGTCCGCCTTGAGACGGCTGTCAATTTTTGGCTTCTAGAGTCAAATCTGTTGTTTTGTTACTGTTTGTTTTTTACTTTAAGGAAGTATGCTTGACACAAAGTAAAGCAAGTTTAACACATATTGAGGTTCATTCGGTTCGTTTTCGATTTCAGTTTTGAGTTTTCATACCGTTGAAATATGTTCCTAAAAGGTTCTTATTCAAATATCAATTTTTTATTCCAAAAATATCAACAAACTGCAGCACTAGGTCCTCAATTCAAAATAAAAACAAAAAAGCCTTATTTATTTATTTTATATTTTAAAAGGAACTTAATTTAAGATTTACAACTTTTAAATGACTAAGCTTTTCGATGGAAATTTAATTTAAGGTAGTTAAATAAAATAAAATTAATTATGAACTTAATTTTGAAATAAAAGTGATAATTAAAAATATTAAAAAATGTAAAATAAAAGAAAAAAAAATAGAAAATAAAAATAATAATAATAATAATAGCCTATGCAGCAAAAGACGAATTAAGTGATAAAATATCTATTTTCAATTTAAATAATTTATTCGCATATTGTATGCAATTTTAATCATTTGAAACATACATATTATAAACCCGAAAGATGGGTAAAAAAATGTCTTTGAAATGTTTTTAATCACTCTGATCTGCTTATTTCACGTGGAACGCGAATTCCATCAACGAAATTGTCTCTCAGAAGTGAGACAAGAAAACCTGGGAATTAAAACTTGATTAATTGTACTAGAAGTGGTGTACTCGATTCCATTGCAAAGGAAGAGAGGTTTCTGGGTATGTTGAAAACAAATGGGTATGAATAATCATGAAATAACTAATTAAAGCCCTAATTTTGAATAGGTAAACAAATCTTACACTGCATAAACTTTTTGAAAAGGACGAGACGTGACAAAATCTTCCTAGGCTATATAAATACAACCGAATATGAGTGAACGCTACGATTACGTTGCCTGCCCTAGATCCGAATACGAGCAATTTTGAATTTAAAAGCCGAATGAAACCGATTCGCAGGTATTTGAAATTTATTTGTTCATTTTTGTTCTTCAATCATCCCTTTAGAAAACCACATACAAAAATTTATTTAAAAAAATAAAATCTAATTTTTTGGCTCGAAATATAACCAATATAATTCCCATATAAAAACATCATAAAACAAATAGTTATAACCTTTAGTATAGAATTTTTTTAATAAAATTTATAGTATTGTCTTTTAAAGGGATGATCAAAGAACAAAAATCAACAAAGAAATTTAGAATAGCTTTATTACAGCAGAGGAAATAAAAATAAAACGTGAAAAGGGCGGTAATTCTATTCAAATTTGTATGGGAAAAGTATGGGCTTAGAGTCTGTTTGACCTCGAACAAACATTTTGTATGGCCAAAAATTTGTTTTTGTAGGCTAACAACTTTTGATTTTTGGGAAATTAAGGGCATACTAACTACTACTAAGTACATAGTTAGAATGCTGAATAATACTTGTGCACTTCAATGAATAATAATGAATCAAATAATTAATTACCTTTTAAATATTCTTCACCATTAGATTTTTGAAGTTTTTTTTATGTGAAGATTTCCAAGAGCAGAACAGGCTCCAATCTCATGGTTCACTATAATACAAGAAAAAGAAAAATTAATTTTTAAATTTTTTGAAGGAATTAATTAATAACCTGTAAAATTTTCTTCATCATTTGATTCTTGCAGTTTTTATTTCTGATATGAAGACTTCCAAACTTGGGGCTGTCTTCATTCCCTTGTTTTATTAGAATGTAAGAAAAAATTAATTTATACAAAACAGTAAGAAAAAAAAAACTGAAAAACACACAGTTTAAAAACAATATTTAAACAATAGGCTTTGGCACTTAGCACCAATTTAATAATTTTGAACTATGAACACTGGAATCAAACCGTTATTTGTTTGGTTTCTGATTAAGATACAATACATTCTAATGTAATTAAAGTTGAGATTTTATTTGTGTTACCATGAATGCTACTACAAAAAATAAAAATAAAAATATAATACACTGTATTAATCGGAATACATTAGTTATTTTAAAAGTAATTCAATAGTTTTGCTCTGTTGTTCTTAAATTCTTTGCAAAAGAATATAAGTACGTATTCAAAAAGTCTTTTTAAAAGAACTGCTGCATTAGGAATCAAATCAAATTAGAATTCAGAGTACTTTCAATTTTTTTGAGAATCAACAAGAAGCTAATATAAACTTAAATAAATTGATAAACCTACATAAGTACATACGTATGAATATCTTAACTAAATCAAATTATTAATCCACTTTTGCGATATCTTCTCTTAAGATTGTGGATACAGTCACGCAATTTACCGCCTTGTCTGCTCATAGTTTGATGTCCATTATTATGCACCCTTCTGTGCACATACAACGACTTATTTTCTTGAGGAAACACACGAATTATTTCATCTGCCCATTTTCGATATGTATCCGATGGAATTTTTCTTTCAGGTCTTCTTTTTAAAATTCGTGTGCAAATAATACGTACAAGTCGAAGCCGATGTGAATTCTCGAAGGGCTTTGTTTTATAATGCAAAAGTAACTCTTTACCTTCGGATGTGCTTTCTAGTAGTTCTCTTAAATTCTAAAACAAAAAAATGGAAACAAAATTAGAGCGATAATGGAGCATCAAACAATCGGATTAATAAAAAATAGGCTGTGATTTTGTTTGTGCAATCAGTGCAAGGTGAAACAACTGAATGGGTTAAGGAGCTTATAGCATCTACTGATAAAAAGATTTGACGAACAGGTTTTTGAGTTCAAAATTACAAAATTTAAATATGATGATCTAATATGTGGACAGGCTAAAAATATGTAGTTTGGATCTGTTGTTATTAAAACAGTTTCGAAAATGCCAAAGCGGGTAAGGGATATACATATTCAGCCATAATGAGATTTTCACATGGAAAATATTTCACCCGAAAAATGTTTGTTCCCCCGGAATTTTTAAAGCTATTATGAGTTTCGCCCGAACTTCTTTTTGCCTAAAATAAACAAAAAAACCTGCGCAAAGGGCACCAGTACCACCTGTTTAGCTTTTATTCGCCTTCAAAAAATAAGTGATAGTTTAAGACCTTAATAACAATACACTGAGAGAAATTTTCATTTTTCGGGTGAAATGTCAATTTTTCCGGGTGGAATGTTGTTCACGTGAAACTCATAACAAGGCTGATGGTATAACATTCAAGGCCCAAAATTGGAAAACAATTATTTTTGGATGCAAGAACTATTTGCATGCAAATAATGCCTTGAGGTGAAATATTTTTTTTTTTTGAAAAACCGACCATCCAAAGAAAATTTATTTCATTCACCATACTTTTTTTTCGCATGCAAAACAATTGCCGGTCCATTGTTGTGTATGACATTTCATCGCACAAATGTATTTTTTTGCATAAAACTTTAAGCCAATAGTGGAAAAAAATTATTTTGTGATTCACCTCAATCATTTTTGATATGCGGAAATATTTGCATATATTTTTTTTGCGCACGGGAACTGTAAACTAGGCGCGAATATCAGCTAAACATGTCTTAAAAGCATAGTGCAAAAAATTGCTGGTATTTAACCAATATCCGAATAATTAAGTTTTCCAGAGAGCACTTATTAATTATAAACATTGCTATTTTTTGTGAGATGACTACTCAAGTCAAGAAAAATATCCAGGGGAGGACTACCATCCTCTATGTACATTAGGGTGGTCCTTATTTGTATGGAGGAAAAACAAAATTGTTTGTTTTTACTGAGCACCATTTATTTTTGTTCTTCTACATTAAAAACGAGTACAAAAAAAATTGATGTTAATCGGATTGTATTAACACGTGCCGCAATGAGTTTGAAAATTTGAATTTTCATAAGACCGATCAAAACCGGGGGCTAATAAAAATTTGATTTGCAGAATTAATAGAGTGCACTTTAAAATCTGTTACCTACTCTTGCTTCCAAACAAATAAAATAAAAGGCACGACTGGGTCGCACGTTCTTGCTCCAAAAGTTCAATTTGTTTGGAAATAAAGAATTTTTAAAAATATTCGAGCAATTGTACAAAAAAAAAATTAGAATTTATATTGAAACCGTTTGAGCCGTTTTTAAGATAAAAAAGGTTTTTCATAACGGTTGTATAGCAAGTACCGTTATTTTTGGAGCTAAAAAAGTATTTAAATAGGCCCTAACTCTCACAGGAGCATCAACTTTAAGCTCAATGCGGCACGTGTTAACGTGATTAAAAAAAATGAAAAAAAATAGAGAAGTGTTTTAAGATGTCAATGAAAAAAACAAACGGGTGCTCAAAAGTTTTTAAAATAAGGACCACCCTAATGAACATACATTTCAAAACTAGATTTTAGAGCTAAAGTACTAATAGCGCCATAAGAAAATACTAAATCGAAACTCGATTTTTAGAATTTTTAATATATGTAAATAACTTGCTGTAAGTCTGTGATACTAATTTGATCGATTAAAATAAGCTCCAATTGTGCAGAAGCTAAAGATGATTCTTGGCATGATTCATATTAAGGATGGACTCAATCCATCGTGTCCACTATTATTCAAACAAATTTACCTGCCTTTCCGTGACCAATTCCAAAATTTTCACTGACCAACAATATGTACGCATTTATTTAATTGCATAAAGTGGTAGAAAATGCATGGCTCTGGGATCTTGGTATCTGATACATGTATATCGGATATTCGCAAAAAAGCATGCCATCTAATTTTTCAAAAAATTTGACCTAGTCTTTGGAATTAGTCAGCTCTAGAAAACTTGTAAATAAGGCTTAAAGTTTGTGAAGGTCAGGCAAGATTGTTCGCGATTTTTGGCACCCTCGAAAGATCACTAGATTGTTCTAAAAGGTCAACTTTTTCAGTAATTGGGCAGCCATAAATGTTTTTTAAATGAATTTTTAGTTTTTTTCAAGGTCACGGAAAACATTTTCGGCACCTCATTTGGGTCATTTTAAAATAAAGTGTGCCAATTAGGTCATTACATGGACATAAATAAGGTCAATAATTGGTCATAAAAGGTCAGCTAGCTTCAGTAATTAGTCAGCCATAGATTTTTTTATGAATTTTATTGTGAACTTGAACAAAACTTTAGAAATTCATAAAAAAAATATGGCTGGCCAATTGAATCGTTTATTATGAAAAGGGGATAAGTCCACTTTATGAAATTTTTCAGGAGAAACAAAAAAGTGGTCTACATAAATTATAAGAAATGGGAAAGTTTGAGTGGCTATATTTGTATTAGAACTTATTTTATACGCAATAAGTAAAACATTTAGTGATTTTGCTATAAACATTTTTTAAACCATCCATTTTGATAGGAAATTTCAATCGTAAAAAGAGTTGTATTGTAAATGTTACTTTGTCAAATTCAGCTTAGTTTCCAAGTTTTCCCAGACAAATACATATCAAAAAGGGCAGTGTGACCATTCTCTCAGAAACGCAAGGAAAATTAAGTAGCATTTTCGGGTTTAGCTAGTTCGGTCAGGAAACCGAAACCCGTGGGTTTTTTGGCGAGGACCTTTTTTTATGAATGGAAATCATTCAAAACTACCAAAAAATGGGAAATTCCCACATTTTGACATTCAAAAAAGTATGCTCCTGAAAAATAGCAACATTGAAATTTTATTCGAAAGTGCGTCTACATCGTCTCAACACAAATTTTTCAAAATATTAATTTTTATTTCCGAATACACATCATCTAGAGGCGTTTCCGCAACTTTTTTCATGATTAAAATATTAGAAATGATCAGAAAAGTGGAGGTTCCACCTGTTAACATAAAAAAAACTATGTTACCGAAAAGTGGCAACACTGAAATTCTACCCGAAGGTTTGTATACTCAAAGCCTTTCTTTTAAGACATAAGCCGTTATTTTGATTATGGAAATTTCCCAAGTAATTTACGAGTTTTTGGTTAATTTACCATTTACTACAGATTGGGCGCCATATTTCAAAATGACTCCAAGCGAAAGGATTACAAAAATTACTTCCAGACTTAATTTCATCCTTAGTAAGGAATCAATTCTAGTCATAAAAAAAGGTCCCAAAAAACGCACGGGATTCGGTTTCCTGACCGGACTAGCTTATGCCCCAAACAAGCATTTTCATTAAAAAAAACCCTTCAACGTGATTATTGTTCCTTTCTCCCCCCATTTTCCGATATATTCAATAGTCACTTAATAAAAGGTTATACTTACGATTTTAGGTTCAGAAAATGGTTCGTCCTCACTCGAACTTCTTCTTGATGAAACTCTGTCAGACATTGGATCCGTAAAAAAAATTGAATGTGAATCGCTGCTGGCTACATGTCTCAAGTCATTGGACGAAAAATTCGTTTCATCTGTTGTGAAGAAAAATAGAAAACAACGAATGTCAGTAAAATTTGTTGAAATTTAGAAAAATTGAATACAAGTAAACTTTAAAACCCGTAATAAAATTACATTATAAAAGCTTATAGACAGTAATGTAAAAGAAAAAGAAAAATGTAAAAGAAAAAAGAAATTAGCTTTAAGTCGATGAGAAGGACAAACAAAAAGATTAGAATTTTGTGTCTCGTCTTATTTTTGTATTTGTCCTTTGTTGCCCGACTTATTATTTGTAATTATTTTTACTCGATGTGCCTTAAATCTAAACTCTGTATTATTAATTATACCTACACATATATATGATATAAATGCTTTTTAGATGTAGTTAGTGCATTTCTTCCCTAAAAACTTAAGCAAATAAAACAAAATAAAAAATAAAAATATTAAATAACGAATTTATTAAGTGTGAAATTTGGCAAAACAGTTTTTCTCCTTCGACAAGCATAATGCTACTTGGCAAACTGAGCAGCACCATTTTGAACGGTGAGGATTGATCTTTGTACTGCAGAATCCACATCGTCTGGAAGAAGTGTAAGCTGGCATATGTTCGCAATGATAATATCTTCTTTCTAATGGAACATTCAATTTTAAACGGCCTATTTTAGCAAGTGCTGATGATGAAGGAAGGCTTCTGCTGGTGTCATTTATATTTGCTGTAACCACGCCAGGCAACAAAGGGTTAGTAAATTAAATATGTGTTTTCTTGTAAATCTTAATAGAATTAGAAGAAAAAAAAACGACATCGGAACTTCATATTAAAAAAGTTTATCATTAACACAAAATGTCTTCATTAAGTTCAGTCAAAATAGATATAAAAATTTATAAACATAGCCTTAGTTCCTATAAGGCTGAAAATTGGTAGACCTTCCCTTTGGCATGGCAAAACTCGTTAACGGTACACGTTATTGGAATGTGTTTCAAGTGGTGTTAGGAGATCTTTTGATCTTTTGGGTTTATATTAATTTTGTCGTCCTAAAAATTACCGTACTAAAAAGATATAATTATTTTAAGAATTTGGATAAAAACCGAAAATATCGGTTTCTTGGTTTTACTCGTAAATGACGAAGTTGTCAGAAACATAATGTATGCCCAATTTATAGACCTCAAAATATTCTACTCAAAAGCTCTCGACAGTTTTTCCCATACGAGTGGTCAGTTACCAGATATTTAGATTCCAAAATGGCCAAATGTCGAAAATATCAAACTTTCACGTAAAACTCTTAAACTCTTGAGTTAACCAAACTCTAAAAATACCTTTATCTTTTGAATGGTTGATTTTAGAAAATAATTTTTTTTTGTAGAATATCACATAATCTACAAACTTTGAATAAAGTACTTTAAGATAACGTTAAATATTTAAGAGATGTACGTTAAAGTTCGAATTTTTCGACATTAGGCCATTTTGAAATCACAATTTCTTGTAACTGACCACTCGTACGGGAAAAACTGTCAAAACCTTTTGAGAAGAACATTTTGACGTCTATAAACTGGGCATACATTATTCCTGACAACTTCTTCATTTGCGACTAAAACCGAGAAAACCGATATTTTCGGCTTTTAACCAAATTCTTAAAATAATTATGTATATCTTTTTAACGGTTAATTTTAGGACATACAAAATTTGGTTTTGTGTGAAAGGTCAAAAGATTTACTAACATTACTTGAAACACTTTCCGATAACATTTACCGTTAAGGAGTTATTCTCGAAAAACTGATATTTTCGTCAAATTACCTTTTTTCGAAATAGCTATATTTCCTAAACTGAAGGTCTGACGAAAAAAAAGGTTTCAATATTTTTGTTAGGAAATTGCATGATCTACAAAACTTAGTCATATTATTTTTCGATTGCATTCACCGTTTGAAAGTTATAGGCCAAAAACCATCTTTTTCGACACTTGACCTTGAATAACTCTTTATGCTCGAGTGGGGTTGACTCGCAGTTGATTTATTATGCCAAAAGGAAGGTCTATATCAATTTTCAGTCTAATCGGAATTCACATGTCTATTTTGACTGGACTACAGCTACAGACTAAAGTAATACACTAAAATAATTAAACACTCTTTTGCTTAAACGATAGTCTAGGGCGTTGAGGAAGTCAAAAATCGGATTTGTATGCGGCCCCTTAAAAATTTTGAGAATAGGGTGGATTGAAAATGGTACTAATGCAAGGATTGAGCTCCAAAAATAACAAACACATAAGTTTTTTCAAAATTTAGGGCAAGGATTTGAAACGCCAAAAAAAAAACATTCAAGAATTTTTTGTTTTCGGTGGTCTTAAGACATAAACTTGATGCTTTTGAAGGTTCGCAGGTATTGGCAGCTAGTTTTTTTATTATATTCGATACATCATGGTTCAGTGTATAATATGTATTATAAATTTGAACGGAGAAGACCAGGGAACATTAACTTTTACTTAGTTGAATTCAAAAATTTGACTTAAAAAAAGTTATTATAATTTTTCTTTTTAATTTAATGTGGGTTAAATTAATCTTCTCAAAATATGCCGAGATGTTTCATTCAAGACAGCAATTCTAGATTTTAAAATTAAATCTTTCAAATTTCAATGAAAAACGACAGAAGTCCCCTTTAATATGAGCTTAAGTTGTTTTTGTATTTTCGTGTTAATAGCTTAGCTCCAATTTCGTTTTTTTTTGTAAACATCTCTATTTGGACTTGCGACAAAACACGCCTTATTTAAAAAGTATCAATTACCTGTTAAATCCTCTGCTTCATGATTTGATACTGTTAAGTATTCGTTTTTGACAAGAAAATTTCCAAACTTATTGCAGTCTTCCATTTGATGTTTCACTGAAATGTATGAAAACAGATACAAAAATTATGAAATCAAATTCAAAAAATTACTATGGAGTTGAAAGAAAGCAGTTAAAGTAGTTTCAGAGTAATCTATGTGCGTACGAACCTTTGTTAACTTAAAGTTAAGTAGTGATATTGTTAGATCTGACAAAAGTAGGTACCTACTAAGCCTTACTGAGAGCTTTTGGTATTTATTTAGTTTTTGGAAAACAAACATGCTATGCTATGATTCTGTAAATAAGTTAACTAGAATATTTTTTGAGATCAAAATTCATCAAATTATATTACTAATATTGTTTTTTTATTAATAAATAATTCAGGAGACATAAATAAATCTTAATTAATTTACTGTCCAGTTTATAATTCAGAGCAAACAGAAATTTTCCCTAATCACTTTGAAAGGTCGCATCTAACTATGAACAGGATTTTTAATGACATAACAAAAAATTCTTTATTTTTCTTGAAAGAAGCAATTTTTGGGAGGTGATCTCAGAATTATAAACTGATTAAGAGCCAATTTTTCAATCATCAAACATTCAGTTTACTGTCAGACGAATAAATAAGAGCATTTTTTGTGTTCTATCTTAAGAATAGCTTCAATCTGATGTGTAATTGTCTTTTGCAAAATTGGCCTTAATGCTTGATGTGTTGTAGGTATAGGAACATAAATCTTTAAATCTTGGTATTAAACTTTTAATCCATGTTTTCGTAATCTCTTCTTAAGGTTTTTAATGCCGTAGGGTAATTTTCCAGCTAAATTCCTCATAGTTGTAAGTCCTTTATTATGCACCCTTTCACGCAAATATAGCGCCTTGTTTTCCAATGGAAACAATTTAACTATTTCATCTGCCCATTTTTGATATTCTTCAGCGAGGAGCTTTTTCTGAGGCCATTCTAAGATCTGTAAGCATATAATACGCACAAGTCGATGTCGATGGACATTCTCAAAGGGCTGTGTTTTATAATGTAGAAGTAAGGCTTTACCCTCCAAGGTACTTTCCAGCAGTTCTTTCAAATCCTAAAAAAAAAAAAATAGAAAATTATAGCAATAATAAAGAAACATAAACAGCCTCCACCAAAAGTATTAGGCACCCTTAATTTTTCGATTTATGTATGTATAGTCAAGTAAAGTGAAATGTTCGCCCTGTACCGTACAGAACCTCTTTAGACCGGCTTCGGAAGACTAAAACACCCCTTATTCACAAAAGAAACGGTGAGAAAAAAATAGCCACGCAAAAGAAGGGTCGGTTTTTAGTACGAACGGCTGTCAAAAATCGTGAATAAACTTCAAACAACTGACTGCTGAAGTAACGGAACATTTAAAAAAAGCAATCTCCACTAGAGCCGTAAGAAAAAAACTCACAGCTTGTGTGCCAAAGCGGAGGGAAAATCCATGGCTCTCAGAAAAAAAATCGCCTGGAAAAGGCAAAAAATACCAACATTTTACGACACGAATCGTCTCGAGTCTTCCGGTTATATGAATTAAACTTTGAAGTAAGCCTTATACTGAAGCATTCACAGTTATTCACAGCAGTTAAGTTGTTTGTGTGGTGAAGAGTTGGTGAAGCATTCATCTTAGAAAGGATGGTTAAAACTGAGGAGGAAGCGTTATGATCTGAGGCTGCATATCTGCGGAGAGAAACGAATATGTTTGTCTGATCCTGATGCCATCATTAAGGCATGTTTTTGGTGCCTATAACAATACAATACGTCTTATCCAAGTAAGACAATGCACTGTCACTAATCCGCTTTTTCAATGTGAAGATTTATCAAAAACGTCATTGAACTGCTTGCTGCTTCAATGGCTTCCGCAGTCCCAAGATCTGAACCCAACCACCTTTGGGGGATATTAAAACGAAAGCATCCTACAACATCAAAAATGATGCTTAAAAATATATTAAATGAAGAATGGAATAAAATTAAGTTCAGCTAAGTGTTTTTAGCTGATACGATCTATGCATAAAAGGATAGCAGCAGCCTTAATAGCCAAATGTGGCAACACTCAACACTATTTTATTTGATAAAAATATATTTCTAACGTAACTGCATGCATCGATTTTTTATATTTACTTCCTGTTTAAACTATGGCAATTTTTTAGAGGTGCCTTATACTTTTGGACGGACAAGGCTGCATATGTTTACAGATTAATTTCAAATTAAACTGTGATTTTATTTGATAAATTTTAACTGAGGGTGACCAGTTACACGGACTGAGCTTTACGAATCTTTAAAGAAAAAGTTGATAGTATGAACTCGTAAATCACGTATTTTTGTGATTTAAGATTTGATTTAAACCTCGAAATTGTTTTTTCGCCAAACGAAACCAATACTTGGTTTACTCTGAGGGCACTTGCCCAGTGAGTACTTGCTAGCGAGTTACTAATGCACAGAAGCAACAAGCCTTGCGTTTTTTGAAGCCAGTTGACCTAGAGGCCAGATGACAGGGTTGTGAAAGAGTGCAATCTTATATGAATGCAATCTTTTATGACTTCAATTAAAAGATTGCATTTATTTTATTCACTTTGAGACTCCGACTGCAAATTCTGCAGTCACAAATCATTTGATGTTGAAATGGTTAAAATCATATTTCCTTCACTCACTTAACAGCAATCAATTGAATGCAATCTTTTGGGAAATCATGCATCAAGGAATGCTAATGAATGCAAAGAATGCAAAAAAAAAGCAAAAAGAATGCATGAATTCTCTCTCAAAAGGATGCATTCAATTGATTGCTGTTAAATGAATGGGGGAAAAATGATTGCAGTTATTTCAACGCCAAATGATTGGCGATTGCAGAATTTGAAATCAAAATCTCAAAGTGAATTCACTGAATGCAGTCTTTTGATTGAATTCAATTAATGATTTACAATGATTGCATTCACAAAAAATTGCATCCTTTCACAATTCCACAGGTGTGAGTACTGGCGATCGGGTTCGGTACATACATATAAGGGCCAGTTTTTCAGTGCGAGATTATCCTATAGTCTCGCGGTTAAACCTGAGTTAATTCCAGAAACGTGTTTTTCAGTCAATGTAAATCCTAAGTTAAAAAATAAATAAATAAATTGGGTGGCGCAACAGCTCGAGGAGAACCAGGGCCTAGTGACTTACAACTCACAACCATTCATGTGTGCGTGTTTGTTGGGCAGGAATGGAGGGGACCTACAATTTGTTGCCGAGTCCGAACGGCTAAATGAGAAGCACTTTTTCATGACAAGTATACTCTTGGAGGATTTGTCAGTTCCTCGCAAGAGGCAGTACCTCGAATAAAACATTTCTGTTCTTAGGTGGCACGGCTGGGAATCGAACCCACACCTTCGGCATGACAGTCCTACGCACTAACCATCAAGCCACGAGGTACTACAAATCCTAAGTTAACTCCGAGTTAACTCAGCTACTTTGGTGAGTTCTCTCAGGAACTAAACTGAGAGCAATTTCCACAACGGCATATAAGGGTGAAATATCCATAGTGTCGCATATCGATTGGAATAGATTTCTGACAAATGAAAGATAAAATTAATCCTCAACTGAAAAACTGCTTTTGAGTTAACTCAGGGTTAATTTATTTTCAGGATAAGCTAACTCTGATTTGTAGCTCAGTATTAACTCTGCAATGAAACATTGGCCCTAATCACTTGCCACTTTTCTAGCTTCTCAACTGGTTTCAAAAAGGCAATCCATATAGTTTCCCGTGAAACCAGCTTAAGTCGTGAAGAGCTAATTTATAATGAGCTCAAATAATAATACAAAAAAGTTAGTACTTACGATTTTAGTTTCAGAAAATGAAGTGTTTGCACTCGAACATGTTTGATTTAAAGCTTTAACGGATATTGGAATTGAAGAAAAAGCTTCTGTTGAACTGCTTGCCCTGTTGTCAGGTGTTGAATCTTTGAACGAGAAGTTCGAATTGTCTAGGGTTGAAGGGAATTGAAAAAAAAATACACTTAAATTTGTTGTAATTGACTTGATTTAAATATATGTAATAATAAACAGAAAATAAATAACACAACACGGAGAGATATCTTTGATTGCAAGAACAAGGTTAGGTTAGGTTAGGTTGATGGGCTGACGGTGGATTTTGTTCCCGTCACATTTAGATTAATGTTGATCCATTGTGGTACCCTGATCGATTGGACCATCCCTTTGAAACTATGCAAGAACCATGTAACTAAATTTTTTAAATTTTGGTAAAGCAAATTTTTTGTTTCTAGCCACCTCAGAAGGAATAATTTTTTTTAATTTTTCTTTTTACTGTTTTACAAATATCCATGCCAGAAAAACTCGTCACAGCCAATGGCAATTATTGAATCTTTTAACGAAACTTTTAATTAATATTCCTCTCATTAGCGTAGCTAGGGGGGGCGAAGAGGGCGGTCGCCCCGGGCGCCAGGAGTTAGGGGCGGCAAATGTGAAAATCATCTTCTTGTTTATGGGATGTAAACCAATTGCAGAAGTTTTTTTATTGAAAATTTTATTAAATTTTTATCAGAAAACGCACAATTTTAATAGTATTCAAATTTGTAGGGGCGGCAAAATCTTCCTCGAGCTTCATGAGAAGTTGGAAATAAACACAAGTTTAATTTTTGTTTAGTAAATAATTAAATCAATTTTTATTAAATTGAAATCAATAGGGGCGCAAAATCATCATCGTTGTTTATTGCAGAAGTTGGAAATAAACAAAAAAGTATTACTTTTTAAGTTAAAAATTCTATAACATTGGTAGGTATAAGAACGTACAATTTTTCATTGTGTTCAAATCACTAGGGGCGGCAGAATCATGACCGTTGCTCATTATAGAAGTTGGTAATAAACACAAAAGTTTATTTTTTTAAATTAACAATTCTTTCAAATTTTGAAACAAAATGGCTTTCGTAATGACCATTCTTTTTTGTAGCTTTACATATATGTGTTTGTTAATTCTCCCAATTTAGTTCAGAGGGTTTGACTTTTCTCAAAGAATGTGTCACGTTAGATTTGAAAAAAAAAAAATAAAAATGCTTTCGATCGAATACCTATTTTCGCAGATATTTTTTTTTTTTTTTTTTTTTTAATCAAAAATAAAAATATTATTTATAGATACAAAACTGATAAATGAATAATAATAAATAAAACATAACAATATTTTTTTTTTCAAACATAAAACCAGCAAACAAAAAAAGCTCTAAACTATACATATGGCTGCATTCAACACAAAGAACTTTAAAAAAATGTGATTTTTTTTTTGCGAAAGCTTGAAGATTAATTTTTGTTCGTAAAATGAAGTGCAGTATGAAGATTTTTCAGCAGATTTATTTTGGGAAAAAATGTATTAGATCAGCAATCTAGATACTGCAATTTCAGCGAAGTAACAACTCTGTAATCAGACACTCAGTAGTGACTTAACCGTTGCTTTGACCCTTTCATGGTTCATGATCATTAGATCTGAGAAATATGAACAGTATGCAATTTCTCAGTTTCGCTGTCGAGTACTGATGAAAAAATAGGCGTGTCTCACCAAGTAAAATCTCACCGAGCGCTTAATACCAATTTGACGTAGGCGGAATGTTTTGGTGAAACAAAGATACTCTGTTCAATCGTACTGAAATTATGGAAACAAAATTTTAACTCTGCCTTAAATATTTAAATTTTAAAGCACAAAACTTTATGAAATGAATGAAAAATAATACTAAGATCAATTTATTTTTCCTTTTTATCAACACTCAACCTCTATTCTGTATTTTTGTATCGATTTCGTATTTGCACATCACCGATAAATTGCAATTTGGCTATCAAATGAACAGTTTTAGCTGAAAAATAACATTGAGAAATTAACCCAAAAAATTTTCGTCTCAGTAATCTCTGGAAAAAGTCTTAGTGCTCAGGTGAGATTTTTGCCCCACTTTAAAAATATCTGAGCACTCAGAGATTTTATTTGGTGAGACACGCCTAATGAACAATTATGAACTTTACTATTTTTGAACGAAAGAAAACATTACAAAAAAATTCAAGTCTCATGTGCCTATATTATATACAGTCGGTTTAAAGTTAAATCCCAGTAGGTCAGAAACAAAAAATTTTCATTCAGCAGATATTACGGCAAAGTGGCGTGTATCAATATTTCGCAGAATGTAATTCCTTGCATTTATAAAAAAATATTTTAGTCAAAATTTTGTCTGCAACTCTAAGACCGATTTTATTATTAAGTATTGTTAGACCGAAGGGGCGGCAAATTATTGTTTTGCCCCGGGCGGCAAATATCCTAGCTACGCCACTGATTCCTCTAAACCATAATAAACAGGTTTCAACATCTATGTAGGTATGATTAGATACACAAATTTTTTTCTAAGTACTCCCATTTTAAAGTTATTAAACGATAAATTTGGTTATGGAGAGTTTTTCTGAAATGGATATGGCGAGTTTTGGTTCTCATCACCTCAAATACTTTATACTTGGTTCAGTCTAGTTTTTGAAGAGATATTTTAAAGTTATAAAATGCAGTTACTTATAATAGTTCTTGCAATCAGGTGACATACATAAAAAACATTAATATGAATAATAACTCGAAAAGATAGCCAAATAGAACTACAATCATTTTTTTCTTGTTTGTGGAAGTTATTCATTACCTGTTAAATCTTCTTCATCATTTAATTCTTCTAATATTTCACGTTTGATTTGGAAAGTTCCAACCTCAGTACAATCTCCAATTTCATGTTTCACTAGAGTGAGAGAAAGAAAAATTAATCGTTTAATTTTTGTAATGAATTAAAATTGTGAGTAATTAATTACCTGTTGAATGTCCTTCATCATATGGTTCTTGAAGTTTTTCACTTTTTATATGAACATTTCCAAATTCGTTGCTGATGTGTTTATTTCCCTGTTTAGCTAGAATATAATAGAAATGAAAATTAATAAAATTCAAATTCAAACAATTATTACTGTAGTTGAAAAATATTCAGAGTAAAAAAGTAAGTTTTTAGAGTAATGTATCTACGAACCTACATGGGTTCTTTGTATTGAGAAATAAATAATAAATCTTTTGGTTCACTATTTAAAAATGAAGTCGGACTATATTTCGCAATTAGTTTTTTATTATTCAGATTTTTTTTTTGAAGACTTACACAGCAAGATAATGTTTGTTCGTGTACTTCTCAAAACTACGAATTTCAGTACAATTCAATTTTCTTTATATGAACTTTAACAGGACTATGTGTTGAATACGTAGTTTTGGGAAGTTCGCGAACAGACGCACAATGTCTTATTGTGAGCGAGTTACAACTATCAGTTGAAATTTTATGTGTTTAAAACTCAATTTATTGAAAGACTGCTTATTTAGGTTTACATTGAAGAATGTCAACTTTCTTGTAATTCCAAAGAATTTGCATCTTTACTAATAATCAAAACTTGTATCAATTGGGTTATCAACTATCGAATTTGAATATTTATCAACAATCAATTGATAGTTGTGACTCACAATAAGGGAGAATATGAAAAAAAAGTTCTATAAAATATTATTTTGAGAGCTACTATTAAAACGTCTATACAGTAATTCAAACAATTCAATAAAAATTGTTTATTTATATCAACTTATCAGAACCATTGAATCTTAATTAACCAGTAAAAAGTTTTGATAGAAATAGATTTAGGGCCAATTTTTTAATAGATAGAATAAAAATGTTATCCTTTTTATTCCTCTGACAGTTATTAGAATATTTAATTGATGATTACAAAATCGGCTCCTAGTTAGTTTTAGTTACATTTAAGTTTTTAGTTAAACCAAATTTAAATTTTTTGAATTTTATACAGAACAAAAAATAATATACACAAAATAGCCAAAATCACTTGAATAAAATTACACTAAACTTACAACTCAAAAAAACTATATAATTTTGATATTTTTGTAATGAACTGACATTAGGTATAATATTTTGGTTTAAACATAAATTATATTATGCTATAAGCCCATGTTCGCGGTATCTCCTCCTAAGGTTGTTCATACAGTCGGGTAATTTTCCGCCTAGTGTCCTAATAGTATGTAGACCTTTTTTATGCACTCTTTCACGCACATATAGTGACTTGGTTTCCTGGGGAAACAAATTAATTATTTGATCTGCCCATTTATGATATACTTCAGCTGTTATCTTGTTTTGAGGATTTCTTTCCAAAATCTCTGCGCATACCATACGCACAATGCGCTGCCGATGTACATTCGCAAAAGGTTTAGTTTTATGATGCAAAAGTAATGCTTTACCTTCTAAGGTTGTTTCCAGCATGTCTTTTAAATCCTGAAAAATATAAGGAAAATAAAATCAATAATGCAGTGGCAGGCAAAAAATATTTAATTAATAATTAGAGATATATATAAGCTAAGTATATTTTTGTCTGGTCTTATAAACAGGCCTAGCATCGCAAACTCATCGTATACTCTCCAATTTGTACGATCCGATTCCTAAATCGTAAAATGTTAAGAATGAATTACAATATGTGTGTCAGTGGGTTGATAGAAACATTATGTAACTCCTTAGAATAATTAACATCTCTACGTTCAATTTACATCGAGCTATAGTGTCTATGAAATTTAAATTTAAAGAAAATCAGTCAACCCTTTTAAGTCTCCAGTTTAATATAAAGTGGATGTGAATGCAAACATTTATTAAATGGATTTATCAAGTTTCTACCAAAACCACAGATATGTAATATTATTAATACTATTGCATGATGTGTATAAAGTATTTGTTTTTACTATAATATGTTCTTTGCTGGCTGATTTCGCCGAAATTACTGGGGTTCAGCGATGGTTTAAGATTCAAGTATATTATAGTAGCCAATTTAATGCCTGAACCATTTTTGAAATTCAGTTAATTCGCCAAAGTCAGTGAGTTAAAATTGCTGAATTGTACAACTGGCCCTAAGAGTCATTTCTGACAACTAAACTAACCCAATAAATTTTGACTAACAAGGGCCTCACGAGCAATCGACAAGTTTTTCTCAACAAGATTTCCTTAACAGAAAACTTTCTTATGGCCTTGACTTAGACTGGCTATTTATGACCGCCACAGAATTATGAGCTTAAGAAATATTAAGAAAAGTTTATACTCACGCTTCTAGGTACGGGAAGTGACTTGGCACCACGCGACTTTTTTCCAATTGGGACCTTTACGGATATTGGCATTGGAAAAGGAATTAAATTAGAACTGCTTGCTTTGTCGTCAGCTAAAGCTTTCGATTTGCTGAATGTTTGAATCGAATTTTCTGGCGTTGAAAAGAAATTAAGAAAAAAATGTCACTTTAATTTATTACAATTTAAGAGTTATGTTATACTTCGAAAACTCAAACAAAGTTACATTATAAGCAATGTTAGGTCATATTCACACCAATGTGCCATAGTGTGTGTGCCATGATAAAATATTTTTTCATAAAGCCAAGTTTATATATCTAAAACAAATTTTAATACAAAAAAAATTATTTTTTTCCCAGTTGTGAAATATAGACAAAAATTAAAATAAATTATTTGGCCGACAAGGAAGAAAATGCAAAAAAAACTCACAAAAAATCGCTGAGCGTATATTAAACCATTGATTTACATTTATTTCGAAGCGAATTCGTTTTTCCTTGTAGCCGAAATACTAATTGCATTTAATTTTATTTATGTATATTTCACACCTGTGAAAATAAAATCATTTTTGTTCTTGACATGACAATTTCACTTTTGCTTGGGTGTATAAACTAGGCTGAAGGCAAGTTAGCCATAAGTCGAAAAACAGTAAAACAAAAATATTATAGAAGTCATAAATTACCTGTTAAGTCTATATCATCATTTGGTTCTTCTATTTTTTCATTTTTGATATGAGCATTTCCAAACGTAATGCTGTCTTCATTCTCATAATTCACTAAAATGAACAAAAAAGGAAAAAAATTAATAAGAATAAATTAAAAAAAAAAACTACTAATTATGATTTTGATTAAAATTAAAAAAATAATATTCTTCTGTTTTAGTGGAGCGAATGAATTAAGTTCAAATAAAGAAGTTTAAGTGAGCTCTACTCCATATATTGCGTTTCGCCCAGGTACAACAGCATCTAACTCATGGGCCCAACTGTTGGACCAGGGCGAAACGCTCATTTAAACTTCTTTATTTGAACTTCAAAAACTAATACCGTTCGAAAAAAAGCAAAGTTAAAAGTTAAAAAAAAAGTTTTTAAATTAATCTTTGCTACATGGACTTAAGTACTGAGAACCAAATAGATAACTTAAGCTTTACATTACAAGAATGACATAGGACAGCAGTTTATTGAATCTATAAGTGGAAGAACAGTAAAAGCACCACCTGTTAAGCAAATTTGCTTGTAGACGAATAAATAAATGTATTAAAAGGAATAAGGCCTTTTAAATTAATATAAAAATTGATTATTAATAATCAATATTCAGTTAAGAGCGCTAATATACTGTTCTTTCAACCACCCACTCAATAAACATTTCGTTTTAAATATCTAGTATTTATTTACTTAAGGAAAACTTACATACAAGATACAAGATCTTAGTATACATACACATACATTATATAAAAAAATGGAAGTTCATTAATTTAATAATTATTGCTAAATCAATAATTGTTTATTTATAAATAACTTATCAGAAAACATCCCAAATTAATCAATAAATAATAATTCTAATAATTTTAAAAATTAAACTATTAATCCTTGTTGGCGGTATCTCCTCTTAAGATTGTTGACACAGTCTGGTAGTTTTCCAGCAAGATTCCTCATAGTTTCAAGACCTTTATCCATAACCCTTTCGCGCAAATAAACCGACTTCTTTTCCATAGGAAACAAATGAACTACCTCATCTGCCCATTTTGAATATACTTCACAAAAAATCTTTCTCTGGGGTCTTCTTTCTAAGATCCGTGTGCATATAATACGGACAAGTCGGTGCCGATGAACATTTTCAAATGGCTTGCTTTTATAATGTAAAAGTAAGGCCTTGCCTTCTAGGGAACTTTCCAACAGTTCTTTTAAATCCTAAAAAAAAACATTAATGGAAAATTAGAGCAATTATGCAGGAGAAAACAAAAATGCGGAATATTAAAAAAAAAGTTTATGATTTTATCAACGGAAGTGGTTAAGCTTTATAAATTTATCTTACAGTAGCCGTTTTTATCAGATTTGATCCGAATAGATATTCAAGAAACATGCGTTACAACAATAAGACGAGATTAAGCTTTTTATCAGGATTAAATTTCAAGATTGAAAAATTACTTTTTTACTCGATCTGGATAGATGGCTACATAAAATTATTGAAATCAATTTTTTGACTGATCATAATCAATAATATATTGACATAACTAAAGAAAGTTTGGGCGTATTTCAGAAAGCAAAAAATGATTTTCTGTAAAACCCAGCCAAAGTGCTAAAAATTAAACTATTATAACCTAAAAAAATATGAAGAACAGTTCACACTCACGATTTTAGGTTCAGAAAATGGTATGTCGTCTCTGGAAATTGTTTCAGCTGAAACCTTTTCAGGCATTGGAATCGAACAAAAAACTGAATTCGAGGTGGATGCTTTGTTGTCAACTAGAGGTCTAATTTCGAATGATAACGATAAGTTCGAATTATCTAACATTTTGCAGAAATAGAAAAAAAAACGTCATTTAAGAAGAATATAAAATTTGCAGATCGTAGTAAAAAAAAAGAAGTAAAATCTGTTTATAAACAGATAAAGGATTGTGCATCCTCTTTTGTGTGTCCTTTTTTTTTAAAGAATATAGTCGAAAGTACTTGCCTGTTATATCTTCTTCGCCATTCGATTCTTGTAGTTCTTCCTCTTTGATATGAAACTTGCCATCTTCAATCTTATATTTCACTAGGATAAATGAAAATGAAAAATTATTATTTAAATTTTTATTTGGGTGAATAAATTACCTGTAAAATTTTGTTGATCATTTGCGTCATGTAGTATTTCATTTTTCATATCAGTAAAGTCTTCAATAATCTCTTGTTTAACTAGAATGTATGAAAAAGAAAAATTAATAAAAGCAATAAAAAAAATAAAAAATCACTGGTGGTGAAAAATACCCACAGTTTAAAAGAAGTTTTCAAAGTATTTTACAAACCTTTGTTACAATAACAACGATACATTTTGAGGTTCAAAAAGCAACTCTAGTTTATTATTTAAAAATAATCTATTTTTCTACAATATTACATACAAACATTATCGCAGGCCCAGCAGAGCAGCGAAAATTCAATTTGACTTACTTGACCGGCTCCTGATCCATGATAGGTCGCTGCCTGAGAAACGCACGTTTTTCATCCTATGCGAACCAAAAACGCTGCTTCCAGTCATCCAAATCTAGCGTTTTGGTATCGGTGAAGGCTTGGTCATTAAATCAGTGGTTCAATCTTCTGTGTCGCCTTCAACCAGAGTGCTCCTGAATGGAATATTTTTGTCCATTCAACCGATGTCAAGTAGTTGGCGTTATTTTATGACAACTCATTTAGTTCGCGGTCGTATCTTCTCTAACGATTGTTCACTTAACCCAAAGTAGATGAACACCTTAACTACTTCCTATCAATAGTGAGGTTTTGTAGCCGTTGCTAGATCTTTGGTTGATTGTTGGTAGCATGTACTTACTCTTTTTCTCGATTAATTCCAAACCAACTATTTTTACTTTCAATAACCTTGAAGGACAAGGCGTTCTTGAAACGCATCATTGAAAATTGTTGCGATATAATACCCGATCAAGCTAGTTGGATGCATAGAAGAGACCATCATAGTTTATAGTTTATTATGTTGAATTCAAATATACTATATGAAACACCTTAAAACAAAGTGTAAGTTCAATAAAAGAATTCTTTTAAAGAGCTACTATAAATATGACAACAAAAATTTTAATAAATAATTGAACAGCACACATTAATACATCTAAATTAATCAATGAATAACTTTTTCATTTTGTTATGAAACTTTAAAATTAAAATATCTGTATTAAATTATTCCAATTTGGCGGTATCTCCTCTTAAGACTTTGCACGCCAATAAATAATTTTCCAGCTAGATTTTTAAGACCTAAACCATTGTTATGCACCCTTTCACGCAAATAAACCGTCTTCTTTTCCCCAGGAAACAAATTAATTATTTCATTTGCCCATTCTTGAAATACTACAGCAAGAATCTTTCTCTTAGGTCTTGCTAAAATCCGTCTGCATATAATTCGAACAAGTTGCTTCCGATGGCAATTCTCAAACGGCTTTGTTTTATGATAAAGAAGTAAGGCTCTACCTTCTGGGGTGCTTGCCAGCAGTTCCTTTAAATCCTAAAAATAAAATGAAAAATAAGATCATTAATTCAGTAGCAAACATACAGAACGTCTTTGAATCATAAATGTTCAGTAAAATGAATGGATCTACAATCCATCATTTTTTATGGCCGTTTTCGACCGAATATCAGAACAGCCACCTTAGAAAAAATTATACTTACGATTTTAGGTTCCAAAAAAGGAGTGTCCTTACTCAAACTTCTTTTAGATGAAATTTTTTCGGATATTGGAATCGAACCAAAATTTGAATTCGAACTACTTGCTATATTGTGAGCTAAAGGTCTCAATCCAAATGATAAGTTCGAATCATGCAGCGTTGAGGGGAAATAGAAGAAAAGTCACTTGATTTTATCACAATTTAAGAAAGAATTAAAAACTTTGAACTAACATTTAAAGTCCAACCAATTGCAAATTTTTTTTTTATTGTGTAATCTGATTTGTATACTTTTTTAATAAAATAAAATACATCCTCGAGGAACTAAGTACCTGTTATATTTTTTTCACCATTTGATTCCTGCAGTTCTGCATTTTTAATATGAAAATGTTCAAACTCAGTGCAATCTTCAATCTCATTTTTCACTAGAATAATATAAAGAGAATGGGAATTTAATAATAAAATTTTTTACGAATAATACAAGAAATTAATTACTTTTTAAATAACCTTCATTACTTGATTCTTCTTGTTTTTCACTTTTGATATGCATATTTCGAAACTCAGTGCAGTTTTCAGTTTCATGTTTCACTAGAATGTACAAACAAAAAAAAAAAAAAAATTATAATTACAAAGATATTGAAAATACGAACAGTTTTTAAAAAGTTTTCAGAGTAGTCTGAGAAATCAATTATTGCTTATTTAACAATAACTCACCAGAACACATTAATTACTCTAAATTAATCATTTAATAATAATTCTAATATTATATTAAGCTATTAATCCTTTTTGGCTCCCTTCAAGGTTGTTTACACAGTCCGGTAATTTTCCTGCAGGATTCCTCATAGTTTCAAGACCTTTATCCATAAAGCTTTTGCGCAAATAAACCGACTTATTTCCATGGGGAACATTTTGAATATGCTTCAGAAAAAATCTTTCTCTGAGGTCTTCTTTCAAAGATCCTTGTGCTTGTGCATATAATACGAAAAAGTAGAAGTCGAAGAACATTTTCAAATGGCTTGCTTTTATAATGTAAAAGTAAGGTTTTGCCTTCTAAGGAACTTTCCAACAGTTCTTTTAAATCCTAAACAAAATTAATGGAAAATTAGAGCAACTAGCAGGAGATTACAAAAATGCGGAATATTAAAAAAAAAAGATTGTGACTTTACTAACGGATAAATTAATCTTATAGAAGCCGTTTTTGAAAGTATCAGATTTGATCCAAATAAATCATCAAAAACATCATTTCGACAGTAAGACGAGATTTAGCATCAAGATCTAGCTATTTATAATTATGGAAATAGATTTTTGACAGATCATTATCAATATTACAGCGACAAAACTAAAGAAAATTTATACATATTACAGAAAGCAAAAATTTAGTGCCCGTGAGACTCAGCTGGTAACTTAATTATTATAAACTTAACAAATATCGAACACAGTTTATACTCACGATTTTGGGTTGAGTTAAGTTGAGCTCATTAGAACTTTTAACTTGACGTTATATTATGGCAACGTATAAAGTTACCGTACGTATCTTCTCTTACGAGTATTCACTTCAAGGTTTGAAGTAGATGAACACCTTAACTACTTTCTAGCCAATGCCAGATGTTTGGTTGTTGTTGGTAGCATGTATTTTGTACTTGGTCTTGTTCTCGTTTACAAGTTCTACCTTGAAGGACACGGCTTCTTTGAAAATAATTATTGAACATTTGTACGATCTACTACCGGATCAAACGAGTTGGGTGCATAGAAGAGACCATTGCAGTTTATAGTTATGTGTTGAATTCAAAATTACAATATGAAACAATTTTAAACAAACTGTAAGTTCAATAAAAGATTTCTTTTTAAGGAGCTACTAAAAATTGCATTACAAAAACTTTCATAAATAATTAAACAGCACCCATTAATACGTCTTAATTAATCAATTAATATTTTTTTTACTTTGTTATACAATTTTAAAATTAAAATATCTGTATTAAATTTTTCCAATTTTGCGGTATTTCTTCTTAAGACTTTGCACGCCGTTTAATAATTTTCCAGTTAGATTTTTCAGACCAAGACCTTTGTTATGCACCCTTTCACGCAAATAAACCGTCTTCTTTTCCTTAGGAAACAAATTAATTATTTCATCTGCCCATTTTTGATATACTACAGCAAAAATCTTTCTCTTAGGTTTTCTTGCTAAAATCCGTGTGGATATAATTCGAACAAGTTGCTTCCGATGGTAATTTTTCAAGGGCTTTGTTTTATGATGTAAGATTAGGGCTCTACCTTCAGAGGTACTTTCCAGCAGTTCTTTCAAATCCTAAAAGTTAAATGGAAAATAAAATACATAAATATACATATATCTAGAAAAGAGTTAATTATTCTAAACTAGACGATCGGAACTGGTTTCGGGTGTATTTCAATTTTATCTGTGTCAAGCATTAATTTTTCATTTCGGTCATTTCATAGCAGCTTAAGTACAGACGCCAATGAAAAATCAGAGCCCGTGAAACCAAACCAGAGCTTGTGATATTATAAACTTAAAAAAATATTCAAAAAAGTTTATATGTACACTTACGATTTTCCAAAAAAGGAATTTCCTCACTTTCACTTGTTTCAGATGAAATTTTCTCGGATATTGGAATTGAACAAAAAACTGAATTCGAACTGCTTGCTATATCGTCAGCTAAAGGTCTCACTTCAAATGATAATTGAGAATCATCTAGCGTTGAGGGGAAATAGAATAAAAGTCACTTGAATTTATATCAATTTAAACAATTTTAAAGCTTTGAATTAACATTTTAACTCCAACCACTTGAAAATTTTGTTTCAGAATTGTATACATGAATATAATGCAAGAGAAACTAATTACCTGTTATATTATCTTCACCATTCGATTCCTGCGGTTCTTCATTTTTGATATTAAAACGTTCAAACCCAGTGCAGTCTTCAATTTCATGTTTGACTAGAATGGATGAAAAAGAAAAATTAATAAAAGCCAACTCAAAAAATATTGAAAATACGCACAGTTAAAAAAAAAACAGAGTAGGTAGTTACGAAACTTGGTTATAGTTTTGAGAGGCAATTAGAAAACTTTAAGGCTTATTGTAAAGCAAAGGCAATTTTTATTTGCTTACAACTTATCACGACTCATTTAAGCGAAAATAAATAAATAATATTAATACGTAATGTATTTTTGTTGTTAAGGTACATAAGCCTTTAAAATAAGTTTTTTTTTTTTATTATGAAGGAACGGCACCACTTCAATCATGTGTGTGTACGGGATTGATAAGTCGACATCTCAATTCATCTGAGATAGTTTTTGTATATGCTGTGGCTCTACATTGATAATCACTGTGATATTTTGAACATCTCCATGTATCACCTGCTCTTTGGCTTTTATAAAATATAAAAGTATGGTTTTGAATAACCAATGTAGGACGACCCTGTCTGGAAACACCAAAAACGCCTGGTATATTATATAGCTCATCTGGAAAGAAAGTTAAATTATTATATCATGTTTGAATACATACTTAAAACTTGATTGTTTCTTACCTGATATTTCCTTTTTCGTCTTGCGTTTCCAATGCGGTTTTGTTAATTCATGTCCACGGTAATCTGTAATAGTTTGAAGAAATGTTTTTTAAAACAAGTCGTTTTTTGGATTACCAAGATTTTATTAAAAATATTCGCTTTGATTTCATTTAGGAGTACACTAACGATAAATGATTGAAGAAATTGTTTAAATTGTGACATAAAAGGAAAAGATTTTGGAAGACCTCAATTATAAATTAAAGTGAACATGTTTGTAAAGGAACCATATTTGAAAAACGTATATACACGTATATGGAACGGCCGAACGAGTCACATAAAGGTTGGAGAATTCCTTGGGCCATCGTTTTGCGAAGCTAAATACTGCATTAGTTTTGGGAATCATGTCGTCTATATGTGAAATGAAGGTAATATGCTTTGTTCGCTGATGGAATGAAAGTTTGGAGAAAGTTGTTTGCAAACGCATCACAAATTTCAGGAGTACTATTTAAATGGAGACTTAGGCGAACCTGTTCTTAAATGGCATGCAAGGGTAAGACGACGCGCTCACAGAAAAGCACATATATGTACATACGCGAACAGAATTAGAGAATTTTGAAAACACATTCCTTAAGTTTTTCTGGTGGAAGCACTGTGCACACTCAAATTCGGAAATTTGCAGCAGTTAAGTAACTTTCAGTTTTTAGGTCAGTTTGTCTTTGTGCGCAATCACCACTTAAAGGCGCCATGAAAAAGCAGAGGTAGCATTTTAAAATAACATTTCGTGCTAGCAAGATAATTTTACATTTCATGATGACGATCGAGAAGAGGGAAATGGGTTGGGCTCAATTTCTCTTAAGTACTTGGAGTGAATTTCGACACAGGCTGAGGCTAGTAAACTGGATTTAGTTTACTAGCCTCAGCCTGTGTCGAAACTCGACACCACTACCACTGGAAAAATTACTTATCATAATGTTCATATTTTCCATGAGATTAAATTTTTAAATTTTAAACTGAAAATCATTTTGTTTGGTTTCAAAATAATTTTTGTTTTAAATATTCAGTGTAAAATGGTACTTTAATATAAATACAACAGTGTTTAAAGCTTAGATAAGACGGTCAACGTAAACGGTCAACGCATTGATTCCTTGACGTTACCAAAATCATAGTCAATAAACTGTGTCAACGCATGAAACGTTGACGATCACACGAATGACGCCACCCATTCAATGTTGCCTCAAAATGACTTGACGTGTTATCTGTGTCAACGCAATTTGGTGCCAACGTATATTGACACTTGAAATGTTGACGATTACACTAATTGACCACATCCGAATACTTTAAGCGTTGACGCAGGGTTAACAAAAACAAGAATCAATAATTTTGTACGATGACGATCACACGACATTGGATGAAGTGTTAATGAACAATACAATGTGGATGGATTTAAAAAATCACTTTAGAAATCTGAAGTATTCAGTTATTTTATCTGTTCAGGATAAAAGGTGATTTCAGGCCAATTGGGTGACATTTAGATAGAAATACAGCTTTTCTGTCCAAATATAGTTCGTCCCGCATCTGTCAAGCATTCAACTGTCAAATTTTATTGAAGGATGGCTACGATGTCTATGGATTAAGAAACCTCTACAAAATCAGAAATGTTTGAAGTTTTTTTACTGCTCCGGAAAAATATTATTTTAGGGCAATTGGGTGAAATATATTTGTAGCGTCAAAATATAGTTCACCCGCCATCTGTCAAGCCATCAACTGTCAAATTCCATTGCAGGGCTACGATGTTGATGGATTTACGAAAATCTAAAGGATCTGAATTTTTTAAAATTTCTTTACTGCTCTGGAAAAAAGTGATTTGAGTGCAATTCAGTGACATTTTGATTGAAATATACTTTTGCCGTCAAAATATCATTTATCAAGGCATCAACTCTCGATATGATAATTATCCTCAAAAAATGCAAATTTTTGGAGATTGAGATGAAGGTCAACGCATTGGTTTGGAAATTCTGAATATCAAAATGGAAGGCAAGGGAAGGTTACACGGGCAATGAAAATAATCAACGCTTGACCCTTAAATTCGTGTCAACGCATGGACAGTGCTTTGCGTTGACGATCACACGACAAGACAACTTTGGGACAGAATTTTACGTCATTTTGACATCAGAGAGTCTATGTGTTGACCATTTGCGGTGATTGTTTAATCATAGCTTAAGTAAATGATTTTGCACACCTCCGTGACTATATATGGATCTCCAACCATATAAGATTTATCGAAATCGGTTCAAGTCTTTTTCGATAAAGTTACATATGAGTCATTCCATATGAAATAGTCTAACCGAAAATGCCAACCCTTTTTAGATTTGTTTCAAACTTCGAGAGAATATTCCTTATGGTTCAAAGGAAATATATCCACCGTCTTTTAATTTCCCATGCCTCATTCCCCTCCCGTCTCCATTCAAATCTTTTAAAATCGTTATTTTAGTGCTCTAGTATTTTTGCTGATTCCCCTAGTTATTTAAACTATCCAAAATGCTTTCATAAATGCTTCTTTCAAGAATAACCCATGTTCAGGTAAAATTTTTGCAAATTTATATTTTCTGATCTTAGAGCCGCATAAGACTAAATGATTTTTTCCAAAATGTTATTCCTTTCATAATTACCTGTAAATTGTGAAGTTTCTTCCGTTTGTTGCATTTTGATGTCAAATGTTCCATACTCCGTCCAGTCCTTATTCTCACTTTTAACTGAAATGTATGAAAAATATAAATCAATAAAACTAAATTCTGAACTATTAAGACTTGTGAGTTAAATCTAGACGAGTTAAAATTAAAAATTATGTTCATATGCATGCTTATAAATGAAGGACTTAAGAAACAATTTAAAGTTTTACACTCACCATACTAAAATTGAAGCATTCTTATTTGATTTCTCATTACTTTTAAAATTCATAACAATATAGAATTAACTAATTTCTAGGGTTGTAAAAGAATGCAATCTTTTGGGAATGCAATCGTTATTGACTTTATTTAAAAGATTGCATTCATTTACTTCACTTTGAGACTGCGACTTCAAATTATTCATTTGTGTAAAAAAGATTTCAGTCATTTCTTCCCCCAATCATTTTACAACAATCAAATGAATGCAATCATTTGAGAATTCATGCATTCTTTTGCATTCCTTGCATCATTTTACAATCTTTACATTCATTTGCATTCTTTTGAATTCAATTTCATTTTTTGCATTCATTTTACAATCTTTGAACTACATATTTGCATTCGTTTGCAGCAGTCTTTGCATTCATTTTCATTCTTCAGCGAAAAATTTAATACGATTTAAAATATGGCAAGATAATTTAAAACAATGTTAACTAATGCATAGAATGCAGGAAAATTCAAATGAATGCAAAACATCCAAATAAATGCAACTGAATGCAAAACTGCAAATGAATGCAAATAATTCAAAGATTTTAAAATGAATGCAAAAGATGAAAATGAATGCAAGGAATGCAAATATTGTAAAATGAATGCAAAGAATGCAAAAGAATGCAAAGAATGCATGCATTCTCAAATGACTGCATTCAAATTGATTGTTGTAAAATGATTGGGGGAAAAAATGATTGCAACCTGTTTAAGGCAAATTAATGGTGATTGAAGAATTGGAAGTCGCAGTCTAAAAGTGAAGTCAAGGAATGCAACATTTCAATTGAATTCAATAAATGATTGTATATGATTGCATTCACAAAAGATTGCATTCTTTTACAACCTTGCTAGTTTCTATTAAATAATTAATTTAGTGAGTTGTCTGTTTTTGAAATGAGCTTCACTAATGTGTGTGTTTGAGATTAAATTAAAATTGCAAGTAAATTTTATGTATGCAGTTTTTCTGAATTGAAAATAATTATGAAGGTATACTACTTTGAACTTTTCCAGGTATCATCACTCATCTTACTACAATATTAACATAAATACTTATTAATTTTACATTTTTTTTATTTTACTGATAGCAAAATAGAAGAGAAACATAATTATATTCATACAATATCTACTCAATAACACAAATACATATTTGGTAAAATGCTTGTTGTTTCCGAAACGAACTTCAATCATGTGTATGTTTGGGATTAAATAGCAGACATCTGAGTTCGTTACAAATCAATTTTGTATATATAGTGGCTCTGCAATGATATTCACTGTGGTATTTTGCACATCTCCAAGTATCACCACCTCCTTTGCGTGGCTTATAGAATATAAAAGTATTATTCTCAATTATTACCGTTGGACGACCTTTTTTGGAAATACCAAAAACAGCAGGTGAATTATATAATTCATCTTTAACTGGAAGAAAGAAAAAAGTTTGGTTAATGTTATGTAAATTAGAATGAAATTATATTTGTATAATATTTATTTCTAATAAGGTTTGAACAGGGGTCATTCCGTAATTTTCAAAATGATAATCGTCAAAACGATAATCGTTAACGTGATCATCAATGGTTTGCTCCACGTAACTGAACCACTATCGTCTCGTCTATCTTATTCTCCAGAATGCACTTTCAAAGGTTTTGGTATTCTCAAACTGTGTATAAAATGTCATTTTGGCTGTCATAAAGGACAATCTGCGTTGTTTTCTTGTCTTTAGTGCAACAAAAAAGAGACACAAGACAAGTTGTCAAATTACAGTAGCTACTCAGTCATTCAATTACAGTCGCCTTCCTTAGGGATGCTAGATTTGAAAAATTTCTGTGCGGGACAGATTCTGAAAACTAACCCACCTTTTCGAAAAATTGAAAAGTCCTATAATTTTGCTGTACAGAAAATTAATTCCATGTTATTTAGGTACATTATTGCGTTCAAGTTGACCGATGAAAGCGACTTCAAGAGATTTTTTATGTTATATGCAAAAACTAGCAACAAAAGTGAGATGAAATTAGAACCACTAGAACACCAGCTTATGGTGTATATCCACTTTTATGAAACATTGGATCTTGTGAATAATAATAAAGCTAAAGCTAAAACTGGGATTTTTAAGTCAAAGCTAGGTCTTGTGTGATTAAAAACAAGCTTTAGCTAGAAACTAAAAGATGTCTTCTAGTAATAGCTAGTTTAAAATAGCTAAAGCTAGATTCTTCTAGTTTAAGCCTGTTTTTCCAGCTTAAGCTCCAAATGGTGTGATTAATAAAAGCTTAAGCTAGAATATTATAGCTAAAGCTACAAAAATTTCAAGATTCCTGGACCCCTGACTAGAAAGCGTTGACTATTTCTTTTTACATGAAAACAATGGGTCTTGTGAATAAACAAATAGCTTAAGCTAAAACTTGGATCTTTAAAAATCTTCTTGCGTTGCTTTTCGGTCGCAAAAAAATAATTTTAGCTTAAGCTTCTAAGCCAAAACATGTGAATAAACAAACGAAGCTAGAAATACTTAGCTTAAGCTAGAATTTTCTAGCTTTAGCTTTAGCTACTAGTAATAGCTATGACTAGCTAGCTAAAGCTGGCTGCAAAAATAGCTTAAGCTTTTTTTTTATTCACAAGGCCCATTAACATCAATCAATCGCTAGATCTAGCGATTAAAAGCTGTGCACCGAAACCAATTTTTAATTTGCTTGAGCGGTCTTCAGCTGAAATCGCTTGCTCACGCGGGTAAATAAAATAAACAAGTTAAATAGGTACTTCAAGTATAAATTAAATTGATAACTAAAAACTAGAAGAAATTTTATGTTACTGTTGTTTGTTGATTCAAAACATAAAAACAGTCCTTACATAAGGAGTTGTTCATAAAACTAAAAACTCTTTCAGAGCAGAGAAAAAAGTAAAAAAAAAATGAGCCTCTGAACCTTTTTTTAAAAGTTTATCCAAATATTGACAGATTTTTCGACAAATCTTACATTTTAATTTGAAAAGCACGATAATTCTAAGATATTTTTTAACTCTAGTTTATGTCAACGTTTAAACCAAATTTTGTTTCTTAATAGTTAAGTTAGCTTAAAAATCATTGGAAACGATACCTATTTAGCTAGCGTCTCAACGGTTTTGACGATAACGTTAAAGTTATCGCTCAAACAATAATCATTTTTAGTTTTAAGACCGCTTTACACGATAATACATAGAAGTCATATGACCTGTCATTTTATTTTTTGTATGACTTCTCAAATAAGCTTTCATTTCAAGCCAAGTCATACGGTTTTCCTTTTTTATGTTTACACGTCTTTACTTCGCATTTGATTTCCTCTATGATTATCTATGATTCTTGAAAACTCATTTTGAGAGCATCTTAATATGTATGTACATATGTACAATTGTACATGTATATGTATTTTTTCAGAATTGTTCTATCTACAAATTGAATATCCAAAAAAAAACACAAATTTTGATTAGTCAAAATTCTAATAAGAAATGCTACACTTGCGGGGTTAAAAAGAGAAATAAAGAAGCTTTAATCCAATAAAGCTCCAGGATTTGACTTAATCATGTCAGAAATTCTAAAAATGCTCCCTCGTAAAGGTTTAATTAACCTCTTTTATATAATAAAAATGCCGCTCTAAGGTTAGAATATGTTCCGAGCCAATGGAAAGTTGCGGAAGTCATAATCGTTTTGAAACCTGGCAAATCATCTCATGAAAAGAACTCTTACAGACCAATTTCGCTTCTTCCTATAATATCGAAAGCTTTTGAAAGAATACTACTCCTTCGCCTGCAGCCGATAATAGAAGAAAAACAATTAATACCTGAATATAAGTTCGGATTTAGAAGCAAGCATTCGACCATTGATCAAGTGCATAGGATAACTGACGTAATTGAGAGAGCTCTTGAAGAAAAGAACATCTGTTCGACGGTCTTTTTGGATATGTCGCAAGCGTTTTACAAGGTGTGGCACGAGGGCCTCAAATTCAAATTAAGAAAAGTTCTGCCTGAAGGAATGTATAAAATTCTAAACGAATATCTGCAAAAAAGACTTTTTCGTGTAAGACACGAAAATGAATATTCTAATTTCAAATAAATAGTGGCTGGGATACCACAAGGTACCTTCTATTTACACGTGATATACCTCAAACGCTCAAGACACTATCGTAGCAACTTTTGCTGATGATACTGCTATACTAGCAGTAGGCAAAACCATTAACGAAGCTACGATTAAATTACAAAATGCTCTTAATAATGTTAATGAGTGAACAAAAACATGGCGAATAGCGCTCAATGAACACAAGTCAGTCCACGCGGACTTTACGTTTAAAAAAATAAATCGATTGCCCGTCTTTCTTAATAACGGTCGTGTTCAATTTGCGAATGAGGCAAAGTACCTGGGGAATGACTCTAGACGCGAAATTAAAATGGAAGCCGAGCTTATAAAAGAAATGCGAAGAATTAAAAAGTAAGTTAAGAGATATGAATTGGCTTTTCGGTAAATATTCTAAGCTTAGTATTGATAATAAGTTGATTTTATACAGACAGGTACTTAAACCTGTTTGGACTTACGGTATACGGTCTGGGGTTGTATCTGCGATACAAATTTAAAGAACATACAAACGTTTGAAAATAAATTGCTTAGGTCATTTGTAAATGCATAATGGGATATAAGAAACGAAGATCTTCACAGGGATATCGGGATTCCTACGGTTCGAAACGAAATAAAGAGTTTCGCACGAAAACATAGAAATCGGCGATTCAACGATTATTGACATTCTTTACGAGTCGAATTTAGTACGCCGCACAGTGGCACGAAAAGCTGAAAAAGTGGACATCGTACTGTAACTTTTGAATAAATGGATGGATTTTGATGATTTTTTCGCCATTGTGTTTGTTAAATAGTATGGATTAATAAAACATTGGAAAATATTTCATAAAGCATACGATTCCATATCTAGTAAAGTACATTTGAAAAAAAAAAAAAAAAAATAACCAGCATAAAAAAATGGAATTTTAAGGTTTACTATATATTAATTTAAATTTTAAATACTAACATCTTTAGTTAAAAAATTGTTCCTCAAATAATCAAGTAATAAAAATTTTAATTTGTTTTGTTGAGATCCATATACCCATTACCGATAAATTTAAAAATCCTCAAAAATTGAATCTATAAAAGTAAATACTAAAACAATTTTTCTATCTGTTTTAACTATAGATAAGGTATGTAGATACTTATGATTGTATCCAATACTATGATTTTTTTTATCAAAATGATGCACAATTTTGAAAATGAGCCTTTCTTCAACTGTTATATAAGAGAAAATGATATTTTTTCTCTTAAGAACATTTCAAATACCCCTCTCTAGAATATTTATAAAAGTATTATATATGTATTACATGAATCTATGTTCATATGTACGTACAATATACATTATATCGCTTTTAAAAATTAATCAATTTCAAATATTGTTTCCCGATACAAACTGCTGAAAACTAACATAAATAATTTAAAATCCAAATAAATAGCCTTAGAAGCATTCATTTTATTTCACAAAATTTCCTTAAGAAAATTGTGGAAAATTAAGACATGCAATAGATAAATGAAAAACAGGTTCAAGTAAATTTAAAAACAAAAGAATAGTATTCAAAATCTAAAATAAGCTTTAAATGCTATTTTCACTCTCGATATCGTCATTCGGATCTGATGGATTTCTCGGAGAAGAAAAGAGAAACCGGAAAGATTTGAAAGGAATTTAAAAGAAAAATGTTGTTCTTCTAAAAACCGTTACACATTTCGTTCAAACAAGTAATCTCACGCTTTAACATAGGTTATGTTAAAGCGCTGTTACGAGAACAGCGAAAAATGGATATTTTCAATTTTCAAACGGTTATATCCCAGAAACATGACGTGATAGAATTTTTCTGACTTCAGATTTGAGTTAAGCACACCTAAAAATACTGTAAAAGTATATTTTCTTTTCTGTTACAAAAAAAAAGAAGACATTTGAGCAATGACCAGTATAAAAGTTAGAGATTTTTTAAAGCTCATAGGTTAGCGGGGTCGGATCCAGTCGGATCCAATTCTTGTTAAATATTACTCACCGATAGCATGAAATTCCCTAAAGGTGAATTAGAAAGCAGGCATATGTAAGCATTTTTTTAAAAGCTTGTTGGAAGTTCTAGATATTTTTTTTAAAAAGTAACTTTAAAAACAGGTGTTTTCGAATGGACCAATCTTTAATTTATTTTTTTTTTAATTTTATTTTTTTAAACTAATCTTCCTTAGTCGAACAAAATTTATTTCATTGAGTTATCTTAAAAATTGAATGAAAGACTCGAAAAACAAAAAATATCTAATATCACATTTTTTTTCGGCTTACAAAAAAAGTGTTAACTAAAGCCATTATGTCAAGAAAACCGTTATGTTTACAAACAAAAATTTTATAGCTTATGAAAGAGTGGACAGTTTTCAAAATATCACATATAAGAACTATGTTCATATTACAAAAAAAAAAATCACCTCATGACCGGAAATTTGTACTGATCGTTCCACTGTGCGCCGTCTACGAAGAACAAAACCTTCCAACTTGGTGCCGTGAACACAAAACCGCTTTAAAATCGCGGAATAAGAAGAAACTTTCACCGGAGAGTTACCTACAACACGTTACTTAACTTCGTTAAGAATAAATTGCTAGATTAGTTTCAACTAAGTTGCAATCGGGAAGTCGAGGTGGTTTTTGTATAGTAAAAATCTAACACTTCTACGAGCACGCGTGTTTCGGCCCTCATAGAGCCTTATGCAGGTTTTGCACCTACCCACGGGAAAAAAAACAAATTTTCCGACTGTTGAACAATAAGAATGTTACTTAGACCGAATTATAATTATAAATTTTATTAATTTCCTAAATGAGATGACCAATAGTTAAACTTTAAGATTTATCACAAATATTATAAACAGTGTATGAAGCAACAAATGAATGAATAAAATTAACTTACATGTAGGACATTTTCTCAATTTGGATCTGCAAACGGCTTTAAAATTTTTAAACTCTGAAGACATGTCATCATAACTAAAATAAGCATCTGTAAATATAAAAATTAATACTTTTAAAATTTTTGTACATAAAGTAAGAGACTCAAATAGCATATACGAGAATGTATGTATGTATGTATTATGTTAATATAATATTATTTATTTCAAATGTTCATTTTGCAGTTCTCACCATCTAATCTGTGAAGTACCTATCTTAAATTATAGTAAAATGTGGCCAATTTCATAAACATACACTAAAATCGATTTTATATAAACCATAAATTACGTGACCATTAACATTCTTTAGTTTCACCAATATGCATAGAAAGCGGAAATGTTCCGGATATTTTTGTATGGGTGAGGGACCAATCCACTTCCTTCTTCCTCGCACCTACTTTACCTAAATCCTGGGAAGCGCAATGGATCCGGAGTATACTCTTATCGCCAATCTCACTCGAATATAATTTCTCCTGAAAATAGCTTCGAACCAGTTTCGAAATATTTTGAGAGAATTATCAAAGGGCACGGTAGTGCCCAGCCAAGTAAGCGGCACTACCCAAACTCAGGCGATTTTAAATCCCCTTCTTACTTCACTATCAATAAAGTCAGAACCCTCAAATTCGCAGTATTTGCTGAGGTGATCGGACACAGGTGGCTCACCAAATTTCAACCCTTTAGCATTGGTAATTCCCGAGATATAGGACTTCAAAAACGGCTACAACCGTAACTGACTGACTGGCTCACTGACACATTATCAAAATTATAGAGCTTCCCGACACCATAGAAACTTGAAATTTCGCACAACGGTAGGTCCTGTGGTGCATACAAAAGAAAAAATCAAAAATCTGCAATTTTCTATTCGAGGGGCGTGGCATCCACCCACTTTCCTAAAAATTCTTATAAACTATATGGAGTACTTTTGATTGTTGTAGAACGATGAAAATTGGCAGATCAGTAGGGTTTGAAGTATTTCGAAATAAAAAAAGTCGAAAATTTGGAATTTTGCATTCAGGAGGCGTGGCATCCACCCACTTTCTAAAAAATTCTTATAAATTAAATGGAGCACTTCCGATTGTTGTAGAACGAATGGAAATTGGTAGATCAGCAGGTCTTGAAGTATTAAGAAAGACAAAAATCGAAGATTTGGAATTTTCCGTTAAGGGGGCCGGGCGTGGCATCCACCCACTATCTCAAAAATTCTTATTAACTATATGGAGCACTTCCGATTGTTGTAGAACGATGAAAATTTGTAGATTTATATCGAAACAACTCCAAATTATGACAGAAATTAGGTATTTAATGATTACTGATTAAATTTGTTTGGATTTACTTGGAAAGTTTTCTCTAAATTACTTACTCAATTACAAATTTAAAATGTATAACAACTTGAAAAATGAAGCCACCTAAATTTAATCAGTAACCATTAAATACCAAATTTCTATCATTATTTGGTTGTTGTTGTTTCGATATTGCTCTACTTAAGATATTTGGTATTATACATACTTCTTGAACTTAACACTTGACATATATAGTATTATAGGGTGCCGTGAAATAATGCCGAGCGAAATAAGCCCGAATTCCGAAATTCGGCTTTATTTCGCTTTGGTTAAGTGAAATAACCCCGAATTCTAACGTTCGGCCTTATTTTGCTTTGACAAAGTGAAATAAAGCCGAATGCTAACTGAGAAATAAAGCCGAACGTAACAAATTCAAAATGCGGCCTTATTTCACTTTTGCAAGTGAACATATACTGTAGATAACTTTTTTTTAAACCTTGTTTCCTTTTTAAAAATTTTAAAGTTTTTTAATTTCGCGCGAAATTTAAGTTACTTCTTCTTAAAACTTAAAAAACAAAAACCGCATAGTTTAAGTTAGGTACTTCTTTTTAAAATTTTTAAAAAGGAAACAAGGTTTAAAAAAAGTTATCTAAAATATTTGTTTAAATGTTATCAAGTAGACTAGCTTAGACTTCTTTTTATACCTAGTTTCCTTTTTAAACATTTTAAAAAGAAGTTAATTAAATTAACTTCTTTTTAAAATTCTTAAAAACTAAACTACTTTCTTAAAATAATCACAAAAATTTCTATGTTTGGTGACAAATTGTGTTTCCTTTTTATGTTATGAAGTAGTTATCTAAATTTTGATCGAAATTTAAGTATAAGTTGAAAGACAATGAAATAATAAATCTTTAAGTTAGCTTTAAAAATTATATTCATACGAACTATCAAACTGAACAAAATATAGTTATTTTTCTTTAATTTATCATATAAAGTAAATAATTACCTTACAATAAAAGGTGCAATAAACGAAATATGTATTTAATTTTGAAAAAATTCCGAGTCAAATTAATATAATTCTTAAACAACATGCACACAAAACATTTTTTTGTAAGTAATATTAACATAATAAATGGATATTAGGGTGTGACAGCTTTAAGAGACTCACACCCCTAGTCATTCCCGTTTGCGTTATGCAAATTGGAATGAATGTGTGGAACCTACAATTTCCTGCCAACTCAAAATGGTTAGATTTGGCGGGACTCCATACCAAGAGCCACTATCCCTTAAACAACTATTTTTCTTTTAGCTTCAATACGCTGGGGCTTGGATCCAGGCCTCAGTCCAACGAATTTACCAAATTCTGTGTTTTATCTTTATTTTAGGCGGATGAACTTTTTGAATTTTTAACTACCCAAACACGTAAGTCCTTTTCAAAAGTGAAATAAAGCCGAATCAGCATTATTTCACTTTGTCAAAGCGAAATAAGGCCGAACGTTAAAATTCGGCGTTATTTCACTTCAGCAAAGCGAAATAAGGCCGAATTTCGGAAATCAGTGTTATTTCGCTCGGCGTTATTTCACGGCACCGTATTATATGTAGATCTCATTACCTTTTTTAAGCTGACTTTTTACGCACAGGTTTTTTGTACATATGAGAACTTGGCTCTTTTTTTAACGTTTATGTATATTTTCTGATTTAATTTAAATTATCAGACTGTCAAGGTTTTTGAATAAATTAATGATATATATTTACATATGTACCGACATTTTTGAAACATTTCCATTAGATATTTCTAATCTATAACATAGCTTCCATATTAACCGCTGAAAAATTATATCGGAGAAACCAACGTGTTATTTTTTCAAAATCCTCTAGGTAAACTCAAGTGAATTTTTTCTATGGACAAAACACTAATTTTCCTTTGGAGAAAAATGGTCGATACGTACTTTTTTTAGGAATGTTTTCCTTGACTGGAGAGTATCACAGGAGGGAAAAATCAGGGGGCAGAATTTATTTGCGATAAGGCTGAATATTTATCTTTTTGCAATCCTACCTCTAGTGTTTTTATGCATTTTATGCAAAACACCCTGTATCATTTATCATACATTTCTTAGGCCCATTTGCTGATACAAAACTTAAATTATTTAAGTAGAACATAAGCGCTTATGTGACAGCTTACGCAGAGGAAAAAGTAGAACATAAATGCGTAAGTATGGTATCAGCAAACGGTTTTAGCCACTTGAAAATTAGACCAAGTTCGTGCGACCAGTCGTGCTTTTTATTTTAAAAGTATTTTAAAAGAAAAATAGTATTTATAGTACAGGTAAAATAGGATAAATAAAAAAAAATTAGTACCATCATGAAACTTGGTTAAAACGTTTTTAATATTTCACATGGAAGGGTTTTTTTTTTAGGGGGAAAGGGGGGGGGGGGGGAAATCGTGGTGTATCAAACAGAAAAATTAACTTTGGTGCAACCTAAGCATATGAAACATGTTTTTAAGGTAGATTTGAATGCTGAATCCAATGACATCAAAACCAAGTCGATACGACAGTTTAAAGTAAAATATTATCGAAAACCAGTAAAAAAAATAACTGTCCGTCGATGAAACTTGGCATCAATGGTTCATTTGTCATGAAAAGCAATAATATTTCGCTGGGAAGGGTGCTAAGATATGGATACAATTTTATTTTTAAGGAAGTATTACTTCACGCTGCTGGATCTGAAACTTCGATAGTTTTCAAAGTTAACGATATTTTTACCTGTTTCAATCTGTCAGGGGACTGATTTGGAATCCGTAGGACAAAGTTCGATGACTTTTATTTTTAATAAAACATAAAAATACTAAAGAAATGTAACATCATAAAAAGATATACATACACTGTAGTTCACTCGAATAAAGGCATGTACTAAACGGTGTGTTATGGCCACTTTTCATGGCCATAACAAACTTATGTGTTGACGGTATGCAAAGGTTTTTAATCTCTCCATGGAATACACTTACAAAAATTATTTCCTTTTTTAAAGACATTTTTCAAAGTCAGTAAAATACTCAAAAAGGTAAACAGTAAAATCGTTTCGCATGAATAAAGGCAACCGCAAAAATTGTGGAAAAGTTTAAAATTTTGATTTTATTGACTCCTTTATATGGTAATTATTATAAACAATAATGAACAAATAATTTAGTAGTGGGTATGACCACTGTTCTTTGAAATTAATTCCAAAATCCGATTTGGAACTGAGTCATACAAAGATTTTATATAATTCAGTGATATTTCGGCCCAAGCAGACTTAATGCCATGGATAAGTCTTTCTTTATTTCCGTACTGCCTCCCTCCTTCGTATACCTTTCGTGTAAGCCAACCCCAGAAATTTTCGATAATGTTGAGGTCAAGTGAATACAGCGGCCAATTCATCACTTCAACTTGTTGGCTTGCAATATACGACTTTACAATACGAGCAGTATGGATTGGTGCGTTGTCCTGTTGCAAAATCCATGCCCATGGCAAAGGTCCAAAAAAGTCCTTCAGCTTAGGAAAAGCTGATTTCAATACTTACTTGTATTTTATTCCCGTCATTTTTGTGCTTTGAACAGTAAGCTGCAGTGCTCCGAAATAGGTGATAGCACCCCAGACCATTACTCCACCCTCTCGGCTATGATGGCGTGTTATAAATCGTCCCTCTTTGCCCAAATCATGAAAATAAAAGTTGTAGCCATCCGTTCCATCTAAATTAAACTTCTTTTCATCCGTGAAGATAACCATTCGCAAATAATTTTTTAGTTTGACTCTGGGCCTGTAGTCCAAGCCATATGTTGTTTTGCAAACTTAAGTCGAAGCTCCTTATGCACGGCATTCAGTGTTTTTTTTTTTTGTCAGCTTTAACCTTCAGATGTCCAGCACTAAGAATTACAAGCCGAACAGTCGATTTGCTTGCATTTATCCCTGCTTAGAATTTGATTTCTGATGTGGAATAGCTGGAGTTAGATCTGTGGGATTTGTTGAATTGTTTTCCATAGGAAAGAGTATTTTTTAAATAATTGTCAACACAAATTGCACTACGCTCAATTTTTTTGCAATTTGGCGGTTCGAATAACCTTCCGTTTGGTAAACGTCTATTTTTGCCTTCTCGGCTGTATTTAAAATGTTTGATCTTCCCATTTTTAATCAAAATGTGTCTATTTTACGTTAACTTTACTGAACTATAATTTCGCACTAGTTTTCTCAAGAAATATTGATAAATGCAAGTAATTTCACAACTGCCTTTATTCAAATGAACCAAATTTCGTTGCTTAATTTACGACGCTTTTTGCAAACTTTGGAAACATCACGATTCTTGGTACAGCAGAGTGTTTTTTTAGAGTGCATTCTATTCAGAAGTTCCGAAACCTTACGTCGCTTTTATACAAAAAAAAAAAACTTTATTCAAGTGAACCGCAGTGTATGTAGGTATTATCTAACGTCAATAATTTGGGGGGTTCATTTTGGTTTTAGAACTAAAATAAGAGAACTGTAACAATTTTTCCCTTTGAATACGGGCAGGGGACACGTCAATGGACTGGAGTAATGAAATAATAAAAATAGAAAGATATCAATCAGATTACCAGTTTAAAAAAAGCAGATTAAATATGTACTTCAACGGCTTTTAAAATATTAACGGAGTCGTCAAAATTCCATCATTTTTAGAGTTACTTTCATAAAAGTTTTTTTTATGAAATTGGACAATAAACTTTTCATATAAAACGCATTACGAACGAATGTTCCTTAACGCAAACTGCTGAAGTCACATGTTCGAAAACATCATCTGCGGTGCAGCTGCGCAGTAAAAAAATCGAGTTGGCGATACAAAAAATGAGAAACCAGCGTGAGCGTGTTCGTAAATATAAAATGCGTTTGCGAGTAAATTGAATAACGTTCATAAAAAACCGATTTTGTGCAAGACAGGACGATTGCATATGACGATTGCAATCTGCGTCAAAAAATGACGATCACTTGACGATCAAATTGACTTTGATTTGACGTTTTCGAAAACGGCCTTTTTTCAGATTTTTATTTGCATCCCCTATAGTCGCTGCAGGGGTTAATTAAATTCCCTAATTTTTTTGCTTACTAGGTGATTCGGTGATTGGCAGATTTTACGCGAATCATCTACTATGCAAAAAAGTTTTTACTAACCCCTACAGCGACTATTATTTTTCATTAATTTAGAGCAGATTTAGCCCATCCAAGATGGCCTTTTTTTAACGACCACCCTATTGTACATACATATCGCCCCTCTTCTCACATACTGGCGTATACGTTTTTGCTATTTTTTAATATTTTACGGAGAGTAGTTTTTAGTTCTGTGTATAACTTCTTCTACCTTCTACATCTTATGGTACAAACTTGGTAAAAAAAAACGCGAAATTTTCACGCTCTTTTAAGTAATTGTCGATTTTATATCTGAAGGACTAGTTTTGACTAAAATATTGCTCAACGATTTGAAATTGATTAAATTTACATCAATTTGAGTACAAAATCGTCTCTGTGGACGAAGGAGTCTCCAAAAGACAGCCTTTCAATAATAATTTTTTAGCAAGTAGAATAACTAACAGTATAATAACAAATACAGTGTGATTGAGATAACGACAGTTCAAAACTCCTGAGCGTGTAGGTTGGGTCAAAAGAAGAAAAAAATTGTCTCGGAAGGGGGGTGCATATCTCCCCGTTCAGGCGGGAGGGGCAATAATCTAAAAATGTGACTTAAAAGAGAAAAACAAATATTTAAGAACAGTGGTTATATCTTGAGAAAAATCCTTTAGGCCAGAAATCCATTCTTTAATATTCTTTTTTAATAAGGTTTGATAGTTTTTGAACCATTTGTTTTCTAACACAGAATTTTGATAAAAACAATGATTGGGGAAATTATTATGTCTTGTATCTGCATTATTTGAAGAATGGAATCTATGTACTCGTGGACACAAAATAGCACTGTGTTTTGTTTCTATTCTGCAAAAATTAAATATAAACAGCCTAATTTATTAGATTTCTTAGACGGTAGACTATAGTTAGAGAGTTTCTTAAAAGATCTTAATAGTTGGAAATATGATTTATTTAATAAAATAAAATGTCAAGTTAGTCAAATCTTAGGCAACCAATTCCGTTGTCCAAGTTAGACAACTTTAGAACCACAGTGAATAAAATGCACGACTAGATCGCACGTACTTGCTCTTATGTTCAAGTTGTGTGAGACTTAAGAACTTTAAAAAATATTCAAGTTATTATAGAAAAAGTATAAAAAGCATTTAAATCGTTCTTTTAATTGTAAAAACAGTCTGATAAATAACTTAGAGCTCAAAAAAAAGTATGCCATCTGATTACTTGAAAAAATATGAATATATGCAAAAAAAAATTTTAAATCGTTGGAGCCGTTTTCTTAAAGATTAATTTTTTATATATAAAATTTTTGTAACATTTTTCAAAAAAAATTTTGGTATGCCAATTTTGAGTATACATATATTAATATACATTTAAAACTGAAATTTCAAAACAATTCATCAACCCATTTTTGAAATATTGAATTTTCAAAAAAAAATTTGAATCTTTTTTAAAAATCCAAAATTTATTTTCTCCAAAATTTTGATATACAGTATTATTTATATTTTAACAAAGCTTTTGCGCAAAAATTTTTATTGAAATCGGATGAGCGGTTAATGAGAAGACCGAAAATCAAAAAAAAACCGTCATATGGCAGGTACCGTTAATAAATGTTTTTGATGATTTTTTTTCTTACCAGAAAGTACACCATGTCTACAATAATACACTGATTTTTTTTATCAAAATCGTTGGAACCGTTTTTGAGATAAATAAGCTTTTTCTTAACGGTTGTATGGCAAGTACCGTTATTTTTTGAGCTAACAAACAATTTTAATTTCCCCTCTGGAGAAAAAACCTAAAGTTCAAAATTTGAAGAAAACGCTTCAGTGGTTTAGACTGTAGGTTGAGGTACGGACAGACAGACAGACAGACAGAATTTTGCCACCCACTTTTTTCGTGTTCTCTATCATCGTAATGTCATGTTTGATTGTTATCTCGATTTTTTTTTTGCACGAATCCAAAACTTGCCCTATAGTACCTATATCGCAAGTAAAAAAGTTAATTTATATCTTTGTGGAGTTGGACGGATGTCTAAAGTTAGAAACAGTTTATAAATACGACTGAAAGTAGTTAGCACTAAGTAGTAATACTAAAATGCATTAAATTTTTAAGAGTTTTGATTAGTGTGTAGGGAAAAAATTGCAGGAATATGGTTACAACTGCTTTATTTTGAAAAAAAATAATAAACAAAGTGAAACAACAGTCCTACGAACTGTTAAGCTTTATAGTGTAATAACTTTAGGAAATGAGCCTATTACAACAAATATAAAGTCTGCAAGCACAAATCTTGCAGAGTAAAGAGAGCAAGAATATAAAGAAATGATGGGCTGCCGAGTAAAATATTATTGATTTCGCTAATTGAATTCCTCTGAATTGTTTTTCGTTTAGAGATTAATTTTCGTCCTGCTTGAAAAAAGTTGCAGCAAATGCAATCAAAATACTAAATCAGCTTCGATTCTCTCGGAACCGGAAAGTCTTTAAAATCTTGGCGTTTACTAAAAACAACTGCATTCGAACCAATATCTATCATCATGTGACGCTGGAGTTTTGTTATTTGCAAGACAATCTAAGAATTAGGTTTTAATGGCAAATCTTGTCATTTACTTCAAAAACAAAAGTTAGAATATAAAAATTGTATGACTTTTGAGATTAATAGAACAAATGCAACTAAAATCGGGCAATTTCATGCTAATTTCTTTTGAAAAAAATGTAGGGTCTAGCTACAAAGTAAAAATCTTATACCTACACAAGTATCTTCATTGTAAAAGCAGCGTGTTTTTCCATAGCGAACAGTGTTTTTGTTTGTTTTTGTTGTTCACATATTAAAATATTTAATTATGATTATGAGAGTGGGGCGCTGAGATTCGACATCTGATCTCGTTTCCAATCATTTTTGAATGAGCTGTTCCCTTACATCTGAGCTTAGAAAAGTATTTGCTACATCTCCAAGTGTCGAAATTTGTTGAACTTTTGTTTAATATAAAAGCCTGTTCATCGATCAATAATGTGCGACGAGACCTGCTCGAAAGTCCAAACAATGCTGGGAGGTTAAATTCGGTTAGATAATTTTCAACTGAAAAACACATACAAATGAAAAAAAAAAATATGAACATAACTTGAACTAAATTAAGGAATGATAAGAATAATTTTTTGTCTATTCTTAACGTATGCATTATGCAGACGTAAGGTTATGCGTGGTGCAGTGAAAAACAGTTTTTAGATCGACACAAGCGGCCTAAATATAAGCACCTGACCTTGCAATTAATGGTTAATAACAAAATACACGCGGTGGTCTTCAAGAGCCAGTAGGATTCACTAAAATGGAACCCAAAACTATTGCTGGAATGGAAATTATCTCAAGATTGCAAACTCCAAAATCGAGAAAAATGTCGATTTGTTCAATGAAAATTGTTCTCACTTTACCAAAACCTAATTGAAGGTATTCGGGATTGGTTCGTACAAATAGTTTACGAGTCTGGCTATCAATTAAAGGACAGGAAACCTCCAATTTCAGCCATGGTCTGGATCTAGTAAAAAAAAAACCATACGATTCCTGCAGGATAAAACTAATGAAGCATGATAATGAAGAATAATAAATAAAAGTGACTATCCACTACTAGAACTACCCAGTAAAATACTTTTTCAAAAAAAAACTTGTCTTTCTTCCTTGAATTAACATTTATTACCAATTTCAATACGTGTGTCTATTCAGTTGACGCAAAAAAATGCATTTTTTGATGTGAAATACTTTAAAAGAGAGATTATTATTTTTTATTTATTTTCCCAACATTATAAAAAAACAATAAGCATCATCAAATGATACATTAATGCACAATATTTGGAAAAAATGGACAAATTCTCTTTGAAAATTTGTGTGATTAGATAAGATTAGGTTGATTTTTATTTCCTCATACATTTTAGGAATAATTTGGGTAATACAATCAATATGATGCATGGCATTGCCGTCTGCCTGATTGACAACTAAAATTATATCTTTATATAGATTAAAAAATATATAAAAAAAAGAGAGTACAGTCTAAGATTAGAACGCTTCATTTAAAATTTGATGTCTATATTTAAGTGCTGTTTTGCAATATGCATATAACTTTGTGACATCTATTTCCTGCAGAAGGCTTATGATTTCATTATTTGAAAGAAAGTCACTGCCTAGGATATGTCTTCTTTTGTTTCCCTCAATATCGCACATCGTCCAACAAAATGAAAAAAATCCTCGCGCTCTTCCAAGTTGCACAGGTTGCATAAAATCGGTAAGTCCTCTCGGTGAGGAATGTAGTTCAGATTAAGGAGTTCTCCTCTTCCCGTGCAGTGAACTTTTGGCTTGCTCAGTGTATTGTTCTCTTGCGGCTTCATCCAGAAGAGCTATTAAGCGATATAAGGTTGGTTTCCATGAGGTAAGGTTACTATAGTTCAGGTCAACACCCACCTGTTCGGCTAGTTCTATCCAGTCTTTAAACCATCCACTTGGGGATTGGATTGTTTGAAGAACTACTTTCTTTGGAAGACGATAACTTGGCATATCGAGTGCTTTGAGGATGTAATCGACCTGCTGCTTGAGTGTTTTGATGAATAAATGTGATAAACCCGTTTCCAACATGATCATGTAGTTTGGCGTACTCGAAGGAAGGTGGAAAATCCGTTTTATGTAAAATCTGAGCAGTTTTTCCACTTGTTCATATATTTCCGACCTCCCCACGCTTGCGCCGCATAAAACATAACCGATTCCGATACAGCTTCGAAGACTCTGAATTTACTGGTATGTGTAATTTCCCTATTTTTAAAGCATTGCTTCCATTCTACATTTATAGCTGTTTTCGCCTTAGCAAGTTTGTCAGTGAGATGTTTTTCCATGCTCAAGTTCTTAGTAAAGCAGACTCATAGATATTTGTATTCCTTCACCAACTCTATTCATTCCTCCGCCATTCTTGAAAAATATCACTTTGGATTTATTTAAATTTACCACTAGGCTCCACCTTATACAATATTCATTAAGCTTATTTATCATTAGCTGAAGGGGCTGCGGTGTATTCGCGAGTAGGACAATGTCGTCAGCGAAAAGAAGAGCTTTAATGTTAATGCCTGCGTACTCAATTCCTGCGGATAATGCTTCTACTATGTCTTCAATGAAGAGTGCAAACAAACTTGGACTGAGTGCACAGCCCTGTCTAACTTCCGATTTTGTTTGGAACCACTCTGATAAGCATTGACCATTCCACACTGCTGCTTTGGTAGTTTTTTGTATAAATTTTCCAATACTGTACCGAACTTAAGCGACGGGTTCTATCACCCTTACTGTGGAGTCTTGTAGTAGATGAATTGCTGGAAAGTCTATCTTCTCAAGGAATACGCTGCATCGGTTTCGCCGATGACATTGTTATAACAGCTTTGGGAAAATTCGAAGAAACTCTCTGTGATATTATTCAGAGAGGATTGACAATAACAAGAAAATGGTGTCTATCAGTGGGATTGAACATTAACCCCACAAAGACAACGATAGTCCCTTTTACTAAAAAGAGGCTTCTACCACGCATGAAACCTATCCGGTTGGCTGGTGAAGAAATCGACATCCAGAAAGAGGTTAAATATCTAGGTATTACACTAGATAGCAAACTTCTCTGGAACAAACATGTCGAGACAACTGTCGGAAAAGCCACAAAAGCACTCATGATATGCAAGAGACTTGCAGGTAAATCATGGGGCTGTAAGCCAAATATCCTGAGATGGATGTACACCATGATGGTAAGACCCATCATTACCTATGGGGCGGTCGCATGGCACAAAAGAACCGAACTTAGTACAGCTAGGAAATCACTAGATAAGGTACAAAGGCTCGCATGCATTTGCATCACCGGTGCAATGAGAACTTGCCCTACAGCAGCTATGGAAGTCATTCTGGACTTGACCCCACTACACGTGGCCATAGATAGTGCTGCTAAGGGAGCCATCATGAGATTTGAAGGAACTGGGACGGGGAAAATCATTGGTCTTAGGGAAAGACACTCGATTTGCACGTCCACAGAATCAAACCTTCTTGACATTCCAAGAGATGGCATGATTAAAAAGTATAACTTCGTTAAGAACTTTCATACGGAGCTAAGTAGCAAAAAAGAGTGGGTAGACGAAGACGTAAACTACACACTTAAAGCAAATACCATCAAATGGTATACTGATGGATCTAGAACGTCTGAGGGGACTGGGGCTGGAATTTTTGGGCCTAGAACCAAACTTTTCATACCGATGGGACAGTCCACCAGCATTTTTCAGGCAGAAGTTAATGCCATAGGGAAATGTGCAGAAAGAAATCTCGAAAGAAAATATAAAAACCAAAATATTGCTATCATGTCAGATAGCCAGGCCGCACTCAGAGCACTAAGCTCGTATAGCATTAGCTCTAAGCTGGTATGGGAGTGTGTGGGCAGGCTAAATGAACTGGGCAAGAATAACTATGTTACTCTTCACTGGGTACCTGGGCACGTTGGCATACAGGGCAATGAAGAGGCAGACTCCTTAGCAAAAAAAGGAGCAATGTCACCCATAATGGGGCCAGAGCCTTATTGCGGATTAGGAGAAAACGTGATTAAAAACAAAATCAAAACAACAGAGAGGGAGAAAAGATCAAAAACCTGGAAAGAGCTCCCTAAGCTGAGGCAGGCCAAACTTCTACTTGGGGATTACAACCAAGCACGATTCCAATCCTGCATCAGCTTAAATAGAAATAGACTTAGAATAATAACGGGATTCCTCACAGGCCACTGCAAGTTAAGGAGACACCTCCGAATTCTTGGCCTGGAAAACAGTGCCATATGCAGATTTTGCAATGAGCACGATGAAACCCCGAACCACATATTGGGTAGATGTGATGCACTTGTGCATCAAAGACAAAGGCATCTGGGAAATCACCAGATAGAGGAGAAAGAACTATCCTCTCTAAAAGTACTCCAAATACTCAAGTTTCTTAGAGAAATCTATTTGGAGGATGAGCTGTAGAATGAGTAACCTCATCAAGCTCTAGTAAGGGGGCACAATAGATCTTAAGGTCGCAGTGCACTTACACCCTTAAACTAATTCATTCAGTTCATTCATTCATTAAGCGACATTCCTTTCTGGTAAAGCTTGTAAAACAGGGCACTTCGATCCACGGTGTCGAAGGCAGCTTTAAAATCAACGAAAAATGCAAATAGTTTCTTATTTCTCGATAGAAACGAGTCGGCAATCGAGCGAAGTACAAAAATGTGATCGACGGTGGAGTATCCCGATCTGAAGCCAGCTTGGAACTCACTGAGCAGGTTATTAGAATGTATCCATTCATTTAAGCGCCTGAGCAGGATCGATGTAAATACTTTATATGACGAGTTCAAAAATGAGATTCCTCTATAGTTTTCCGGATCTTCAGTGCTTCCCTTTTTGTGGATTAGAAAAATCAAGGCATCGCTGAACTGGTTTGGAATGGTTCCTTCATCAAAGATCTGGTTGAATACTGCTGTCAGATTTAGAACAAGAGTATCTGTACCATATCTGTAGAATTCTGCGGGTATACCATCTGAGCCCGCAGCCTTTCCATCCTTTAGGTTGTTTATCGATATAGCCACTTCTTCCTTTGAAATTGGTTCATCTAATATATTATTTTTGAAGCCAGGTTTGACATACTGATTCAGAAACTTGTTTGGCACATCTGGGTTTAACAATTGCTCGAAATGTGCTTGCAGTCTATTTGAGTTGAGTCTCGGACTAATAATAAATTTTGTTCCATTAAGTTTACGGACCAGGTTCCAAAACTCAGACGACTTGTTACACCTTGCAAGCTGATGCGCTTGAGCTTCCGAATAATCTTTTTTCTTTTTTCGACAGAGAAGTTTATATTTCTGATTATTCTCAAGTTACCGGTCTTTTGTAAAATTTGTATTGGACTATCGATATGCACTCAACCAGGCGTAAGAAAGGCTTCTCGCTTGCATGCATTCCTTGTCAAACCAAGGTTCTCTATATTCGGTTCTTCCTCGACTGCTGTGCGGTATATGGTATGCTTCCTTAATACTTTTTTCAATTTTGTTCAGGCTTGCGTCGTAATCTTCCATCCTCAGAAGTGTATCTAGAAAATTTGTGTGTCTATTCAGTTGAAGCGAACTGTATATCTGAGTGACCCCATTAGATATTTCATGTCAAAATGAGCATTCTGAGAAAAGTAATCGCCTGTGGAGTCGTGGTGTATCGTATAAAAGAATCTATAACTGACCAATTACTGAAACTAGCTGACCTTTTATACAGATCATAGGGCCTTTCAGGTGGTATTAAATTCTTGTAAATTTCCCATTAATGAGGTGCCAAAAATCGCGCGTGACCTTGAACAATAATTTAAAAATTCATTAAAAAAAAAACTGTGACTGACCAATTACTAAAACTAGCTGTCCTTTTATATAGTTCTCAGGACCTTTCTGATGGTATTTAATTTTTGCAAATTTCCCATAAATGAGGTGCCAAAAATCGCTATGACCTTAAAATTTTTAAAAATTCATTAAAAAAACTATACCTGACCAGTTACTGAAACAAGCTGACCTTTTATATAGATCTAGAGATCTTTCAGATGGTACACTTTTTTGGCAAATTTCCCTAAAATGAGGTGCCAAAAATCGTTTTGACCTTGAAATTTTTTTTTAAATTCATTAAATATTCATAAAAAAAATCTATGGCTGACCAAGACTGAAAATAGCTGACCTTTTACAACCATGAAGAGGCCTTTAAAATTGCATACTTTTTTTTTTTTAATGACCCTAATGAGGTCCCAAAAGTTTTTTTTTGTGACTTTGAAACGAACTTCAAAAATTCATAGAAAAAAATCTATGGCTGACCAATTACTGAAAATTGTATAAAATTTTGGTTAATTTCCCTTAAATGAGGTGCCAAAAATCGCGAGTGACCTTGAGCGAGAAAGTTTAAGCCTTGATTAAAAGTTATCTAGGGCTGACAAATTTCTGGGACCAGTTGATCTTTTCTGACCAATTACTGACCAATTAGATGGGATATTTTTTATCAAATTTCCCTCATATGAGGTGCCAAAGGTTCAGAACTCAAGATATTGCCATTTTATTCGATCTTAAGCACCCTTTTTTTGGAGATTTCAAACAAAACAAAAAATCAACAAAATAAAGTCTCCAAAAAAGGCTGATAAGGTTTGCTTAAAAAGCTAATATTTGTCACTTAACAGACAATATTACTGCACACTTAACTACGACTTAGCCGAATGCAACTATTTCCGGGATGAAAACAGCTCCTTTGTTATCTCAATCTCAACCATCTTTAAGGCCAGAGGCAGTAGCGTAGCTACCGCGGTATCAGCCGTATCAATGATACGGGGCCCCCGAGATAAAGGGGCCACACGATAAAGAGGACTCGATGTGTGTTAGGAATTTTTCATTTAGAAGAATACGACAAACAATGTCGATTACAATTTTAAAATGTACTTATTTTTTTTGCATGCGTCTTTTCGATAGCTTTCCTACGTAGGTGTCCTAATATATCTCTATCTACATCCTACCAACTAAAGCTGAAAGCAGAACGTGCAACCACATTGCTTTTTTTATTGGAACGCGTGCCAGAGTCCGACAAAAATTAGTCGAAAATATGGCAAAACTAGAAAAAAAAATTCTTACAAAACTGAATTAAGTCTCTTAAGTCCTAATTTGAGCTAGGGCTTATATTTTTAGGAGAAAGCAAATCTTAATATGCACTTATAAAAATAGCTTGCTTTTTATCATACAATCAATAGCTTAGAGAAAAACCTGCAAGAACTTCATGACCAGTTTAGTCGAAAATATTTATTAAAATTTCATTAGAGCAACAGATTTTGAGAGAAACGTGCCACACTCCGACTGCGGCACACTAGGGTAAATGTAAAAACTGAGCGCACTGAGCGTTTTACCGTGTTTTTCTAAAAATCCCTGCTCTGCCGTTAATGTGTACAACTTTATGAGATAAAATTAAAAATCTTTTCAAAAAACAAACGGTTTTTAAGGTAATTCTAAAAACTTTATTATGTCCCTTTAACCGTACAAATAAAAGGCAATCATTAAACCGCCATAACTTTAAGACTGAAGCTAAGATTAAGCGGTCAACGTTAATGGTCCACGCATTGACTCCTTGACGTCATCAGAAACATCGTCAATATACTTTCAACGTAGACCGCGTCAACGCAAGAAACGTTGACGATCACACGAATAACGCCAATGGGTCAATGTTATCCCTTAATACGTTAACGTGTTATATGTGTTAACGCAATTGGTATTCTTTGGTGTCAATGAATTGATATGTGAAACGTTCACGGTTACACTACTTGACCACATAACATATGAACGTTGACGCGGAGCGGACAGGAACAAAATTCAATCATTTTTAACTTTGACGATCACATGACATTACCTGTACTCGTAGTACAATGGTAAATGCATGAAAAACCCTAAAAATTAGATATTTTTGAAGTTTTTTTTATTGCTTCGGAAAAAAGTGATTGGTAATTGCGACATTTGAATGGAAATAAACCTTTGCCGTCAAAATAAATTTCGTCCCTCATCTGTCAAGCTATTATAACTTTCGATGTATTAAAAATCTTAAAAAAAAATGCAAAATTTTCTAGACTGATATGAAGCTCAACGCAAGCTACCTTGACTTGGCAGAAAATTCTGCTGTGTAAGAATACAGTCAATGCGTTGGTGAACTTGTTCTAACTTTGTTGACAGTGATCACACGGCCAACGAAAATAATCATCGCATTGACCCCTAAATTTGTGCCAACGAGAGTGTCAACACAGCCGTCAACGCTTCGAAAGTATTCTTTAAAAAGTATTCAGCTTTGGGACAGAATTTTACGTCACTTTGACTTGAGAGTCAACGCGTTGAACGTCTAATCGTAGCTTAACTTATGTAAAGTTCCTAGATTGTTATACTTTTAAAATAAGTTGATGTTATAGTATAGGGAACAAAAAAGGTAGTGCCATTATCATTTAAAAGGGGGCCCCTAAAAGATTTTTGATACGGGGCCCCCGAAGTGCTCGCTACGCCACTGGCCAGAGGGGAACTGCTTAATTTGAATTTTAAGCTAGAGAGATCAGAAGAGTTTTCTTTGACTGCACAAAGCTCACACTGGAGAGAACATTGAATATTCTGAACGGAAGTGAAGGTTGGGAAGCTCTTACCGGAATTTGCAAGGAAGCCACTAGCTACAGAGCCAAAATAATAGCTGAAGAATTTTAAATCACTGCCTACTTTATTAATAATGAAGAATTGTAACTTATTTTCTACTTTATAAAAAAAAATCCTAACCCATGTATTCAATAGTAACTTTTCTTTTTAATTTTGTTTCTTTAAAAAAAAAGCATAATATTTTGAATTCATTATTTAATTGCCATCTGAGGTGACGGCCAAGGCCATACCTTCATAACTACTGTTAACTTTGAAATTATCATTACCTTTAAAGAAATAAAACAATCCATCTAATCTAAAATCTAAATCTATTATGGGTTATATTGATCGGATCATCAAGATAAAGTCTTCAGACTTAGGAAAAATAACACTGTATCATTGTTCGTTTTTAAAAGTGAATTGAAGTGTTAATGACCCTAACACATGAATAGGAAGCTGGTTTTAACCCCAAAGGCTGACAAAAAAAACCATCCGGACTTTTGTATTCAATATCACAATACATACACTTACAAACTCATATTTTGGTTATCATCCACTCCCAAAATTTGCTGTCGGCTCTTGTACGATATGAATTTCGGTCTCATCAGTGCCCCGGTCCATTTTAAGCCTTGAATAAACTAGGTTAAAACAAGGCTGATTAAAAACTTAAAAACTTAATTAACATTACTATTATTGCCAGCAAGATGGTTGCAAGCATTCAACGTGTTTGGACTAACTATTAACGTGAATAAATACGAGGATATCAATGAAAGATGAGAGCTATCACGGATTTCACAACGCCACGTAATAAATCACGAAGTGCGTCAGATCTTGGGGGCTAACAGAGTTCTTCTGAAAATTCTGAGGGCTATTCCCTAGTTATTTTTTTTAATTTAATTTATTTTTTTTTATTCTATTTTATTTTATTTTATTTAATTTTATTTAATTTTATTTAATTTAATTTAATTTAATTTAATTTTATTTAATTTTATTTTATTTTATTTTATTTTATTTTATTTTATTTTATTTTATTTTATTTTATTTTATTTTATTTTATTTTATTTTATTTTATTTTATTTTATTTTATTTTATTTTATTTTATTTTATTTTATTTTATTTTATTTTATTTTATTTTACTTCATTTTATGTTAACATATGTGTACTCGGGCGTATACGTACTTTTTTCAATATGTTTTACCCTTGCTTTTCCCTTCTGTTTAGTAGCATCTTTCATTTGGGCATTTAATTAGCATTTGACTAGCTGATAAACCCTCAGGTTTTCCTGTAACACAAGTCACCACCACTAGACGTGAAAAAGTTTCGTCTTTAGCCTCCCAGTGTTGACATTTTTTGTTAGCATTTAGATTTTTTAAATACAACCTGAATTAAAAGGCACGATTCAAAACGAATGGGAGAATATGAGAGAATTTGAATTTGCATGGGGATTAGAGATAAGGAATTCTTTAATTTCATAAGATCCCACGTAGTCCAGTCAATTTGTGAGCTCAAAAAGGCTTTTTGTGTCCGGGGTGCTGAATCTGAATCTGGGGTTTGCCAAACAAATTTCGTGACGCAACATGCAAAAAATGATGCAAAAATGCATTTTTTGGGAGTTTTTCACTAATGGCTCGAAAACTACCAATTATTCGAAAATTACATCAAAGTACCATTGAAGGTATACACAATTTCTAATAAATCTCTATTAAAGGTTTTTCCTGAGACAACCCATTTGGACTCAAGCGCTAGTCGAAAATTGACGTATTTTTACTCTTTTCGAAAATCCACTCGAAAGCACAAAGAAATTACTTTGTGTGACAAAATTTTTATTTTTGTCTGTAACATAAACCAAGATATACTTTTCTGATGGTCTTTGATGCACTGAGTTCGAATCTGGGCTTCGATTCTCGATATGTGAAGCAGTGATATAACAAAGTTATCATTTCCTTTTTCACAGAATTTCATCATTTTATCAGTTCACAAACACGTGGAAGGCGATTCCCGAACTTGCTATATAAAACAGCTGTCAAAGTGAGTACTAAAACGTAATAAAATAAAAAACCACCACTTGCTCATAGAAAAAGATGATTGTCACGTCATAGAAAGATCAAGATGGCGACTTGGGTGTATCAAATGAGCACAATTTTTTCTGTTTATCATTTTTCTTTGCACAGAATGAATTGATTGTGATAAAAGAATCATCGTATGAAAACATATGTTTTCATTTTTTCATACTTGGAGAATCGCATTTGGCGTGAAGGGGTTATCATATTTATCACTTCACAGTTTCGCAGATCGAGAATTGACCCCCTGGCCTTGGAAAAAAAGCATTTTTTATGCAAATTTGGGTTATATAATTTTTTCCGAAAAAATAAATGGTCATTCTGAAGAATGATGTATGAATATTTTGCTTCAAAATTCTTTTTGAATCTTTCAAATATCTCCATTCGTCTTCGAGAAATCGTAAGTTATCGTCTTACTACCTTATTCGAAAAATCCAGTCAATTTATGCTCAAAAGGGTACTTAGCGAGCAAATTGTGGTATTTTTCGAATTAGGTAGTTTAAAAAGAAAACTAAGGATTTCTTGAAGACGAGTGGAGGTATTTGAAGGATTCAGAAAGAATTTTGAAGTCAAATGTTCATACTTCAGAATGAGCATAAACATTTTTTCGAAAAAAATTATCTCAAGAAAAAAATATAACCCCCAAATTTGCATAAAAATGCATTTTTTTTAATCTTTAGATTCGAATATCTCAAAAACGTGCTATAGCAATTCCAAGGCCAGATTCGGACTCAGTGCTCAAAGACCATCAAAAAAGTACATCTGTTATAAACAAAAATTCAAATTTTGTCACACAAAGTAATTTCTTAGTGCTTTCGAGTGGGTTTTCGAAAACGGTAAAAATATGTAAATTTTCCACTAGCGCTTGAGTCCAAATGGGTTGTCCTAGAAAAAAACTTTAAGTAGAGATTTATTGGAAATTGTGTATACTTTCAATGGTACCTTGACGTAATTTTCGAATAATTGGTAGTTTTCGAGCCATTAGTGAAAAACAAAAATGCATTTTTGCATCATTTTTTGCATTTTTTCCATATTGCGTCACGGAATTTTGTTGGCAAACCTCAGTTTCGGATTCAGCACCCCGAAAACATAAAGGAGCGAACAAATCAAAACTACCCCACAGTTTGCATGGTAAAAATACAATACGCCTGGACTAACGGGTGACATTTAGTTTACGCTGGGGGAATATAGAAAAGATTGCTGCTTAGAGTGGGAATTAAACCCATACCCACAAATCCCTACTCTTCATACAGTGTAATTATACATTGATTGGTTCAAATTTAATTTAAAATCGGAGATTATGAAGACAATCAGGTAGTGCAGCGTAAATAACGACGCATGATATTTATTTCTTTTATACCGTTCTTAGACAAAAGTCAAAGACACCTATAGAATGCAGTTGGAATTTTTGTCATGTTCCTTCTACAGGCAAAAGCAGTTCTAGGAAAGTGGATCGTTTAAGGCTCGTTTAAGTCTCATTTTACTAAAAAGTACAGACACACGCATTAAGCAACAAACATGGACAATTTCATGCAAATTTCTTTTGACAAAAATGTTAGATCTAGCTAAAACGTAAAAATCGAAAATCGTATACGTACAAGTATTTTCACTGCATATGTAGTAGTTCCATATTGAATAATGTTTTTTGTTTGCCTTGTTGTTGCTTCCATTTGAAAATATTTGATTAGTTATGAGAGTGGGGCGCTGAGATTCGACATCTGATCTCGTTTCCAATCATTTTTGAATGAGCTGTTCCCCTGCATTTGAGTTTAGAATAATATTTGCTACACCTCCAACTATCAAAATTAGTTAAACGTCTGTTAAATATAAAAGCGTCTTCACCGATCAATAATGTGCGACGAGACCTGTTCGAAAGTCCAAACAATGCCGGCAAATTATATAATTGTAGATGCTTTTCAACTGAAAAACACATGAGGAAATGAAAAAACAAAAATAACTTGAAATCAAATTGTAAGTTTGAACTTAATTAAGAGCAGATTTTTCAATCACCAACTAAACTTTCAGTTAGTTTTGCTCGTTTCTGTAGAATAATTTATATATTTATTTATTTGTTTATTTATTATTATTTTAATTATTAATTAACTGACTATTGAAAAATTGGTTTTAAGTTGAATAAAATAAAAATATAAACTAATTCAAGAATGTTTTAAAAAATAATTCGCCTATTCAGCTATTCTTGATGAATGCATTTCTTGCATCTTTTGCTGCACAACATTTTGTGAGAATTCCTCTATTTAAGACCTCATGTACTTACATACAGCCTTGGCCTTGGCCAAAAGTATTAAGCACGTCTTTAAGTTGCCATAAATTAATCAGGAAGTTAATATTTAAAAAAAAATTAAGCATAGATCATTCCAGCTTAGAGCTCTCAGCTGAACTTGTTTTTTTTTTTATATTCTCGATTTAAAATATATTTGAATGGTTTGAAACCAAACAAATTGATACAAAAGAAAATTGTTTGCAAATAGACTCAGACTCTCTCCGTAGCTATGCAGCTCCAGATCATTACGCCAGCGCTTCCTACTCCGTGTGTAACAGTTGGTACCATTATTACTTTCAATATTTTATTTGTAATTTAAAATTATTGCATATTGTATTTTGAATGCTTTTAAAAATTTATCCAGTGTTAGTGTATCATAAAAAAAATATAAAGTCCTGCTTGGGATCAAATAAAATTCCTAGTTTGTTTCCATATTGTGCTCATATACGCAGATGCATCCAGAGAGATTGTCATTGTGATGGACGTTGATAAGTGCTCCCAAAGAAAACAACAAAAATAAGAAATAAAATAAGGAAAAATTGGAAATCTGTTCACCAAGTGAAATTATTTTGTTTAAGGACTGTGAAAAGTTAAGTTTCGAATCGCGTGTCATAAGAAGAAACAAATAAGATTAGAAAAAAAAAAAAAACGAAAAATTGAACCGAAGAAAAATAAAAGTTTAAACAAATAAGCAATTCGTTTGTTTACTAACCGTTGTGTGTGAAAGTTAAGAGAAAATACTATCTCTCTCCACAGAAATATTCCCTCCTGTCTCTGAAAGCACAGCTGAGGTGAGTACAAAAAGCAAACAGATATCAGAAAAAAAAAACTTAAATTTAAATAAATAAATTAATCAAAACAATTATCCACTTAAAACTTGAAAAACAACACTTTACATACAATTATTGACACCGAAAACATAGAAAAAAGCTATCCTATTATTTTAATATACTAGAATTTAGCAAAGTATAAAATAAAACCACACGAATAGACAAACACGGACCACGCTTCACTCTGACACTAGCTTTGACTTTGACACTAGCTTTTCGAAACATAACAAGCTCTTCGCGGTGACAGTTTAAAAGACAGTAGGGTCTTTAATTAAAAGAACCAATATGGAAAACAATCAAGTCGACTGCAAACTGGACAAACTTTTAAAAGCAATTCAAAACCTTGGGACAAATTTGAGAACAGAAATTAAAGAGCAAACTGAAACTTTAGAACAAAAACTTAACTCAATAATAGAAAAAAATAAAAATATTGAAGAGAAACAAGAACATCTAGAGAAGAAAATAAAATACCTGGAAAGATCTATGAAGAGAAAAAATATAGTTATTTACAATATAAAAGAAACTGAAAAAAGTAATGCAGATTTACTAGACACTGTCTTACACCTGTTAAACACTATACTCGAAGAAAGAACCAATAAATTTGAAATAGATTTTATTAGACATTTAGGAAAGAAAGGAGATAGATTCAGACCTATTCTACTTGGATTAACAACACAAATAAAAAAAGACATTATAATGAAAAATAAAACTAAGCTTAGACAATATGAAGAAGAAATCATTTACATTAAAGACGACTACATAAAAGAAGATTTTAACACGACAGTTCAAGAAAATAAATCACACACCAAACACCAAAACCATGAAATATTAACATTGGAAAATAACAAGGAAGAAAAAACACAACAAGTACCCAAAAGAAATCGACAATCTGACAACGACCCTTACGCAAATGACAATGAAGCAACATGTTCGACCAATTTGAAAAGACCAAAAACCAATGAAGGAATGAAAAACGACAAAATTAATAAAAAAAACAGTATTAACAGATTTTTTCAATATAAAAGAAGCAAAGTCTGACTCAAAATAAAAGAAAACCTAACATTTCACATAAGGACTACACCCCAAGCCGATTAGCCATCGTGGGGAATGACGGCCAACACCCCCCAAACTACCTAAAAAACCTAAAATACGAGGATAAATCCAAAAACACTTTAGACATATGCACATACAATGTAAGGACACTAGCTTCAGAAGCAAAACAAACTGAACTTAGACTAGCCCTATCATATACTGGGACTTTCTGAGTTAAAAATATTAGGACAAAATATAATTGAAAACGAAAAAGACATATTTTGCTATATCGGCGAGACAAAAGGCCTGCATGGAGTTGGATTCCTCATCAAACAACATTTAAAAGACAAAATAATAAACATACGGTTTTTCAGTGAGAGAATATGTAGCCTATGCCTTAAAGTACAGAACACGAAAATGACTATAATTCAAGTTTATGCTCCGACCAAAGCAGCTAGCGACGAGGAAATTTCGAATTTCTACAATCTACTGGACAAAGTATATAATGAGACAAAAACTGAGATAATGTATATTATAGGCGATTTTAATGCTAAATTAGGAAAACAAATTGACAGAGATGAAGAAGTGATAGGACCATTTGGCTATGGAGAGAGAAATAACCGAGGAGACCGGCTTATGAAGTGGCTAGAAGAAACAAATCTTAAATTCGGGAACTCTTTCTTCAAAAAGAAAGATCAACGGAAATGGACCTGGCTTTCACCAGATGGAAAAATAAAGAATGAACTAGACCTAATCCTGACAAATAGATTAAAAACTATAACTGACATCTCTGTATTGAACAATTTAAAATTTGATTCTGACCATAGATTAGTAAGAGCCAAAATAAAAATTAATCACATAACATTAAAAAGAAGTAAACAAACTCTTAGTATTCCTAGAGATATATCGATTGAAAATATTGAAAAATACAATGACATACTCAAAAGAGAAATAAGACTTAACATATCTTCGAATAAAATAGACCAAAATCTTCAAGACGCATACGATATACTTGAACATATAATAAAAGACTCAGCAAAAGCCTCAATCATGACATCAACTACTTCAAAACCCGATAAACTAACAGATGACACCAAAGCGCTCATAACAAGACGAGAGAAACTACGAAACAAAGATAACTTGACAGACCACGAAAAAAATTAACTAAAATACCTTCGAAAAACTATTAAAGTAGATGTAAAAAATGATATCCAAACATATAATGAAAGAATAATAAAGGATATTCTAGATAACACGAAATCTATCAAAAAGACAAAAGCATTTTATGAAGACGGAAAAGAGTGGATAGCATCAATTAAAAATAAAGACACTAGCTTCAGAAGCAAAACAAACTGAACTTAGACTAGCCCTATCATATACTGGGACTTTCTGAGTTAAAAATATTAGGACAAAATATAATTGAAAACGAAAAAGACATATTTTGCTATATCGGCGAGACAAAAGGCCTGCATGGAGTTGGATTCCTCATCAAACAACATTTAAAAGACAAAATAATAAACATACGGTTTTTCAGTGAGAGAATATGTAGCCTATGCCTTAAAGTACAGAACACGAAAATGACTATAATTCAAGTTTATGCTCCGACCAAAGCAGCTAGCGACGAGGAAATTTCGAATTTCTACAATCTACTGGACAAAGTATATAATGAGACAAAAACTGAGATAATGTATATTATAGGCGATTTTAATGCTAAATTAGGAAAACAAATTGACAGAGATGAAGAAGTGATAGGACCATTTGGCTATGGAGAGAGAAATAACCGAGGAGACCGGCTTATGAAGTGGCTAGAAGAAACAAATCTTAAATTCGGGAACTCTTTCTTCAAAAAGAAAGATCAACGGAAATGGACCTGGCTTTCACCAGATGGAAAAATAAAGAATGAACTAGACCTAATCCTGACAAATAGATTAAAAACTATAACTGACATCTCTGTATTGAACAATTTAAAATTTGATTCTGACCATAGATTAGTAAGAGCCAAAATAAAAATTAATCACATAACATTAAAAAGAAGTAAACAAACTCTTAGTATTCCTAGAGATATATCGATTGAAAATATTGAAAAATACAATGACATACTCAAAAGAGAAATAAGACTTAACATATCTTCGAATAAAATAGACCAAAATCTTCAAGACGCATACGATATACTTGAACATATAATAAAAGACTCAGCAAAAGCCTCAATCATGACATCAACTACTTCAAAACCCGATAAACTAACAGATGACACCAAAGCGCTCATAACAAGACGAGAGAAACTACGAAACAAAGATAACTTGACAGACCACGAAAAAAATTAACTAAAATACCTTCGAAAAACTATTAAAGTAGATGTAAAAAATGATATCCAAACATATAATGAAAGAATAATAAAGGATATTCTAGATAACACGAAATCTATCAAAAAGACAAAAGCATTTTATGAAGACGGAAAAGAGTGGATAGCATCAATTAAAAATAAAAATAAGAACAAGATAAATAGGAGAGATATCAATGAGGCTGCTACAACATTTTTCGAAGAACTTTTTAAATCGACTAGAGGAATAAATTTTAATATATCGACGTTGGAACAAAACCTAAGCTTAGACACTGTTACACTTTTCACGAAAAAAGATATTGAACAAGCAATTGACGATCTAAAGAAGACAAATGCATAGGAAGTGATGGCATTGTAGCAGAAATGCTCAAGTATGGAAAGGAATCTATTTCTTCAATTCTTACTACATTATTTAATAGCGTTCTTACAACACAACGAATTCCAAAACAATGGAAACAAACCACAGTTACACTTATTCACAAAAAAGGAAATAAAGATGATATTAACAATTACAGACCAATAAGCAACCTTTCTATGATCTACAAACTATTCTCCAAAGTTATGTACACAACTATAAAGGACACGTTGAATAGAAATCAGCCAAGGGAACAAGCTGGATTTCGAGAAGGCTTTTCAACAACAGATCACCTACAGACGATTAACCAACTGATTGAAAAATTCAACGAATTTAAAAAACCCTTATACCTTTTATTTATTGACTTTAGTAAAGCATTTGACTCAGTGGAACATGACGGAATATGGGCAGCGTTGACAAACCAAGGGATTCATCCCATCTTTATACATACATTGATGAACATATATACAGACAGCTCGGCAAAAATTAAAACTGAAAGAATAGGAAGAGAAATAAAAATAAAGAGAGGAGTACGACAAGGAGATCCAATGTCACCGCCCCTATTCTCTGCTGTACTGGAAGAAATATTTAAAAATCTGGCCTGGGACGATCGATTTGGCATAAATATTTGGGGGCAATATCTGAGTAACCTTAGATTTGCTGACGACATAGTGCTTATTGCGCCAAGTTCCGGACAACTACAGACTATGCTAGTAGAATTGACAAATGAATGCAAGAATTTTGGACTTCACATTAACCAGGCAAAGACGAAGATAATGACTAACCACTTAAAAACTGATATAATGTTAGAGAACGAAAAAATTGACTACGTAGAAGACTATATCTATCTGGGCCAGACCAAGTCATTCATCAATCAAGAGCAAAAAGAAGTTAAAAGACGCATCACCAATAGTTGGAAACAATTTTGGAGTATGAATCAAATACTATCATCAAACTTAAGAGATGACACACGAAAATATATACTTGACTCTGCTATTTTACCTGTTATGACATATGGACTACAAACTATAACTCTGACATCAATCTTACTCGAAAGATTAAGGATATGCCAAACCAAGATGGAAAGAAAATTACTTAACCTTAGAATCAGCCAGAGAGTGACAAATATCGAAATAAGAAGAAGAACTGGTTTAACGGACGTAGTGCAACGAGCAAAAGGACTTAAATGGAATTGGGCAGGACACATCTCAAGATTGCAGGACGAAAGATGGACAAAGATTGTCACAAAGTGGACACCACCAGGCAGTAGAAGACCAGTTGGAAGACCAAAGAAAAGATGGTCAGACGATTTACTCAAACAAAGACGAAATTGGTATAATGAAGCGAAAGACAGAGAACTATGGGCAGTGTTGGGGGAGGCTTATGCCAGATCATAAACTTTTAAGAAAAATTTCACTTATGAATATATCTACTCAGACTTTGCAATTTATATAAGGACAAAAATATCAAAAAAAAAAAAAACGTTATGAATGTAACAAAAATTGACTATATTATATACATATTAATTTATTGTAAGGAAAAGAAAATTGTAAAAAATAAAAAGAAATGTAATTAGATATAAGAACAAATTTGTTTAATGGCGAATAAAGTTTATAATAATAATAATAATAATAATACTGCTTTTAAAGAAAGAATCGAGAGCTCTTGTTAGTTGATCAAACACAGATGGCTCACCAAATGACAACTCTTTAGCGTTTGTAATTCCCGAGGTATGGGACTTTAAAAATCGCAAAAACTGTAACTGACACTCACTGACAGATCATAAAAATTATGGAGCGATTCCCGATATCGTAGAAACTTGAAACTTCGCATAACGGTAGGCCTTGTGGTGCATACAAAGGAAAAAATCAAAAATCTGCAATTTTCTATTCAGAGGGCGTGGCATCCACCCATTTTCTCAAAAATTCTTATAAAATATTGGTATTTAATGATTACTGATTAATGTTTGGTGGGTTCACTGGTCAAGTTTTTATACATTTTAAATTTGTGATTAAGTAAGTAAGTAAGGCCGTGTATCATTTGCGTTAAAAGTATGGTTAAATTTGATCCCATGGCTAAATTTTGACATTACTGAGGTGAATATAGACGAATATTATAAATATTTTTTTTCGCGGTCGTTAAGTCATGAATCCTATCGGGAAAGATTAAGAAAACTAAAATCTAATGAAAAGATTAAAAAAATTAGACAAAAGCCTTATAATAGATTTGAGTATGAATTCAAGAAAATCAAACAAAGATACATAATAATTTGTGGTGCAAAAGAATCAATGAAATTGATTGAAAATACTGTTTCAGATGATTCATTCATTGTTAGACAAATTTGAAGTGATATCATTTGTTGAAGTAATTTACTTCGAATAAATTTGTATTAGTGCAGGCTTATTAACATATTTTTACTCGAAAAAATGTTAACAGCAGTTTAACGATTGAAAATGGTGAAGGGGGTTATAAGGAATGTAAAAATAATCTATTTCCCAGAAGCGGAGTTGGAGGGGTGATTTGAGGGGCGAAAAAGAGGGGGGAAATTGTATTATTATGTTTTCCGACTAAAGTTGACCCCAAAATGAAAAGTTCAATAGAAATGTTGAAGATCACACGAAAATCTACAACTTTGATTAATATCATTTTTTAACGTAACCACAAAATTTTTGAGATATTGGCGAAATACCGTATTTTTAGCTTGTTTTTTATTTTTCATTTTCCAAAAAATAGTTCAATTTATATTAAATTTTGTGAAAATATATCCTGTTGTGTCCTTAATAACCACATTTTTTTTCAAGCAAAACCATTGGCCAGTTTTTGAGATATTCAATTTTGTTTGCAAAAAAATACTTTTTTTTTCAAATGAAAAATGTTCTTCAGAAAATCATCGTACAGAGTTCATTCAAGGATCATTAGTTTTGTTTTTACATTTATTTTTATATAAAATAATGAAAACATAGTAACCACGTACAAAAATGCGAAAAAAGCAAACAAATTATTTTGTATCACAGTACACAAATCTAAGGTATTATACTGCGCAGGTTGTCAGTCGAAAATAAAAAATGGCTGTGCGAGTGAGGAAGAAAACACACGTAAAAACAACAACTAATTAAAATTGAAATTGTCAGAAATAAAAATGGCTGGGAGTGTGAGGACTTAAATACACGTAAAAACAACAACAAATACTGACATTTGACACAAATTTTGATATATGCGCAGAAGAAACAAAAATCAAAACTCTAATGATATTACCTTTAATAGGTGTACTGTGATTTTGTATCAAGTATTTTTTTTTTAAATGGTTGATAAATTGTTAAAATTTTTTGGAAAATCCAAAAACTAATTGCACCATTGAATTCTACGGAAAAAAAATACATAAAATAGTGTTTTATTATTTGACCCGGGACAAAAGTTATTGCTAGAAATATTCATTTCAGTACATAGCTATGTATATTTTTATATGAAAAACAAAAATAATAGTAGAAGTGCCGACAAAAAATGTTGGTAGTGGATGTATAATAGTGTGTGTCATTTATTTCAACTCTGGAATTTCCACATCGAATACCTCCAAAAAGCTGCTTTACATATTAAAATTAAGTTCTTCATTTGAAATTTTCGTTTAAGTTATTGGCTTTTGTTCGCTAAAAAAGCTTGAAAAGAACACCAAAAACGTTTGTTTTAGGCCTTTGATTATGTCCTAAAAAACAGGGCAATAAGGAACTAAGACATCCATGGGATTTCATTGTAACAATCTTCAAAGGGGTCATTGAAGATGAGAAAACCACGAAGAGCTATTAAATAAGAGGATGCATTTTGGAAAGAGGGGTGCAAAAGCACCCTTTTTGGTTTTCTGCATATAACTCGAAAACGGAGCAAAATTTCGAGATAATTCTAAAACTTTTTTTGTAGATAATAAAATTAACTATCGAAAAGAATTTTTGAAAAAAAAAATTTAAAAATTTTTTAGTAAGCTAAGTTTTAAAAAAACCTTGCAAAAAAAAGGGCAAAACCGCATTTTATGGCGAAAAAACGTTTTTTAATGCTTTTTTAGATATAGTTATTTCGAAAAGGTTTCCTAACAAAAAAAATTACCTTGTTGTTTAGCGAGCCAAAACACCATCTTATTTAAAAAAAATTTCATATATTCTTATTCCTACGATTCTAATGTAGCTTTTGGCAGGTATTTTCTGAAGTACTTTTTCATTTGAAAAAAAGTATTTTTTTTTTGCAAACAAATTTGAATATCTCAAAAACTGGAAAATGGTTTTGCTCGAAACAAATTGTGGCTACTTACACAACAGGATATATTTTCACAAATTTTCATTTAAATTGAACTATTTTTCCAAAAATGAAAAATAAAAAACAAAAACAAGCAAAAACTACGGTTTTTCTCCAATATCTTGGAAATTTTGAGGTTACGTTAAAAATTATATTAATAAAAGTTGTAGATTTTTGCGTGATCTACAACATTTTCATTGAACACTTTTCGATTTGGGGTCAACTTTAGTCGGAAAACGCAATAATACAATTTCCGCCCTCTTTTTCGCCCCCCAATCCCCCCTCCAACTCCGCTCCTGGGAAATAGATTATTTTTACATTCCTTATAACCTCCTTCACCATTTTTAATCGATAAACTGCTGTTAACAATTTTTTTTTATAAATGTGTTAAAAGCCTGCACTATATCGTCAATCGGAAGTATAAAAATGTATCTTTGATATTCTCTTTTAATCTTTTAAATGAGGCGATAAGAACCAAAACTCACCATATCCATGCCCGAAAAAATCGTCATAGCCAATGGTAATTGTTAAATATGTTTTTAACGAAGCTTTCAATATAATTTTCCTTTAAACAATAACAAAAATGTTTCAAAATCTATGATTAGATATACAAAATTTTTTCCAGGTACTCCCAGTTAGAAGTTATTAAACAATTTAATTTGGTTATGGACAGTTTTTCTGAAATGGATATGGCGAATTTCGGTTTTCATCACCTCAAATCACTTCATGCAACCTGGAGAAATTTTTGATAAGCTGTCAGGGTTCGCCTTAAACTATTTCATTCCGAAATTATGCTAAACTCATAAAATTCAATTGAGGACTTCGAAGAGATTAATACAAATATTGATACAAATCCAACTACATTTTATACAATAAGTTTCATTTTTCTTGATCAAGTAGCAAGTTTTATGAGAACAGATGATCTTATGCTCTAACATAACCTCAATTTTCAAAAACGTTTTTTCTTAGCTTTTAGAGATATTTTAGAATGGGTTATCTCAAAACCTTGACGTCCTAAAGCATTTTTAAGACCAGATATGAGTTCAGCACATTAAGCCACAAGAAAAGTATATTTTGGTTAATGTAGCAGAAAAGAATTAAAATTGAAGCTTAAGAAATCAAAATTTCTGCATGATTTAGAAAAAATTAGTTTTTAAACACTGCGCCAAAGTTAAGTTTTTTTAATAATATTTTTCAAAAAAGCTACTTTCCATAAAATTGGACTGGCTTAAAACGAAAATAACAACCAACATTTTCTAAAACGTACCGTTTCAAAGTTATGACACTGTCACAAACCTGTTTCATTATATAATAAAAACGTTATGAAGTCATAACTTAGAAACGTGATGTGCTGGGCACCCACATTATTCGGCAATTATAGTCTTAACTCAATAATCAATTAATCTTGCTTAATTTATTCATGTTAGAAAAACCTTGTCACATAAAGTTATTGGATAGAAAGTTTTATATGTAAATGAATTATCGTACAAATAATTATCGGTACTCACTTTCTTTGAAGTTATTTCCTTCTCGAAAATGCATCTCCGTTTTAAAACTATCCTGGTCCAGTTCTTGTTTCACTGAAATAAAAAATAATATACACATTAAATTTTTGATAGAAAAAAAAATATAAAATTAATAAATTAACAGTCAGTGACAAATGCAATTAAAAATTGTTCCTAGTATTTGAAAGTGTTTTTTTTTTTATTTTTTTAAGCAACTCAACTATTTTAGCTAACTAAATATTGACTAATTTCTATATTTATTAATGTGAATGTTCGTTGCCTGAAACTTGACATTTAATTTCTCCATTAATCGATATTGTATATGCAGTAACTTTGCATTGATTTTTTTGAAATTTAGAGCACCTCCAAGTTTCTTGGGTTTTTGTTGTTCTTTTATGAACAAAAGTATAATTTCCTATAAGAAGAGTGCGACGATTTTTCCTTGATATTCCAAATACAGCTGGAACGCCGAAAGATTTCAAATCTGAAATAAATTAAAAATAAAATTAACGAATTAACGTAGTGGTAAACATTTACATGTAGGGGGATATACTTCTTAAAAACTCAAGGGTTAGGAGAGGACCCGTTTGCTGATACTAAACTTAAGGATTTACGTAATTGAAGCATCTAGAGTGAGAAGGGGTCAAGTGACATTTTTCGGTTTTTTTTAACCAATAACGGTGTTATAGCGACAACTTAAATTTTTGTCTAGTTCTTGTGTCTCTATTGTTATTACTTACAAAGTTAGCTTCAGACAAAGGGGTTAACTACACGTTTGTTTTGAAGCTTTTTTAGACAAGAAGAGGTTAAAGTTACTTAACACACTCGAAACACCTTTAGGCAATAGAAGCCGAAAGATAAAAAACCAAGTAACATGTTTTTGTTTTGCATAAAAGTGGTAAGTGCACACTTGTTATGTCTGTTCGTGTACTGTACCCAAAACTAAGAATTTCTTCGATTTTTTTTTTTTTTTAATATGAGTTTTGACAGAACTTTGGGCTGAATTCGTAGAAATTCGTAGTTTTGGGAGCTACGCGAATAGATATGTTCACTTTATGCAATACAAGAATAATACCCAACTTTCACTTGACCCCTATTATTAAACTCATTTTCGCTTAAAGGGGTCAAGTGCTGAATTTTTTTGTAAAACACCAACTTCTAATGAATTTAAATAAAATTGGGTGATTTACTAAAATAGTACATTTTTTTCTATTTTTGTATGGCTTTTCATGAGCTTCTCTCGATTTCAGAAAAAAAAAACGTTATAAACGTAAAACTTTAAACGCTTATAACTCAAAACATCAAAAATGTCACTTAACCCCTTCTCATTCTCAACGCTTCAATTATGTTCACACTTAAAAGCTTACATATGTCCTACTTTTTCCTCTGCGTAAACTGTTACATAAGCGCTTATGTTCTACTTAAATATTTAAATTTCGTATCAGGAAACGGCCCTAAGTAGAATATTACGTAGCTATCACAGTAACATCGAATTCTTCAATGAAGAAAAAAAAAAAAAATGTCTTTTTAATAGGTCTGATCCTTTACTTTAAAATTTTTTGATTTTAAGTCCAAACTTCTGTCAACATTAAAAAGCGTAGAAATGTACAGAAAATCACAGAAATTCAAAGTAAAGGAACATGTCTGATATTTTTAATTGGTTTTTCTGTTTGATGTTTTAATTTTTCGAATTTAATGTTTATTTATTTCAAAGTATGTATGTACATATGTACATTGGATTCCTCATCTTCTCTGTATTATTAATAATATCAAAGTGCCCATAAATGCATCAAACCCGCATTACTTTTTGTGTAACCTATTTATTATGGCAAAATTGAATCGAATGATGCGCAAACTTCAAAGAAACCAGGCGGCCTGTTCTAGAAAGATCGAATTGAATGCGATATCTCAATTTCGACCGTCTTCGCTCAAAGTTATTCCCAAAAGCGAAAATGAACAAAAAGATTGTATTTTTGAATGTTGAAGAATGAGGAGAAGAATATTTGCAAATGATTAAATACGTATATTTACATATATGTATACTAGGGTGGTCCTTATATTGGGTTTTTTTGAAATTCCAACTTGGATAGGCATCAAATTACTCTAAATAGAGAAAACAAATTTTCCTATTTTTTTCAGATTTTTATTTCACCCCCCTGGTCTCCCTTTTTTCACTTCAATGTGCAAACAATGGAGTTAGGGTAGTTCTTATATCACGCGAAAAAAAAATCAGAACTTATAGATTAGATTCAGATGAAAAAAAAATCGTACTGGAGGGGGGGGCCTATTTTCCCCTGTTCAGGCGGGAGGGGAAATTTTCTAAAAAATTGACCCAAAATAGAAAAAAAATTATTAAAAAACAACGGGACCACTTACAATGGCATGTTATAGCTTTTTTTAAAGCCATGAATCCAGTCTTTAATATGTTTTTAAAATCAAGTTTTTATTGTTAATAGTTTCTGAAAAAAATCGTTTTCAAACGAAAAAAATTATTATTTTTATTTTTACTTTTGAGTTTGAAAATTATTTTTTTTCAGAAACTATTAACAATAAAAACTTGATTTAAAAAATATATTAGAGACTGGATTCATGGCTTTAAAAAAAAGCTATAGCATGCCATTGTAAGTGGTCCCGTTGTTTTTTAATAATTTTTTTCTATTTTGGGTCAAATTTTTAGAAAATTACCCCTCCCGCTCCAACGGGGGGAAATAGACTCCCCCTCCAGTACGATTTTTTTTTCGTCTGAATCTAATCTATAAGTTCTGATTTTTTTTTCGCGTGATATAAGAATAACCATAACTCCATTGTTTGCACCTTGAAGTCAAAAAAGGGAGACTAGGGGGGTGAAATAAAAATTTGAAAAAATTAGGGAAATTGTTTTTCAATGTTTTGAATCGAATGAGGGCTATCCAAGACAATGTCCAATTTAAGGACCACCCTAATGTATACATTTTCTTTCAATCCACCAACGATCCGTCACCTAACCACCTGGCAGAATGAAATGTAGTTGGAAAGCGCTTCGCCTACCTACACATATGTGTACGTATTTTGGTGTTAATAAAGGGCAACACCCGAAATGTAAAAATAAATGTTTTCGGTTTGGTTGCCATATTTTATTGTCTTTCTTATGGCACTTTCACAAACACAGTAGAACCATTTCGGGGAATAGTAGGGCTTGCAATGTATGTCATTGGAAAACTGAAAATTTGAGATTCCGTCTGTCTGTCTATACCTTCGACCTACAGGCATTGAAGCAATTTTCTTAAAATTTTAAACTTTAAGCTATTCAGTGATTCTACTAGAAACGAAATTGAAATCGTTCAGGCTTTATAAACAACACCGTACCTCTAGTACAACGGTTAAAAAATGAGAAGGGGTTTTTCATGATGACATACTCGCAGTAGGGCTGCAAGGCTTTCGCACCATCATAATGATTATTGAAGGTTTGAATGTTACAACAACAGCTTAAGTGTGCTACTAAACAGTTTTAAAGGCTGATTTTATGCTTGTGCTTGTTAATATCGAAAACGGCTCTTACGTTTAAATACACTGGAAAATAAAATTTACCGAAAATATGTACATATTATTATGTTGCCTTTCTCGTTAACGGCGTCATCTTGCAAGTTATTTTGTTTTTAGTTGAAATAATACATCACATCAATATTTTCAAAAAAGTGCGTTTTTGTTCAGTCACCAAGAATGATACATAGTTCGATATCGATTTTGCCAAACTTTGACATTTCAGACGAACTTAAATTGGGTGAGTCACATAAATGTAATTGCAAATAGTCACATTCACCAAATTCATGTTTCGATTCGCGAGTCATAATAGGTGCCATGGAAAATTGTAGGGGCTTTGTATGTGAATATAGAAACCATCAACAGTTCACGTTAGAGTTTTTCAACTAAAACTGAACATAGATACCAGACAAAACACTAATAGTTACCTTTGGGACACTTAAGTGTCAATTTGACACCTTTTCGTATCAAGACACCTCGTTTTAAAAATAAACGATTTTGGACACCTTTTAGAAACTAAGCAACCTTTTGGTCACTTTTTATAATAATGAAAAATTTTTTTTTATGAACTCAGCATGCGCTGAGAGAATATTTTCAAAATCAACACTTCTTATGAAAAATAAGCTGAGAAATAAATTAAAAAGATTTTTGGTATAACTCATATATGGTAAATGCAACCGAAAACAACTCCATGCTAGATTTTCGCACTACATATATGATGTAACCCTCTACAATTTTTACTCGCGATATATACAATGTACATTAGCGTGTCATATATTTCAACTCTGGAATTTTCACATGTTATACCTTGCAAAAATTGCAATACATATTAAAATTAAATACTTCATTTGGAATTTTCATTTAAGTTATTGGCTTTGGCTTGCTCAATGCGCTTGAGAAGAACACCAAACAACGTTTGTTGGCTATATTCATCAGAGATACATCAGAGAAAAGTGTTCTGTGCAAAATTTTAAAAGATTGACAAATTTCAACTTGGGATTTCGGCGTGAAAATTCAAAAGATTTCAACGATTCTAAATTTATTTTAAATAAAGGGATATCGTACTTTCATATTCCGGAAATTTTCGAAAAAAAAATGATGAAGCATAACCTCAAATATGGCGAGTACCGGGTTTCAAAGCCTTTTTAGATATGGATATTTCGAAAAGTTTCTTTACAAAAAAAATATGAGTGTCATTTTCTTTTTCAGTGACATAAAATCAGACCATATTCAAATATGTATTGTCTTAAAGGAGAATGGGCATTTTTGGGCGTTAGCGGCCATTAATGAAATTAGTTTCAAATGAAAGGTATGCTACTCAGGAACAACTTTCACTATGGACGTTACATTGCATTTCATTTAGAAAAGAAGATATTTCAATGTTAATATAATGCAATTGCATTTAGCAATATTGCAGTGATTATATTTTTAGTGGGCGTAATGCTTTATTCTAACTTCATAACGACTACTGACACATAGCAGTGTGTTTAACGGGGTTTCAGAATATCCCAAGGACGCATTACGGGTTTAAACAGACCCAGTACGTATTTCAACAACTTTGTAATTTTTTTAAACATATTATTTTACTCAGGATTTTTAATATTGTAAGGATTGTAATGTTATAGTTTTATGGTAAATGTTCTTACTAATGATGTTATATTGCCATTTTTATATACAAAATATTCTTGAGACTGTCTAGATTTCTTGTTCCACTTCCTTTTTCTATTTTTGAATTGGTCAGAAGCCAGAAACTTAGCAAAACTTTATTAAAAATGCATTTTTTGGGTTTTGAAGTACACCACAATGAAAAAATTTCTGCACGGTGATTGTAGGACTAAAACACATCCAAAAATAACAAAACCATTCTTGGCCGCTCACGCCCACGTTTCATACAAATTTGCCCATTCTCCTTTGTTTCTATTTAATTTTTTTTACACTTTATGTAAAATTATTATTAATTATTATAATATATAATTAATTAAACCAGCTCAGATTAACTCTATGCAAATCCGACCAATAGACGGAAAAAGTACTAAAAACACAATTTTCGAAAATTAACTTAGTTTTTTTAGCGAGCCAAAGAAATATTTACTTGTAAACTTTTTCACATATCCTTATTCCTACGATTCTAATGCAACTTTTGACAGGTATTAGATTCTTAATCTGAACTATATTTTTTTTTTGCCATACCAAAGTGACATACCCTAATGTAGGTATATACAAAATATTATAGGACAAGTTTTGAATTCATGCAAAAAAAAATTCCTAGATAACAATCAAACATGAAATTACGATGATAGAGTACAACACGAAAAAAGTGGGTGGCACAATATTCTGTCTGTACCTGTACCTCGACCGCCGCGCTGGCCGCCGGCCTGAGCCCCTAAGAGATTTTCTTCAAATTTTGAACTTTAAGTTTTTGTTGTAATTACCTCGAGGGGAAATTCAAATTTTTTTAGCTTAAGAAATAACTGTCCTTGCGATACAACCGTTAACGAAAAGCTTATTTGTCTCAAAAACGGCTCTAACGATTTTAATTAAAAAGTCAAACAAAACTATCCAAAACTGTTATTATGATTTTTTTTTATTTTCGATTTTCTCATTAATGATATTCTCATTAACGGCTCAACCGATTTCAATCAAAATAAGTATGCAAAAGCTTTAAAATGTCAATAGTATTGTGAATCAAAATTTAAAAAAACAAATTTGTTTTTGAAAATTCAATATTTCAAAAAACTATTTTCTCAAAAAGTATTCGACCGATCTGGATAAATTGTATATGGTTGGAAAGCCATAGTCGCGGGAGGTGTGCGAATCACAAAATTAAAAACTATTTTTCCATTTTCTTTAACTACCATTTTATACTGGCGATCACTGCAAATAAAAAATAATAGAAATTAAAAAAAGTAGTTTTTTCTGCTTATTTTCAAATATTTTATGCTAGCATTCATTTTCTGAGTGTGGTTGAATTTCGACACAGGCTGGATAAATACTCAAATATAAAGTTCTTTAGTTCAAAGAAACTTGAACATGAATGAATGAATGAATGAATGATCTATTTAGATCTATTGTGCCCTTACTAAAACTGGATGAGATTGCTCACCTTACAGGAGGACTTGTACAGAGGAAAGGTCGCTCTCTTCTACTTGGTAGTGTCACGGGGGTTTCTTCCTTTGATGACTAATTGCATCACATTTCCCTGGTTTGGGGTTTCTTCCCGTGTGCAGTAAAACCAGCATGTTGGACTGCTTACTAGACCAAGAATGTTAAGGTGCCTTTTTATTTTGCTGTGGCCTGTGAGGAGATCAGTTATTTTACTTAGGTTGATGCAGTGTGTAAAACGTTTTTTATAGTAGTTTTGCCTGCCTCAGCTTTGGGAGTTCTTTCCAGTTTTCGGATTTTTTAGGCTCCTCTTGTTTTTTTTTTCACATTTTCTCCTATGCCACAATAGGGTTCAGGTCCCATTAAGAGAGCCATTGCTCCTATCTTCGTTAAGGAATCTGCTTCTTAATTTCCCTAGACACCAACATGACCCAATGAAGTGTGACAGATATTTTTTCTAAGGAGATTCAGCTTGTTCACACACTCCCGAACTACTTTCGAGCTGATGGCGAAAGAGCTCAGTGCTTTGAGTGCGGCTTGACTGTCTGACATAATGGCAATGTTTTGGTTTCGGTAGCTTCTTTCGAGATTACTATCTGCGCATTTCGCTATGGCGTGAACTACCGCTAGTAGACTGTCCCATCGGGATTGAAAGTTTGTTTCTAGGCCTAAAGATTCCAGCCCCAGTCCCTTCAGTTGTTTACGATCTATCAGTGTACCACTTGATGGCATTTGGCTTCAGAGTGTAGTTTACTGTTTCGCCCACCCACTCCTTTTTGCTACTTAACTCCGTTTGAAAATTTTCCTCTAAGTTGTATTTTTTTAATCATGCTATCTCTTGGATTGTCAATAAGGAATGGAATGCAGTCCCTAACATTTATGCATTTGCCTCTTTTGGAAACCTCAAGATGGCTCCCTTTGCAGTACTTGCTATGGCTTCATGTATGGGATCTATACTCCTATAAGGATAAATTAAATTGCTGCCGTAGGACAAGTTCTCATTGCCCTTATTGTGAGTACTTATTTCAGGCGAAAGGTATCGTAATTAAGAGCTAAAATGTTCACTTATTTTTTGGCGGCAAACGAAAGAAAAACAAGGAATATTGCTGCCTTTCACGCAATTTTTTTTTTTATTTCAAGAGAAGTTCAAGTTCAACTCATTGTTTTATGACCTTAAAGATTCTAATCGTGGTTAGTAATTTCTCTTTTCTAAAATGAATCTATCTAAGAATCTTCTTTTGGTTGCTTCTATCCTTTTATTTTTTTCAAGTTTCCATTCAAAGAATTCGATAGGCCGCAACACTCATAATAGCTTTTAGAATTCCGGGCGAACAAAAATTGTTCGGTGAAATTATTTTGCAGGCTCACAATAGAGCTGAATACCTCGAGCAAGATGGCAGATGTTCCCACACCACTTTTGAGGTAGAATACAAGGAGCAATAAATTATATTTTCTGCAACTGTGGATGCATAAAAATAAGGATGCAATGTTTTAGCTTCAAATCTTGATTTGAATTATTTAAATTTGGTTTAACTTTTTAAATCAACAGACTTTGATTTTCATGTATCTCGTTTTTTTATATTTTTTAAAGCAATAGTTTTCCGTGAGAGGTAGGGTAAAGGGTTTTTTTATGTATAGCTTTTGGTGAGAAATTATGGACAGAACTATCTTATGTAAGCTTCATTAGCCGTAACACCAAGGAACTATTTTAGGTAATTAGTAATAGGCTTTTCTAATTGAACATTAATAAAATAATATTAATTATAAAATAGACATAGAATTATTAACATGATTAAATGCTTATTAAATATACTATTAATAAAGAATTTTTGGTTTAAAAACAATAACTAATTATAAAAAGATATAAGCCTAGTCAGGCTTATTATAATAAGGTTATTAAGTTTTTTTTACAAGTTCAAATTATATTTGATGTGTTTAAAAAAAGACAAACATATTTAGGACAGAAACATTAAATTGAACGATTGAAAACAAAACTAATAATTCTACAACTAATGTAATATTCTGTTTTTTTTTTTGTTAATTAAGTAATAGAATCGAAACATTACTGTTATTTTCTTAATTTATCATGTGAGTGTATTGGGTTTGTTAAACAGTATCGTATTTCATTGTTAAATAATTTTGTATGGGCAAATGCTTTGCAATGATGACTTCGGTATTTTGCACATCTCCAGGAACTAAATATCTTTCTATGCGCAACATGAACGAAATGATATTTTCCAATAATGAGTGTGCGACGGTTTTGTTGAGATATACCAAAAACTGCGACGTTGTTGAAAAACGTGTCCGAAACTGAAATTACATACAATTACATTTTAGTATGAGTGAATTAGTAAATTTAATTTTAGGAAGATACGTTAAAAACTATGAACTAGTTAGTTAGTGCAAGTATTTTTGGCAGTATCTCGTAGTGCTGTTATGAAACGTTAACACGAGGTACATGAATGCACTAGCAGGAAAAAAAAAAAAAACTGAACGCCAGATAAAACCATTCATGTGTAACGTTATCTCATAAGAGTTAAATTCTTATCGCACAAATAATTGCAAATAGCAGCATTAAAGTCAATTAATTTATTGAACCAACTTCCGCCAGAAAATATTATAGAACCCCGTCCATTGGAGCATATATTAAGCGGAAATTTTGTCTACGAAAGTTCTCGCAAGCACTTTAAAGGTTGGAATGTAATAATCTCCTCTAGCCTTTATCTTCAGTAAAAGCTCTTTAGATAGACAATGAAACTTCTTTTTTCTTTCTCTCTGTTTCTTCTTTGGTTGATTAGTAAGGTCATACCGTATCTAGTTTTAAAATAATAAGATTACTAACTACGTAATTATAGAGAAAAACATCTATTAAAGTCAAAATGTTGTAAGTATACTGCCTTATACTTTTTTTATACTTAATTCTTTGTTTTTTTTTCAATAAAAATGCTATTTTTTAATTAATTACTCCAATATATTTCGAGGATTATTTCTAATCTTCAGGGTCTAAAAAGTAATACTTTTTAATCAAACTTATGAAGCAAAACAAAGAATAAGTATAAAATTAAACTCAAAAGTTAAAACAATAGTTAAATTTTATTTACATTTGCCGTTCGCTAATAAACAGGTTTACAAAAAACGATTAACTTTAAGACAGGAAAAAACTAGTATTTCTTTTTTTGAGGTTATGTAGGTTAGGTTAGGTTGAAGTGGCTGTCAGTCATGAAAACTGACACACTTAGACCATAAGTTGGCCCATTGTGATACCACAAGAATCTGGGAAGCCTTTTTCCCTACTCGATGAACCATTTGGAGCTTCCTATGAAGCGTAACAGACTACCTATGTCAACATTTACTAAATCACTAGGATCATTGAAGTAGAAATCTCCAAGATGGAGTCTTCGCCTATGAGATAGAGCAGGACAAGTGCATAGAAGATGAGGAATCGATTCTACCTCTTCCTCGTCCATACAGCTTCTGCAAAAATCGTTAGAGAATACGCCAAGACGCGTTGCGTGCTTGCCTATAAGACAGTGTCCGGTTATGACACCTATCATGGAGCTAATGTGCAATCTGCTTAGAGATATCAAACATTTAGACCGCTTAAAATCCATTACTGGCCAGATTTGTTTTGTTGCCCAGCAAGTGGTGATATTGTTCCACCTAACGTTTGTTTTCTCTAAAGCATCTTGCTTCAGCATAAGTTTACATGTAGCGATGGGAATACCAATATCTGCCTTACTAGGTAGAAGAGGTAGAGTTGTTCCATATTTAGCGAGTTCGTCGGCCTTACAATTACCTGGAATGTCTCTATGCCCCGGCACCCAACACAGGTGAATGTTATACTGCTGCGCCATCTCCAGCAGAGATGAACGACAATTTAGGGCTGTTAAAGAGTTGGTAGAGACCGATTCCAGAGATTTGATAGCTGCTTGACTATCCGAGAAGATGCGGATATCTGTAGTTGATAACACGTTTTCTTTCAGCCAAGATAAGGCTTCTTTGATCGCCATAAGTTCCGCCTGGAACACGCTACAATGATTAGGAAGACGGAAGGAGAGACTTAATTTTAGTCTTTCTGAGTACACACCACCACCCACCCCATCATCAGTTTTCGATCCGTCGGTGTAAATATGGATTGATTCATCTTCCAAGAGAGCCGTATCCTCCCAGAGAACTCTAGAAGGAATGCTGACTTGAAAGTTTTTGCCAAACTGAAGTTTTGGGATGGTGTAATCAGTGCGACTTGTGATTGATCCGAATGAATTCAGAATGATGGAATGGCCAAAGTTGTTGTTGGTCCATTGTGAGGAAGCTTTAAGGCGAATGGCTGTATTTGCAGCCACTTGTTTGCTGAAAATATTGAGGGGTGTCAGATGGAGCAGAACGTCTAGAGCAGCGGAAGGTGTCGTACGAAGTGCTCCACTTATGCACAAACAAGCAGAGCGTTGGACTTTGCTCAATAGGTTATGTAATAAAGCGGGGTAATTTTTTGCAGAAACATTTTTAACAAGTCCTTAAATTAATAATATTCATAATTTTTTCGCTATTTTTAAGGTTATTTTACAACTCCAAGTTTTAAGTCAATTTTAAAAAAAAAAATTGCCCCTTCCGGCTAAATGGAGGAAAAGACCCCCCTCCTATACGATTTTTCCTTGTCTCAACCCACCCTACACACTCTAGCTTTTCGTCACACCTTATGCGAATCACCCTGTATAAAAAATAGATTACTTTTAAACTGACATAAATACTTCTTGACGAAGATACCGACATGATATCGTCCCCCTTTTGTCAGAAGCATGTATGTGTAAAAATGAAAATGTTGGGATATCATGTTTTAAGTTAATTGTTCTTATAAAATTAGAGGGTGGGCTTCTGAAAAAATTACTTCCCATCATGCTTTTCAAGCTGACAAAGTTTTTATGTTGGTACCTCTTCACTTTCCTTAAGGGTAATAAATAAAAGCACATTGAATTTAGTATATGTTCATAATTCTGTGGTTATAATTTAAAATAGAATAAGTCATTATTTGTCATTTTTAAGTCAGATTAAAACCAGCTTTGGTGATTTTTTTAAAATGACTATTTTCTTCGTTAAAAAAGTACTGGAGCCAGGTTGGTGAAATTTATTTTCAAAACATATATTGGCAATAGACTCAGATAACATATTGTATTTTTTTTTTTTTAAACCCCTGATTCCAAACTGGAAGAGCTAAAAAGCTTTTTAATAGTTTTAAGCTGTTAAAATTCTATTCAAATGAATATAGTAGCTTTGTGACATAAGATGTTTTTACAATTTCTTTTGTAATATTTGTGAGCTTATGTCAATTTAAGCTAAAAAATTGGACCACAAATTTTCAATAGTAACTTAAGTTGACCTAAGCGATTAATATCTTGCAAATTAAAATGTAATAAAAGCCTTTTTCACAACTTTATTACTTTAAAAGATTCTTTATAAGATCATTTTTTATAAGATTTGTCTTACAAACTATTAGCTATTATTTTTTTTTTCATTAAACGGTTTATAAATGAGACCTGAACTAAAAATTGAATAAAAGGTAAACATACTAAGCCACAAAACATCAATTTTCATTTAAGTTGACATAAGCTCTTCTAACTTATTGCCACAGCCTAAACGGGAGAACCGATTTTATTCCGAGTTGGAACATGATTTTTTGTGTGATGACCCTGGATGCCAATATTTTCACTAACAACGAAGAAGCAGCCGTTTCCTTCTACGCTAACACAGGTTCATCCTACAGCCGTGTCTAAAAGCCAACCCTTTCCACCAAACCACACCCAAACCACCAATGGACAACCGGGACGGAACACCCCGAGAATATCAAAGTCAACCTCCTTCTTATTTTAAATTGGCATGTAATATACATATATTTATATTTCTTTTTAAATCCAAGCCAATGTAGAATAATAGGCCCCCTATGCGCCATAAGATTTATAATTTTCAATATATTTTATAGTTGTAAGTTAACTCAAATTGTATATAAATTTGTTCAATAAAAATCGTTAAATTGTTGAGACATTCCTAAAATTGCCTATTATCTACATTTTTATGATTTGTTTCCATTGTATACAATTCAGTAACTACTCGGTGGCACGTGTTAATGTTCAAATATTCAAGTGTTTTTTAAAAAGGCACTACCTACGGTATTCAAATTTTTAATCTTACCTTTTGTAATTTTTTGACGCCTACGACTTCTAATTTTGATAGAATCTTTAACCTCGTGTTTACAAATTCCCATGTTTGCTGAAAAAGACATTCACAAATTAGTTAAACAAGCAATTAATAAAAAAAAGCATAAATTGAATTGATTGAAGTTTAATATTGATGTGACATTGTAGAAAATATATTTTTAAAAACTGCTATTTGCAATATCTAAGTTTTTTTTTACTTTAAGGAAATATTGCAATAATTGTTACTTGTTTTTCTACTACCTAACCCATTATTGTTTTTCAATCCTCTTCTACATATCGCAGTGTATATTATTTCAATGATAAAATCATAGTTAAAATATTACAAAAAAAAAGCATTTACTAACATGAAATACTCGTGAAATTACCTGGATAGTCAAATTGGGATTTGTTAGAAAAAACCGTACTTTTGTCATCAATTTCTTCATCATCTGCAATGTATTTAGAAATAAAAATAGTAAGTATTGATTAACATATTTTAAGCTTTACAGACAGAATTTTAGAAAGGAAAAACAATATTCTTAAGGCCAGATTCAAATTATAGTTCTAATATCAAGTCTCGGTACGATAAATGATTCTTAGACAAGAACCAATGAGTATATTCACATCATCGATACCAGCTACGCCTTTCACTCATCTCATTGTTTCTAATGTAAAAATATCTGATTGTAGCGTTAGCGTATCGGTATTGGCACAATAGTGTGGGTCTGGCTTAAATGAGCTTAATAATTTTAGCCAATAATTTCTTGCCATCTGCTAATTAAAATAATATAATATAACATTTTAATTGTTATTGGAATTAAAATACATTTCTGTGTCAATATGTATATTTTTAATATTTATTTACAATTGTATTTATTAGAGGAATCTTATCTTTTATTAAGATAAGAACCAGCCACCCTCTAAACAATTAATATGACATCTATACAATAATAATTTTTTTGTTTTTGCATACAGGCGTGGGAGTGGATGTATCTTTATAACAGTTTAACTGTATTATAAGAAGAAGAAAGTTAGAATTTATTAACAAGGAAATTGATCAGTCATAGTAATTATTGTTTTCTAATTCATTCATATTTCAGTAGGTATCTTATAATAATTTTTGTACGTGCATTCATATTTATTTAATCAAATAAAATTTTTAAAAATTTCTACGCTTATAGTATAATCAACACAGTATATATGATGACCACGTCGCTAGCAAAATATGAATTCAAAAGATCTTACAAACAATTTGTATGTTAAATAACTTGAACAGAAGGATTTTATTTTCTAATTTGCTTCAAATTCATAATTATAACTTAATAATAGATGTATTCTATTTCACTATACACCTTAACCGAGTGGCTATTTTTTAAGGTTAACAGGCCCTATTAGCTGTGAGATCTTAAAATTACAATTTCTTATGTTTTTCTACTCCAATGAACAAATAAATGTATTCCTCTACAATATTTTACATATTTATTCACAAATAAACGAAATAAAGTTTTAAAATAACTTAACCATATCACCCCACAATTCAACTGATATTAAACACTTCTCATTTATTTCTTTTTATAATCAAGCGCACACAAGGGGTTATGACTACCAGTTAAATGTTATGTTTTTAACACAAACACAAAACACATGTATTGAACACAAAATTTATTCCACTTCCTTTGGAGATGGCAAAGTAAGTGATGATGAAAACTATACTGTAGTACTAGTATCTACTTGCTCTCATCTGCGTTTTATAAGGCAAAGTAGTACTATACACTCTATGAAAAAAGCTAGTTAATTTCTCATGAGTACTTTTTCACCTCCAAAGTAAAAGGGCTAGAGCTACAGAATGTAGAAAGGTACTTGGAAAATTACTCTTATTTTTGATGAATCCCTACAAAATTTTAATAGATACTAACAAGGGCCTTGCTTGATAGAAAGCTCTTTTCGAGGCCCTGTTTAGTTAAAAACTGTATTTGTTTTATATTTGTTCCTGGAATTGTAGATTGCTAGGATGAAAAGCACTATTAATAATTCATTTACCCCAAAATTTATTTCGTTAAATTTGTTTGTTTCAATTTATTAAAATTTCTAATCAGACTGCTTATGCTGGTTTTTCAAGTGGATCTTCTTTGACCCTACGCCTTCTGTTGCCCTCCCAATCCTTGGAGTTGGGGATTACAATTGATAGGGCTTGATGGTACTCTTTAATGCTAATTTCATGATCTTCTTTTGTAGATAAGACTTCTGAAGAAAAAAAAATATAATTAAATTTTGTACCTAGGTACCTACGTGTGTATATAAAAAAAACTAATTAAGTGAGGCTTTCTTACCGAAAATGCAAGTAGCTATAGAGGATTTTGATAAAATTATTTTGTCCTTGACATATTTTGTTGCGGTAAAGTTAAGCATGAGGTTCCTTGAAAACAAAACTTTTAATAGCTGTGTTACTTTTTTTGTAAATGTTCCACTTCCATATTTGAGCATCAGAATTTTTTTCTACAATTAATGAAATCGAAAAAAAAATTATCATTACCAAATAGTTAAATTAAAGAAATGTTTCTGAAAAGGCCTAAATAATAATAAATACACTTACGATGCATTTTTGTACTTCAACTTCCTTCATAATCATTACATTTAAGTTTACGTATTCTTGCAAAGAGTCCATTGGCAATTTAATTGAAAATTGCTCGTTTAATTGCTTCTCGCAGTTTATTACCCCTTCATTTAAGCAAGTCTTTGAAACTGTTTTTTCTATGAATTCTTTTTTCATTTTCATTTTAAGATTAGCGAGATGAATTTCCAATAAGGAATTCAAGGAAATGGTGGTGGCCAGTAGTTTTTCTGAAAAAATAAAATGTTTATTAAGTAATTTTATTAAAGAAGTATTCTGTTTTTTTTTTAAGGAAATTACCATTGATGTCATCTTTAAGAACAAGATTTGCCTGCAGAATATTGAAAATTGTTTGAACTTGTGAGTTGTCTCCTGTAATTAAAATTTCAAAAGTATTAGGAGTTCAAATTTTACGAATATAAATATACATTAATTTGTAAAAATTAAAATTAATATTTAAAGTTAATGTTTTGTGGTTGAATCGGAGGCAACGATTGTTTCCGTTTTTTTTTCATTTTGTTAACAAATCCTTTTTGTTAACAAAACGGAGCACACAAATTTAATTTTGAATCTCAACCTAAAGTCATTAAAAGAACCCAATCCCACGTAACGTCGAACTAACAGCATTTTCGTTTGGTAATAAGCTCTCCGATCCAGAATGCCAAACGAACGAGTTGAAACACTTCTTTTTGAATCTGTAGTTGGGTTTCGTTGTACTTGTGCATTTGGGTGATGAAACGTTCAGTCAGCTGTTTATTTGAATGTTTACACATATTCTGCAATATACTGCAAGGAATATGTCTATCTAGAGTCTTTTACTTTGAGTAAACTCCTTACTCAAGCTAAAATTCCTAAACATCAAATGGAGATGGCAATAATAAATAGGATGGTAGGTACATATATGGTTGATGATATTGATGAAAAAGATGCTATGAGAATGAATGTTGACATTGTAGAATGATGTAGGAGGAAGCAGCATTTCCTTTTGCAATATTCAAAGGGCTTGGAAAGAGAAAATATTTTTACTGAACACATTTTCAAACTTAATTTTTCCACAAGTAGAAAAAAAACAAAACAAAACAAAACTTTCCAAAATGCAATACTAAATTTAATCTTTTTTTAATTTTATGAAATAATTTTTTAATCGAGATTTTGCAAGTTAGTTTGTAATAATGGTCTCAGAGAGTGTTTAAGATTGTCCTAACGATAAACTGGTAGGGGTCTGATACTTTTTACTATTTAATATTTTCCATATACAGATCATAAAAGTTTCCAAGCTTTAGTCAAGTTTTCCAAGAGAATGTGATGGTAGTTTGTGAGGCCCCAAAATAACGGGTGATTTTTTAGCTGGTTTGGTTTTGGCAACACTGGTTTTGACAGCTGACGTGTGTTTAGTACCTTGTGTCACTGTCAAACAGCTTCAGTTTGGTTTGCAATTTAACCATGGATCGTCTTACAAATGAACAACGCTTGCAAATTATTGAATTTTACTACCAAAATTCGTGCTCGGTTCGAAATGTTCATCGCGCGCTGCTTCCATTTTATGGTCGGCATTCTCGACCTTCTGAGCAGTCTATTCGGAAGATTGTGACCAAATTTCGCACCAAATTTACTTTGTTGGACATTAAACCACCAACACGTTTACGTACTGTGCGTAGTGAAGAAAATATTGCGGCCGTATCAGCTAGTGTGACAGAAGACCGCGAAATGTCGATTCGGCGCCGTTCCCAGCAGTTAGGCCTTCGTTACAGCACTACGTGGAAAATTTTGCGGAAGGATTTGGGCGTAAAGCCTTTTAAGATACAGCTGGTGCAAGAACTAAAGCCAGCCGACCTACCACAACGCCGAATTTTTGGTGAATGGGCTCTTGGAAAGCTGGCCGAGGATCCGCTTTTTTATCGAAAAATTGTGTTCAGCGATGAGGCTCATTTTTGGTTGAATGGGTACGTAAATAAGCATAATTGCCGCATTTGGAGTGAAGATCAGCCAGAAGCATTGCAACAGCTACCAATGCATCCCGAAAAAGCCACTGTTTGGTGCGGTTTATGGGCCGGCGGCATTATTGGGCCATATTTCTTCAAAGATGATGCGAATCGCAGCGTTACTGTCAATGGTGAACGCTACCGAGCGATGATAACAAACTTTTTTTTGCCCGAAATGGAAGTTCTTGACTTGCATGATATGTGGTTTCAACAAGACGGTGCCACATGCCACACAGCACGCGAAACAATGGTGCAATTGCGAGGCGAGTTTGGTGAACAGTTAATTTCACGTTTCGGGCCGGTCAATTGGCCGCCTAGATCGTGCGATTTGACACCATTAGATTATTTTTTGTGGGGGTATGTCAAGGCTAATGTCTATAGGGACAAGCCCGCTTCGATTGACGCACTGGAAGCCAACATCCATGCACTCATTCGTGAGATACCGGCCGATATGTGTGAAAGAGTATGCCAAAATTGGACTCAGCGGATGGGCTACCTGAGACGCAGCCGCGTTCAACATTTGCATGAAATTATCTTTAAACATTAAATTGCAAGGTTCAAACTATCGATTCAAATAAATATTTCATTCATTTTTTCGAATTTTTTGTGTTTTTTTTTTTTAAGTTCTAAACCTCTTAAAAAATCACCCGTTATCTTTCAACATATGAATTAAACAATATGGTTATTGACATTTCATAGGCGGCAAGCGGCTGGAATAATCTCATATGGCTGTGGGTTGTTTGATGCCTTATCACTCCAAAAGTTCAAGATACTCGTAAATTAAGTGCCAGATATGTTCAATTTTCGTAGGTTTGGGTTTTTGGAAAAGCAGCATCTTAAGAAATTCGTTGATACGAAGCTCGATCCTCCCTTAGGCTTGCAACAAAACTTTGAGTATTATTATAATATGTGCTAAACAAATATTAATTTAAAATATAAAAATAAATAAATTTGGTAGCGCGACAGCTCGTGAAGAACCAGGGCCTAGTGACTTACAAATCTCAACCATTCATATGTGGTGTTGTTGACTGGAATGGAGGGGACCTATAATTGTTTGTCAAGTCCGAACGACTAGAGGAGAAGCACTTATTAATGAAAACAGATGCTCTTGGAGGACTTGTCAGTTCTTCCCAGCCGCTGAGAAACGAAACCAGACCTTCAGCATGACATTCCAACGCACTATAAGAAAGATTCATTGATCGATATAAGCGGGAAGTGAATGAGAAGATACAGCGATACCACAGTACACAAACAGATGTGTACTGTGCAGCGATACCAACCTAGCCAAAATACTGAACCCGCAACGATTTGGTTGGCTGGGTCACATAGAACGCACCACATACATAAGTTGGTTGTTCCTCGTTCTGTTACTTTCTCTTTTCTTCGTATAGTTTTGGTTCTGGTTTCAGAGCCTATTTTTTCGGACTAGTTGGTGTTAGCTGACTCAAATTGTTGTTGTTTTTACATTCATATCTTAAATACTCATACCATAGCTTTGTGGTCTACTTCAAGTATGTTACCAAAAAAAAAAATATTTTGAATCACATCAAAAAAAAAACTATATTCAAATGAGATGAAATTAATATTTTTAATTATAATGGACACAAATTACATATTTAATGCATTAAATAAAATATAAGAGTTTTCTGCCTTTTGAGAGAATGATCCATTATAATAAACAGACAATATATTATACCGAACTTCTTTCTAATCAAACTTGACTTTTATTTAACAATATAAATAAATATTCATGTACATATGTAGTGCAGTGCAGTTATTTAATTTATTAAAATTCAACTACCGAAATATTCTGACCATTGCCAAAATTTGATCCTGATCAACCACACATTGAGATGATATTTATAATTACTATTGGTCAGATACTATTTTTAATTATATTTTTTATAATATATAAAAACACGTTAATTTATACAATATTTCAACATTACATATTACATATTACACACGTAAATAACCTTACATAATTGATCAATTAACATTTTAAGTTTAAATATTTTTTCAAAGAAATCTTCAACTATCAGCAAAACTTACATTTTCTTTACCCAAATCATTATCAATTGCATCTTATGGAAACGTTGGCTTGATTTCTAAATGCATATGTGGCCTTCGGCTCTCTACTGCATTGATCAAAAACATCCGAAATGATTCCTAAACAATTCAAAGTTAATACTGGTTTAAAAATTATAAAACAAGAACATACCTTTTCCAGGTGGAAATATCGTACATTGCAAAATATTTCATTTTCTTGAGCACGCGTTATCTTCCTATTTCGAGATATTAAAGCTATATCACTACAGCCATCATGACACACAAAATTCGTTCCTAACGCCAAGAAGTAAGTATGAAGTTTTGATCTGCTAAGGGATAGGTAGAAGTGGCTGTCAATAATAAACACTGACACACTGCTAAGGAATACAGTGACAGTTTTTTTTCGGGATTCATACGTACATACATTCCGATCACCATGGAATTTGTAAGGCTATCATTTTCGAGAAAGTTACAAATAAGTACACATCGTCATCGCTCACTGAACTCTTCCCAAGTGCATTTTTTTTTTCGAAATCTCTCGCAAGTACGCCATCAAATATTTAAGCTCAATAAAGGGTATCTCAATCTTATTTTTCTCTATTTGATATTTAAATTCTTGTCAGTCAGAAATCCATAGCGAATGTAAATGTCTAAAATTAGAGAAAAACAAATCTGAGGAGTACCTAGTGAACTACGACGATTTATGTATGAACACATTTTTTGACAATTTTTTCTTATTTTCTTGTAAAACTTGATGCTGCAAGATTTACTCCATTTATTTTTAGCATCTTAAGTTTATATATTTATGTATTTATTTTTTTCATTTATCTAAATAAAATTACACTTAACTATCAAAGAAAAGTTATTCTTAATTTTATATTATTAACAAGAATTTGTTTTCTTTTTCTTTTTCTTTTTTTTAAATTTTTGTTTAAGTCATTGCAAGGCTTGGAAGTCGGATTTTATCGTGAAACTCATTTGGTAGATCGTCCATTCCATCTACTTTGACCTCAGGCTCGTGGGTGTGCGGTGAACCGGCAACACGTATTGTAACATCATCATTAACTTTTGATGTAACAACAGTTGCTCTGCAACCGAATTTAACATAACGAGAACAGCGCCAAAATATGTTTTTATGACTTTGTCTATTTTCAACATAGCGATATCCATTGTAGATTAACATGACACGGCCACGTTGTGTTGTTGAATATTGAATATAAGTTGTTGCTCCTTTATCTTCTAAAATATATTTGAATTCTGTAATAAAAATAGAGAAGAAATAAATTAACTTAATTTTAATATTTTAAATTGTATTATACATTTGAAAAAAACAAAAAATACAAAACTCAAATACGCATAATTTAAAAGGTTTTATTGCATGTATATCGAATTGAATGTAAATCTTTGTAGTTGTATATATTTGAAAAAAAGAAAGGCATTTACAAATAAAACCAAGAGCCTTTTGTTCTTTAGGTAAGGAAAGATAGATTTAAATTACAAATAAGTAATCTTAATTAGCTTTGCATTTGCAACTGCATATGGTTTACTTTACCAAAGCTAAATTATTAGTACCAGTTCTCTGCCCAACGTTGATATGTTTCCACAAATTGCCGAACTACGTAGATGTTATTTTTTCCTTTCATAATTATAACAGGATATCATCCTTGTATATTTTGTGTGGCATGAATATGGCTATCTATAAAATAATTAATTTGAGGAAATAAAAGTATACACTTTAAAAATGCTTTAGTATTTTGACCGCTTTGCAGTCTTTTAACAGCTTAAAACATTTTTACTGCTTTAAAATGGTTAAACGGCTTGAAGTCTCTTTAGTGCGTGAAATCTTTTAACATTTTTTACAGCTCATCAGCTTGAAGACTCTTTAGTGCTTGAATGTCTTTTTAAACCATTTGCAATAAGTAATAAAACAGAAATTGGAACGATTAAATTTAAAGTAATAACAAATTTTCAGCGACTGAAAAGACTTTAAGCTGCTAGAGAATAAAGCATTAAATCGACTTTGCAATTCAAAGACCTCAATAAAACATCTATATGGATTATAAAGGCTTTGATCCTCAAAAAGTAATCCACTAAAAATAATGTAAGCACTTTAATATCTAATTTCTCCACAGAATCATAACTTTAGTACTGGTGATAGTCCTAAAGTTAGTACTCAAACCAATATTTTTCAGATGTTCACACTTGTTTGTATGAAGAAATCAGGGATATACTTAGAATGGAGTACCTACTAACTTTAGGGCTAGTACCGATACCACCGTTAGGACTCTGTGAAGAAATTGGCTGTAGAATTTTTTTTTATAAGAAAACAATTCAAAAATAACTTTTATTTAATTTTGAAGAGAAAATTAAAACTGAAATACGACTATTTATTTAATTGACTTCAGTTACTGAAATGACTGCATGCTTTTTACATCTCTGCACACGATAAAATTAAGAATTAAGATGCTATTATAGCAGCGATAGCCAGACGATATTAGCCCTGTTTTTTAGTGCCTTTTTATCTTCGCTTAAAACAAAGTTGCATGTTAAATACATGCTATTTTTTTCCAAGCGAAGATAAAAATGAACTAAAAAACAAGGCTATTGTCAACTCTATTTTTCTATCCAAAAGGAGAATGAATTAATTCCTTTCTCAATTCCGATGCATTCATACATTGTTTTCGAAGAATTTTTTTTTTTTTTCATTTTGCCTTGAGGGAAATTATAAAAAAAAAAATATGCTTTGCTTATTTTAAAATTCATCAGAATAGCTTTTTCTTATATTAATTTTTTTTTAGATGATGGGATGAGAAAAAATTAACATATGAATTTAGCAGACATAAACCAGCTTCAAGTGCACAAACATAAAATTATAAATAGTAGAGATTTTTAAATATTTGTTAAAGATACAAAAAAAAAGTGTGTAATGTATACGCCTGAGTGTACCACTATTTTAATTGAATGCATTTTTTTTTCAATATCCTCTTTATTAATTTTCATATTTCACTTACATTTCACTAAGAGCCGGCAGAAAATTTTGTGGGTGAACGCATAGCCAAAATATTAGTATGAGGAGTAGGTGCATGCATTTTGATATCGAATACAAAAGTCTGGCAAGATTGTTTTGGCGCCCGTAATGGGGACGAGAGTTTGAGAATAGCAGTTTTTCCAATGTTTGGTTGGGTACAACCACTTCAATTCATTTGTTAAAAAAAATGAGAAATGATGCTTGGTCATTTTTCCTACCCCCAGAAACTTTTACTTTATTAAATGATCCTATTTATATATGTAACTCAAGATATGAATTTTTGAATGATCCTATTTATATATGTAACTCAAGATATGAATTTTTGAAGTGAACCTTATCGGCCATATTTTGGACAATTTCTGTTGTTGATTTTAAATTGTTTTAAATTATCCAAATATCTCTCGATATCGTGCAGCTAAAATTGTTATACATATCTTGAGTATTATCAGTTGAATCATTAAAAATAAAGTCTCTCGACTTAGGGGAAATGACCGAGCTTTGATATTTAAACAAAAATTAATTGAAGTTGTTGTACCCCTCACACAAAAATTAGAAAACCGGTATTTTGAACCACTCGTCCCCACTATGGACGCCAAAAAAATCCTGCCAGACTTTTGTATTCGATATTAAGATACATGCACCTTCTGACCCTCATACTCATATTTTGGTTATGAGTTCACTCGCAAAATTTGCTGTCCGCTCTTAGTCTAAGATGTTTGAATATAAATTTTTCAGTATAAGCATCGTCTCATTGTACATGAATCATCCTTCAAATACAATTCTGGTTTCTCCCACTGACGTCATCTGAAAGCAATTGTTGTACTTGCGTAGATATGTTTAAGGCTTCTAACATGTTGCTAATCGATCGTGATATTTGGCTTAAATCATCTATTTTTCGCACAATTTTCATTTATATATATTTTTTTTTTCGTTTTCTTTTGTTATCCACACTGATGAAGTTCAATTTCAAATTTAAATACATTAAGCTTTTCCAAAAAACGGTGGGACTATGTTCCATACTATTAGTATAATTTTCAAGCGTCACGTTTGTGGGTTAAAACAATGTTGTTGTTTTTTTTATAACACTTTTAGCTATTACTGTAACTGCAAATTGTTGATAAAAAATTAATTAAAATACCTATTTTCAGAATAAATTTAATTTTTCCCAACTTCAACTGCATCTTAAACTGGAACTGTATCTTCTTCAATAATAAATACCGCCAGAGCAACTTATTGCAAAAAACAAATTCTCAGTTGGCCGCTGATATTATGAAATTCGTAGTAGGTAGTACCTTGTGGAATAATGGTTAGTGCGTTGGACTGTCATGCCGAAGGTGTGGGCTCGATTCCCAGCCGCTACCACATAAAAACAGAAATGTTTTATCCGAGGTACTGCCTCTTGCGAAGAACTGACAAATCCATCAAGAGTATACTTGTCATGAACAAGTGCTTTTCATTTATCCGTTCGGACTCGGCAAAAAACTGTAGGTCCTCTCCATTCCTGCCAACAACACGCACACAAGAATGATTGAGAGTTGTAAGTCACTAGGCTCTGGTTCTCCACGAGCTGTTGCCCTGAAACAAATCTTTTTTAATTCATTCCAAATCTATGTAAGTTTGAACTCCAATTTCAGAAACTATCAACTAGCCTTCCGGTACAAATTTTCATGCTATTCCAAATTCCATGTTTCCATGATCCACGTTTTGATTTTTTTCGTACCGTTGTACAAACGTTGTACTGGCTGATTTCGGTGGAATTACTGAGGTTCAACGATGATTCAAGGTTCAAGTATGTTAAAGAAGCCAATTTAATGCCTGAACCATCGTTGAACCTCAGTCCATTCTCCGAAGTCGGTGCGTTAAAATTGCTGAACCACAAGTTAAATATTTAAACAACTGGCCCTATTTAAGTATTTAAAACTTTTTCAAATCGAGGCCGAACTAAGATGTTTGCTAGAAGGGTATAATACAAAAATGTTAGTTAGTAAATTATTATATTAACTTACCAGAGCCATTGGGTTTTACAAGCTGAGCTCAGTTTATTTTTTCACTTTTAAGAGAATATTTGTTGTCTTACAGTTGATTTTATTTTATATTGATAGATGGGAACATTTTCTGTCCCATCTTATAAATCTTCAAAATCTTTTTATACGAAATTTTGTTCACTACCAATTGAGATTTGGCTCATAAGATTCAATTGTTAAGTAAGTCCACCAATGCTATTTTGACCAAAAAAAGAATCTTTTGAAAATCATTACTTATGTATATTAGGTAAGAAAGTTTTTTATTCAGCCAAAGTAGCAAACAAATCAAATAATTTGATTAGTCTATCATATGTTATACATATTTAACAACATTGAAAAATAACTTTTTTTACTGTGTCCTGTTTCTGATTTTTTTTATCATGCCGAATGTATTATCCTAAGGAACCATTTACGATTATTCATAAGGCTGTTTTGTGATGTTTTTCTCCCAGTTGATTTATTTTATTAATAACAAACGATTTAATTTGATCTGCGTTGATATCTTCGTTCCGACTCTTGAATACCATAATAACATGAGCTAGAGAAACATCAAAAAGAAAAAAGAAATATTAAATTAATTTAAAACTAAAAAACAGACAAATTTTCTTCGGATAAATTACTTATAATAGAATTTAGATAGTTAAGATTCAATCCATATAGCCTTTCACTTGGTTCTAATTGATAACATTTAATTAGAGCCGTCCGACCAAAAACAATTTCACTTAAGGATCCAGTGTAGACACAACAATCATTATGTAATATTCGTAGAATATCACGTTTCGAAATGAAGACTTGACTGCCAGCGTGTAGAGGAACATCACCTTCAAGATCTGGTTTTGCTTCGTTATTGGTATCTGTTAAATGAAATGAAAAATCCAAACGTAAAAAATATATTCATTTATATTAGCAAAAAAAAAAAAAAGAAGAAGTTATAATAATAAACTGTGGAAAGAAAACATTTAACAAATTGTGAAGTTAGGAAATTAATTTTATTTTAATTCACAAAATAAAATACAATCTTTACTTTAAATATCGAGTAAATAACTTATTATGTCCTTTTTTTAATTGCTGCAAGTGAGTAACCGTGTTTTACAGGACTAACATTTAAAGTTATCGTTGCTATTGTCCCCTGATTAGAAGAACTAGGTAGCTCCATTTTCTATTTTCTTAATACATATACAGGCAAAAACGGTATTATATTGAAGAGTTTTCAAGACTTTTTGTCCAATTTTTTTCCACCATAGACAAATATAGGATACTTGTGAAGTTAAAAAAGAACAAAAGGTGAAAGGTGGAGATATAGTCTAGTACGTCGTTGGTTTAAGCCTAGTAGGCTGCTGATCAGAAAAGAAGCCATGCTCAGCTGTCAAACGAACAGCTCTGATGATAAGATTTGCAAAGTATAAGTGGAAAGCAGTGAAAAACGCACACATAGAATCAACTAGTCATTCAGCATAGGTCTTGTTGTTGTTGCAATTCACATCTATTTTTCGACACGAAATGATATTACAAATACAACAATGCAAACAAATGGATTTTGGAAGGTGAAAAGTACGATGGATTGGCTTCTTTATTTGATATTCTCTGCTTCTGATGCCAAACGAAAAATCGAATACAAAAAAGACACACCGAAATCATAAAGGAAAAATTTAGTTTAACTTTTCGCTCTGCAATACGCTGTTCGATGAACGAAATTGTATTGTTACATATGTTTGGAAGACGTCTACACTCTTTTTTTTTGCACACAATTAATTATTGTGTGCGGAAAAATGACATTGTGTTTTTTTATGTTTATTTTTGCTGTTTTTTTTCAGCACAGCATATGTTTTGATTTTTTGAATAAGTGTGAATCCGTGATGTTCACATGGATTTATGTTTTAATATCCGCAAAATGCAATTTTTATATAAAATAAATTATATTTAGCTCACGCTTTCTTCAAAGGTCTACTTTTTAAGATAGTAAGTTTTATCTATTGATCGATGATATTTGTAATTTTCAGCTCTGTATATTGCGAGAAACCCATAAACACATCTTGATGGTTATAGGCTTCGGATGACTTTGGGAAAAAAGCCCGTTTTCTTTGTACAAACATTTGTTTCAGGGATAACTCCTGCTGTTTCATAAGACTAGCTAGGGATTGCAGTTTTATTCTCGGTACATGTTTTGGCTTGAAAGATATTTAATCAAAAATTCATCGCTTTCATAACTGCTGTTAGTAGTTTGTTGTGGAAATTGTTGAAGAACCATCCAGCTCCGGGCTTCATTATGCATGAAATACTTCATTTGATATTCTTGCCAGCCCAGTGCTTATTTAGATGAACAAGCCCAAATTAGCACGAGATAAGCAGATTCTCTCCATTTTCTTGTTGCTGTAAACCTTAGATTGTCTTCTCTCCAATACAGGGCTAAATATGAGGAAAAAACAAATATGATAAGAAATGAAACAAATAAAATTTCATTTGGTGGAAATTGTAACATACCTTCATTATATTTTAGTAGTTACTATGAGCCTAGGATTTATCTTGTCTTACAATAGGGAGTTTCAAAGCTTTTTTTAGGCTTCAGAAAGCTTTATTTGTAGTCATACTGTATACTATTTTAATGCTCATTGTTTTCTTGAGCCCAACGTTATACAAAATAAGTTGAACCGATGTATTGCCACTATTAACCACGTAGGTGAAAGTTTATTGTTCAACCATCGCTTATTTTCAATCTTACTTAATAAAACACTTAAGTCTTTCTAGGGTCATACAAAATAATTGGTATATTTATTAATCAATATTAAATAATCGTAAAAAACGAAACAGTCATTTAAAAAGACAACAGTTTTATCTGCCTTTGTAATAATTATATTTAATTTTTAATATTTAATTCAGTTAAAATTTATTTTTTAAGGATTATTAATTGAGCATAAAATATTTGTTATCAATCACCAATGCAAAACTAAGGTTTTTTATCTATATTTGGGTGCTTCGAGTCAAAGATAGTAATTTTATATATAATACAGACAAAAAACGAGGTAAAATCAACAAAAACAATAATGATTCAACATGTTTTGCCAATGTTTTTGCTTCATAGAGCATTCGTTTTATTTTAACATGATTTCTGTATAAGGTAAATAAATATTATATCATGTTAAAATGACATTGTCTTTATATTTAGTTGAATCAATATGTTTTCATTTTGAATAAATATGAAAAAACCTGCAAATAAAAATGGAATCCATGCTGAATCAATACGATTTCATGTTGAATCGCCATTACCATCATATATATCTTTACTACCATCATGTTTGATCAATACTACCATCATATTAAGCCATTACTATTATTATGTTGAATCACCATGGTCTGAAAGTATAGGAATTCATTATATATTTATTTTATTTAAAAAATACTTTGTGATACTGAGTTTTGAACTGGGAACCTTCCGCATTTTTATTTTTCCATCATCTTAAAACTATCTTAAAGCTAGACAAAAATTCATAAAAACTAGCCTACTTATCAATATCTTACAACTAACTTACTGGCCCCATTCGGGCGCTCTAAGTAAAACTAATAACTTAATGCTGATGCCTTTCGCATTAAGAACTATCTTAAAACTAGAATTCATTTTGGTTTTATTTTTCACCAAGAAGAATTGAAAAAAACTTGGTAGCGGAGATAGCACTCATCCACTGGGCCAATTCGCTACGCAAAAAACTAGTGCCAAACGTCAGCTTGAGGTTCTTTTAACTTGGAATTAATATGTGAATCATTTTATTTTTAAATAATAGAATATGAAGAAAATTTGACAATATTATTCTTCTGTTTAAGTGGAGTGACTGAAAACAAGTTAAAAGTTCAAATGAGCTCAACTCCATATTGCGTTTTGGGCTCATCAGTTTTTTTGTATCGATGTTTACCGACTAATATAAAAACACAGCATTGGAAATACTGTAAATTTTATAATTCTAAGGGAATTTGTTTAAATTCAGACACTTAGAATTTCAATGCCAACTATCGTACCTGGGCGAAACGCAATATCAAGTTGAGCTCATTTGAACTTTTAACTTGAATCATTTTATTTTAATTCTATTTCAATGTTAAAATGAGTTCAATTATGTTATTTCAACAGGGTCTCACGCATGAATTAATTAGTAAATGAAACCTTAATGATTTAATAATATTTCCCTTAGAATACAAAACATGTTGAATCAAAATAAAAACGTTGTTTAAGTGTATGCTTGGTTATTTTTACATGAAAACGCTTTTTTTTTACATGAATTTCTTTTAACATGGAATTTATGTACGAATCATTTTATTTTAACACAACTTCAAAGTTGAAACAAAGCGAAATCTGAATAATTTAAAATGAAATTCCTATTTACTTGTTTTTCAATCTAAAATTAACAGGACTAAGTCATAAATTAATGTTTTGAAATGTTAAAATAAAATGAAAACGTATTAAATCGAGATGAAATCCAATGATTGAAAAATTCAACTTTTTTATCGAAATCAATAATTTGTCATGTTGATTTTACATTGCGTTTTTTTTTTCTGTGATGATAAAATAGTACAAATAATTTATAAAAAAAATTAAGGCAATAATTCTCGTACTATAATTTACATACTTAATACACGATTTTCCTAAAGGATCATCACCGTAAATTGGTAGCTGCATTCAACATTTAATAGGCATGAAATTCAGATATCAGATCAAATAAGAAGCTTCTGAGTCCCCAATTAATTGTAGCATTCATTTCATCATACATCTTCCCAACAGGTAAATCTCCTAGTAAAGAAAATAATAATGATCGATCTTTAATTATTATTTTTTTTTTTTTGAGTTAAGTTCGCTTTATAAACAAGAACAAGAATAATTAAAACATGTTATATATCGGCTAAATAAAAAAATTATAAAAATGAGCAAGAAAAGTGTACGAAAGTTTGTTAGCTATATTCGGAAAATTATAAATCAGAGTAGTATTTTGTATAATTTTTGAAAAAAAAAAAACAGAAAAATTTTAAGTAACTAAGGATTTTGAAGGGGGGAAATAGTACTTTCAGACTCCAGAAGAATTTTTTGGAAAACAAATTAAATAGTGATGTAGCACACCGAAACAAGACAAAATTTTTGGTAACATTCCATTGTAACGTGTGGGACATTCGTACGAGAAACCGATGACAAACTGTTTAAAAAAGCATAAATATTTGTGTTAAATGGGTACACCGAAATAATGAAAAACTATAGAATAATATTTTTTGAAATATTTACAAGTATACTGGCATAATCTCAATTTAGCTGAGCGTTACGTGTGGAACCTCAAATCTACCATTGTTTTAAATTTTAGTTGTTAACGCACAAGTTCAGCAAAACTTGAAGTTGGAAATGCGCTTAATATAGTTCACCGTTACGTGCGTTTAAGGCCGAAGATTTATTAATGCTTATATTAAGTATAGCATTTCATTTGGACTTAAAAATAGTTTGATCCCGTTTCATAAAAACTTGAATTTACTGTAGCTATATTGACATTTTCGTGCTTTCTTTTCAGGTAGCTGTTAATGCCTTTATTTGCAGTTTATTGTGTAGTATTTCCATAAATATAGTTATGTTTAATCCTAACAGATTAACCATCACTATTTGCTAGCTTTAAAATATTTTTATCACGAATGTTCACCCTATTTGTATCGGAAGAAGAGGTATAAAACTGCATCTTCATTTTAACAACCTAAGTGTGAAGGTAGGTTTACTAAGATATTATTGAAGGTGAACAATATTTAATCAACAATAATAATTCGCTGTAAAATGAGAGTAAGTTAAGAAATTGTACTTTTAGCGTTACTTGCGGGACAGGCAATATAGCTCTATTTGAACCTTAAAATAATAAATGAAGACAGTTCTGTTTTGAAAGTTTTTATTCTCTTACAGAATGTTAAAATACCTCTTTTTTTGATAAAGTTTTCTTCAAATCATAAATCATTAAAACCACATCGGGGCAATAAATTGAATTGTTGTCCATATTGAGAAAAAATCGGATGCGGAAATGTGTGTGGAAGGAAACAAATGAGACTTATTAAGTAACCGATTGTTTAATAAGGGTAGCCCGCGAAGCTTCACATCTCCATACAAAAATAATCTCAGAAACAAAGTTTTAAATTTAACATCTGATTACTGTTTTTCGTGGTATGCTCCTTCCTACTTCCTCTAAACCAGAAAAGATTGCAAATATGTTTGCTGATTACTTTCAAACAATTTATAATTCAACAAACTTAGTTATCTTAGATGAAGATTATTTCGAATCTATTCCCTCGATCTTTAATTTGTGTAATTTTGAATTAAGTATTGATGATGTACTCATGTTATTAAAAAGGAAATTGAAGCACTGTGCGGACATACTTTCTGTTCCGTTGACTAATTTGTTTAATCAGTCATTGTCCACATGTGTTTTTCTAGATGAATGGAAAACCTCTATTGTAAATCCCACTTTTAAATCTGGCAAAAAAGGACAATATTGTTAATTATAGACCAATAACAAAACTATCCACTCTCCCAAAGATGTTGGACTGCCTAGTTAAGGATAATTTTGTCAATTTATTAAAAGGACATGTGAGTGACTTTCAGCATGGTTTTTGGAAAGGTAAGTCTACATTATCAAATCTGGTAGAATTTAACAACTTTTCAATAAATGCTTTGGAGAAAAACAGGCAGATTCATGTAGTTTATACTGACTTTTCTAAGGCATTGAGTTAATAAAACTAAGGATTCTGCTGAAGAACTTTGAGTGCTGCGGAATTCCTAACCCCTTGTTGGGTTGGTTAAAATCTTATTTGTATGGTCGTAAGCAAATGGTATTTGTGGAGGATATAAGCTCTAAGGAAATATTTGTTATCACAGGAGTCCCGGAAGGGAGTCATATGAGACCATTTATCTTTTTACTTCATGTAAATGATGTACCTGACATGTTGAAATTTTGCAAATGTCTGTTATTTGCAAATGATATTAAGTTTTTTGCAGTTATTTCCAGTTCTGCTGATCATTTGCTTATGCAAAATGATCTTAATACATTTGCAAGGTAGTGTAAAATTAATTATTTAAAATTCAACCTTGAAAATTCTATTGAATTTGTTGATCCATATACGGGTGATTCTACAAACGATGGAATTTTCGACGGCTCGGCAGATATCTTTATAACCATTCAAGTATTCAGTCTGATTTTTTTTTATAACTGTACATCTTGTTGATATCTACATGGTCAGACAAAATTACTAAGATCTGATATATTATATTTTCATTACTCAAAAAAATCTTCAAATTGTCTAATTCTCAGTCCCCTGACGTGTCCCCTGCCCGTTTTCGAATGGAAAAATTATTGCCGTTCTCTTATTTAAGTTCCAAAACCAAAATAAATCCTCAATTATTGACGTTAAATAATATATTTTTTTATGAAATAAAGACATTTTTAGTACAACTTTATTTTATTAAAAAAAATGTCTTGAACTTTGTCCCTTGGATTTTCTAACAGTCCCCTGAAAGATTGAAACAGCCAAAAATATCGTTAACTTTGAAAACTGTCGAAGTATCAGATTTGGTTAGATCTGGTGAAAACAAAACCATGTCCGTGTCTCATGTCCATTTGTAATTTCATTTGTTAACAAGTCATTTGTGCTACATGTCATGGATTGTTCGTTCAGTTTCTCAGTCCCCTGATGAGTATTTACAGGAAAAATGTCTATATTAGTGGGAGTATTTTAAGCATTATTATATCGGCTAAGTAAAATCCTATTTATATATTTTTTTAAATTTCTTCGTACAATGCGTTACTATGTTTTTGGCACAAAAACTATGAAAACACTCAGTTTCCTGGCCTCAGTCCCCTTCCACGTTAATGGCTAGTTTTCTATTTAGAGACCTCTTAAATGTTCAATTAATGCTACTTTTCCTTGTAAATACATGTTAATAAAAATTACGATTCGGTCGCACGAACTTGCTCGTTTTGAATTAGATACATGAAAACGCTTGAGCATACAGGCTGGATCAGGTGACTATATCTCTCCCATTAGGCAAGGGGTACGATTTTCTAAAAAAAATGACGTAAAAGTAAAAAAAAAATAAAAAAATCTTAGTCCTCTAAACACCTGTTTTCAAAAAATGTCGATAAAATTGCTGACTGGCGGCTTACAATTATGTGAAAGGAAGCTCTAATAATCAACTAGATACAGTTTTTACGTCCATTTGCTTCCAAAAATGTCATGTCGAAAATATCTTCATTTTCTTCCAATTTTTGTAGTATTGTAAAGCCATCATTGGAATATGCTTGTGTTGTTTGGAATCAAACAACTCAAAATGATATTGTTAAAATTGAAAGAGTACAGAAAAACTTTTTACGTTTTGCTTTGAGGAAATTTTTTGGTAGGGTTAATACACGGTACACTTTTCTAATCGCTCAAAATGTCTTTTGCTTGGAATGCAATCTCTCGAATCTCGTAAAGAAATGTACAGTGTAATGTTTGTTGGGGATGTTTTATGTAGTTTTATTGATAGCTCAAGCTTGCTTTATAATATAATGTTTTATGCTCCTTCAGTAGTATTAAGACCAAGGCTATTACTATTTGAAGTTTCACAGAGAACTAATTATGGATTGCGTGAACCTTTAACCCGTTGCTGTAAACTGTTTAATGATGCCTATTATTGTCTAGACATATATTTGGGAAGAAATATCGAAAACAAAATATATATAATAATTCAAATTAGTAATTATATATTACGTATTATATTAATTATGTAATATCAAATCTGTAGATGAAAATCGTAGAGGAATAAATGAATAAATAAATAAATAAGCAAGTGATTGCTGAAATTAATTGCTGATAGTACTTGCTACAAGTAATTGCTCAAAGTACTTGCTGAAATTACTTTCTGAAAGTATTTGCGTGTGTGGAGGTGGACGGAAGTGGTTTTGCCATTTTCATTTTAATTTTCTTTTTTGTTTCTTCAGAAATAGATTTAAGAGGGATAATCTAGATTTGGAAGGTGATTTTTTACGAGAAAATGGTTTTTGAACTTCTTGTTCATTTGTTGGAATCGAGGCAATTAAATTAGAGACAATTATCTGCTATTATGTTTGGTTCGCTTCGCGCCGACAACTGAAAAAACATGCAATAGCTTGCAGCAACCCGCCTGAAAAAATGGCAAGTTTTTGTCAAGTTTAATCGAGGCCCTAGAAAGGCTTCGGCAGGAGAAATCTAGACAAGGCAAACTTGTCAAATACGCGCGAGGCCGTCGCTAGTAAAAACTTGTTGGATAGGTCTTGTTATCGCATCACAAATACTCCATATATGACAAAAACAAAAAAACAAATATTTTATACCCATCATACAATAATAAGATAAATTAAAGAATATACCTGGTTTTTTATTTTCAACATTGCACAACTGTATTGCGAAATAGCTCAGTAATTAAGACAGTAAATACAATTTTTTATTTTTGTTTTGCTGTTTCTCGAGGAAAAGGTTACCTACTCACTGGCGAGGCCCTAGAGAATTTCTAGAATTACCCTTGCTGTGTCCTTGCAAGTATCTATATAAAATTTTCTAGCCCCCCGCCAAAAACTAGATTTTTTTTCCAGTGAAGTGATTTGATTGTAAGCAAGTTGAACTTTATAAAATGTGCTAAAAACTGTTGTAAGCAGGACATTCCATATAATATTTTGTTTTATTTTGACTTTCTCATTAATTGCGGATTTTATTCAAAATCTTGCGAGTTGTTTTTCAATTGACAGAAAGAGTTCCAAGCTCTGTTACATTTTTCTTTAATTACTTAAATATTTTTGAAAGATCTGAAGTTCCAAGCAAGTTGAACTATAAGAGCAATTACGTGCGACCTAGTCGTTAATATTATTATTATTATCAAAATTCATGCATTAAAAACAACACGAGACCCTGTTCTTTGTTGCAGCATATTTCAAACAACAAAATGTTACTGATCGAAGATAAATCATTTGGGTATCATCATTTTGAGAACGTGGTGCTGAAAATCCGTACTTTAAAACATTGATTAAAGACTACTGGGCAGAGGGAGATGATTTTATCTGTAATTTTGATCGAAAAACATGCGTTCAAGTGAAGTTCGCCACACCCCAATCAGAGTTCTTAACAAAATGTAACGTGAAATCGAAAAAACAACACAATTTGTTCCTTTACCAAAAAATCTCGAAACAAAAAACATAAAGCTGTAGAAAGCCTTTTTTTCAAAACAATACGATCACTTGTCACAAAGATACAGCTCTTCAAAAAACACTAACAAAAATTGAAAAAAATGTGTTCCTTTAATTTCGTTGACTAGTGTATGTATAAAAAATTGTTTTTTTTAAAAACCGTTCCAACGATTTAAAAAAAAATTTCTCTCATAATTTCCATGTCTTTATATACAATTTTTTTGAACCCTCATCGCACAGTGGTCAAAAATACGATTCTAGCTTGACAAAAGTATTTTTACTTGCGATATAGGTACTATAGGGCAAGTTTTGGATTCGAGATTTCGAGATAACAATCAAACATGACATTACGATGATAGAGAACACGAAAAAAGTGGGTGGCAAAATTCTGTCTGTCTGTCTGTCTGTCCGTACCTCAACCTACAGCCTAAACCACTGAAGCGATTTTCTTCAAATTTTAAACTTAAAGTTTTTTTGTAACTCTCCAGAGGGGAGATTGAAATTTTTTTTAGCTCAAAAAATAACGGTACTTGCCATACAACCGTTAAGGAAAAGCTTATTTATCTCAAAAATGGCTCCAACGATTTTGATAAAAAAAATCTGTTAGAATATAAATAATACTGCATACCGAAATTTTTGAAAACAAAAATTTTGGATTTAAAAAAAAAAGATTCAAATTTTTTTTTGAAAATTCAATATTTCGAAAACGGGTTGATGAATTGTTTTGAAATTTCAGTTTTAAATGTATATTAATATATACTCAAAATTGGCATACCAAATTTTTGTTTGAAAAATGTTACAAAAATTTTATATATAAAAAATTAATTTTTAAGAAAACGGCTCCAACGATTTGAAATTTTTTTTTTGCATATATTCATATTTTTTCAAGTAATCAAATGGCATACTTTTTTTGAGCTCTAAGTTATTTACCAGACTGTTTATACAATTCAAAGAACGATTTAAATGCTTTTAATGCTTTTTCTATAATTTCTTGAATATTTTTTAAAGTTCTTAAGTCAAACACAACTTGAACATAAGAGCAAGTACGTGCGATCCAGTCGTGCATTTTATTTTTTTTTTTCTCCAAATTAATTTATTCATAAATTAATAAATAATACATTTATAATTTTCTATTTAAAACATTTAAAAATTTTGTATTGTAAAAGTTTTTAAACAACTAATAAATAAATACTATTCGTAATAAAATTTAAGCGCAAAATTGCAAAATATTAACCACTTATCTGCGAAAATAGCAATTATATGTAAGCTCAAAGTAAACATTGTGAATGCATTCAGATAGGAAACAATGTGGATCAAGTTTTATTAGGCGTGTTTTTTTGGGATTTTATATATAGTACAGTGAGAAATTTCCATAAAAACGCATCTGCGGCGGCCTATATTTTTGAATTTACAATATGGTACGCCTGGACAGCTGTCACGACACAAAAGTGAATTTTGTGAAAGTTAAAAGTAGAAAAAAACCAAAATTATTAACAAAAACTAACATATTTGCAAGTTAAATGGGAAATATAACTATATATTTACATATGTAATTAATGTTTTCAATCAAATGTTTGTGTCCCTTTTGTCTTTATTTGCCATTTTCAGATACGAAAATTGATTTTGCAGCTATAAAAGAAAAGAAAAGGGGTAGGGGTGTGTTGGTAGACTATGGTCAAAGTAAAAAAGTCATGATTTAGTCTGCTATTACACGAAGACTTTTTAGTTGAGATTTTTCGAAATTTAATATTATGAAAGTGAAATCAAATTTTGTTTTCTCAATTGCACTCATTTAATTTTGAAAAAAGTCATGACTCAAAAGTCGTCGTATAATAACAGACTCAATACACATGGAGTAGATGACTTAATTAGCGATAATTTTATAAATTACAATAAGGACATGATTGTATGGCTAATTTTAATGCATTTACCTAGTTTTCAACTGGAAATTTTTTAACTCACCAATTTCACCGGATTAACTGAGTACATTAGTAGCCAAATAAGCCTGAACCTTCCTTGAACTTCAGTTAGTTTCAGCTGTACTAACTGGTTCAAAATTTGATCCATGGTTCAGCATTTGTGACTCATCGATTTTATCGGATCTACTGAAGTGCAACGATGATTCCAAGGTTCAAGTATATTGTAATAACAATTTCAAGCTTGACCCTTGTTGAACCTCAGTTAAACTACCGAAATCAGTGAGCTAAAATAATTGAACCACGCATCAAAGCTTGAACCACGTTTGTACAAGTAGCCTTTCCACCAAAAGCAGTGACTTAAAATTGCTGAGCATCGGATCAAAATTTGAACCATGTCTATACAAACTGGTCCCTATAGACCAAAGGTTTACAAAAAGACCTTTTCATATGAGCTGCGAATAGTGAATTTTGAAATGGGATATAGAAGAAAATGTGAAGAAAAATGCTTTGTGAAATGCGTCTTGATGCTGTGGTTTGCGAATTATCGTTTGACAGTCGGCAGAATATATCTTGTTTGTTACTTATAAATAAAAATGCTAAATTTTGCACTTTAAACTAATTTAAGGCAGCGTTTTTTTTTTAGCATAGCATGAATGAATGAATGAAAGAGTTCGGGGTGTAAGTGCACTGCGACCATTAAGATCTATTGTGCCCCCGTTCTGGAGCTGGATGAGGTTACTCATTCTACAGCACATCCTCCAAATTTATTTCCTTAAGGAATTTGATTATTTGGAGTACATTTAGAGAGGATAGTTCGCTCTCTTTTATCTGGTGATTTCCCAGATACCTATGTCTTTGATGCATAAGTGCATCATATTTACCTAGTATATGATCGGGTGTCTCCTCATGAGCACTGCAGAATCTACACGTGGCGCTGTTTTCCAGGCCAAGGATGTGGAGGTGTCTCCTTAGTTTGCAGTGGCCTGTGAGGAGCCCGGTTATTATTCTAAGCTTGTTTCTATTTAAGCTGATGCAGGACTGGAATCGTTCTTGGTTGATAGCATAGCATAGCATAGCATAGCATAGGATAGGATCATTTTTTTCATTTTGTCAAAAAGGTAAAACAAAACAACCATGCACTTACAAACGACCCTGTTTAGACTGTAATTGCTCACTACGCCACCATGACGTAAATTTATGGGTGAAATTTTCTCTTCACCGATTTCTTCTACAAAAACATGGTCTTGACGAAGTGAAAAGTTACAGTCTAAACAGGGCCATTCATTCAACATAATTCTGCTCTACGAACATAGCCATCGAGAATTCGAGACACATAAAAGTACCAGTCGTACCAATGACGACACACAAAAATCCTATATACTCGAACAAACAAACAAACAAACGTCAAAAGTTTATCGGCAGCGGGATTCTACTTTAACTTTTATCGGCAGCGATTTTGCTGCCGATGCTGTTTTTGTAATTCATATAAAATTTCACTGTGCTGCGGATAGCTTTTCCAATAAAACACACCTATTGCCAAACTGAGAGCAGGGGTTAAGCTAAGTGAAGTGTGTTCAATATTTTAACCTCTGTATGTAATCTAATTTTCGTAATTAACATTATGCAAATATGTGTTTAAACTATAATAAATAAAATATATTTATATTTTTTTTTTAAATTTTGAAGTTACATTCCAACAATAACAAAACTTCCCAAATTACAAGTTTTTTGGCTAGGCTTACAAAACTGGCGGCAGGTGGCGGCCAGATGAAATAAATTTAGACTATTAGAATTACTTTTGATCTTATCGCCTGCCAAAATTTGACTGCCTTTTTTTGCCTATTGCAAAGTTATAATAAGGTGTTTCAGACCAATTTCATGTACAAAAATGGAATTGTTTGAAATGTGGAAGAAAGTGAAAGGAAAAATGAGATGTTAGAGCTTCTTTTCCAAAAATATTGGTATGGAGATTGTCTACCTGAATATACTCAAATACAATGCAACCTGTTAAATAGAATTTAAGCTCGACTTTAACAAATAAGAAATGGTTGTTTTGCATTGCGACTAAATTGCTTTATTCAAAGAAAAACGGGTTGTGGTTTTTCGTGATTTTTTCCTTTCATCTTAAAAATCATTTAATTTCTCTTAAAAAGAGTTCAATATTGATGAATACAATCACAAAAATAATTTAAGGTCAAAAAATAATTTTGTCCACCTAGATTCGTATTTTTGACCACTGTGCAGCGTCATGAACATAAAAGCAAGTACGTGCGACCCAGTCGTGCATTTTATTTTTAATGCAAACAAATTTTATTATGCATTCAAATTATTTTAATGAAAATTTTTTTACATTGCATGAAACCTTTAATTTAAATAATTAATCTCTTCTGCCAGGTTGAAAGGGTTAGGTCCAAAAATTCAGTTTTCGGATTTTTATTGGACTTAAATCAGCTTTTCTTCTCTAAGACCAGAATCATGCACTTTCAAAATGCATCAAAAAAATAAACATGTTTTATACCACCCCAACTCTCATCCACTTGGCAGCGCTAGGAAGGTCTAATACCAGAATAATGCACTTTCAACAAAGTGCATCAACAAAATAAACATAGTTGTAAAACAACTATTTTTGACTTTACCCCTTTCTACCGGGCACCAAAGAATTTACCTCTGAAACTAAAATCAAAAACGATAACGTCATAAGAACATATGAAATTGTTTTGAGCAAGATCTCTCATGTGAGATCGATCGAGCAGAGCCGAACTCGGACTCTTTTCCATATGCAAAAAAAAATGAGTTCGCTCTCAACAGCTCTGACGCGATGAATATGAGATCGATCTCAAAGCTCTTCGTCTTAAATACATAGTTGTGAGTGTTGTGACAGTAATTTCTATGCATTGAGTAGAAGACAAAAAACAAAAATTTCTTCTGAACGCGACAATGAAAATTTGTTGGTTAAAATTCATTCGGATTATGTTAATATATTTTTGCGGTATTATGTTTTATGCAATGAAGTGTGTTGCTACCTTTTCAAAAAAGTATGGCACATCGCTGTTGAGTAAGAAGACCACGCTCCAATGCAGAAATGCATTATTGCTCTTTTCTGCATTTTTCCCAAATATCTTTTGAGTCCCATGGTTGAGCGTATAGCGCCCATATAAAAAAATAAAGCACATAAGTTAACCTTTTCAACGATACCTGACACATAACTGTTGAGTTGTGCAACCAGTTACCATATTAAGAATGCATTTTTGCTGTTTTTGCTGCTTCAAAGCCGAATATCTTTTGAGCCCCATGATTTGGAGCTTGGCTGCCATATAAGAAAATGAATTACTCTCATTGACCTTTCCAATGACGTATGACACATTTCTGTTGAGTTGGTAGACCAAGTGCCAATCAAGAACTGCATTATTGTTATATTTGGAGTTTTTCATGTCCATGTAGCTCTTGAACCCCGGGGTCTACGGCTTAACGGCCATATACAAAAACGTAGTACATGCAATAACCTTTCTAACGATATATAACACATAAATGTTGAGCAGGTCATCCAAGTAGTAAATGCATTATTATTGTTTTTGGTGCTTTAATGCCGAATATCTTTTGAACCCCATGGTTTACAACTTAACGGCCATATAATAAAATGAAGTATTTGCAATGACCTTTTCATTGATGTATGACACATCTCTGTTGAGTAGGTAGACCAGATCCCATACATTTTTGCCCCTCCTTTGTTTAAGTGTTTTTGGAGATGAAACAAAAAATATTTGACAGCTTAATTTTTCTTGTTTTTAGGTTTGTTTGCAAATATTTTTTTTGCGCAAGACAAACATTTTCTATTTTTTTAATTTTTGAAATGTTTCACTTTTTTTTTAAATGAATTTGAGTTTTTGAGTTAATTGAATGAATATAGTCATGTAACATGTTTATTTAGCTTAATTAACTTTTTTTTTGTGTTGGTGTACAATTTTGTTTGTGAAAGAGATACTTTGATCACTAATATTTAAACAAATAGTGACTACATACAAAATTCAAGGCCCTATAAGGATTTCATAGATTTTAACCTTTCACCGTTAGGGGCTGCAAAGTATAGACCGAGAGCCCACAGCAGATTTTGGGTGTGAACGATAGCAAAAAAAGAAGTATATATTATTTTTTGTGGGGGTATGTCAAGGCTAATGTCTATAGGGACAAGCCCGCTTCGATTGACGCACTGGAAGCCAACATCCATGCATTCATTCGTGAGATACCGGCCGATATGTGTGAAAGAGTATGCCAAAATTGGACTCAGCGGATGGGCTACCTGAGACGCAGCCGCGGTCAACATTTGCATGAAAATATCTTTAAACATTAAATTGCAAGGTTCAAACTATCGATTCAAATAAATATTTCATTCATTTTTTCGAATTTTTTGTGTTTTTTTTTTTTTAAGTTCTAAACCTCTTAAAAAATCACCCGTTACTAGCCAGACCACGGGCTTTAATCGTCAAAAAAGTTCAAACTATGGTTTTCCGAAAAAAAAAAACATACTGTGAGCGTCAAAAAAAAGTGTACAGCTGTGAACTGCGTCTTTGTAACTATGTTGAAGAAAATAGATTCGATCTTTTTGGAAAATACTTAACTTATTTTTTAAAGCGGTTAATCTTCAATGAATTGGCATATAAAACTTAACAAAAAATATTATAGTAAAAATTCAATAAAAAAATAACAAAAAATACTTCATTTTTATGGCGTCAAAAGAAAGTGTACACTATTCAATTAAAGCGAAAAACATAAAACCAATGCTTCGTCTGCTTCCCTTTCGCCCTTAGGGCAGCTTCTATGCGTCTGGGGATTGACTCTACTAGCTTCCCTGTCAATTCAGCTGGGATTTTTTGCCACTATTCAAACAAAATTTAATTTTGTGCCTTTTTTCTAAATAATTTCCTCTTATGGATCTGTTTGTACAGATAATCTCATAAATGATCAATGAGGTCAAGGTCTGAGAATCGCGGAAGGTCTTTTAGTTGCTTAGAAGTACCATGGAGTAACCATTCCTTGACCAATTTCGTTGTATGCTTGAGGTCGTTGTCTTGTTGGAAGACGCATGAATCAGTTAACCCCAGTTTTGCAACACTAAACGGCAAAATGTCTCTTAAAATATTAAGACAATCTTCAGTCCTCATCGTACTGTCAATAAATACAAGGGTTCCAACTCCAGATGACGCCATTCATCCCCAGACCATTACCGAACCGTCTCAGAAACATTGCCGTATAGCCATACCTTTCCGAAAAAAATCGAAAGTGAAAACTTCTTTATGCCAAGAAATATAAAAATAACGGTTCATCATTCTGGGAAATGATCTTGTTAGTGGACAAGAGCAAAATTGCTATTTTTGGCTCAAGACAGCCACCAAAAATATGACAACTGAAAAACACTGAATTAAAACAGGTTTCTTGCAAAAAGCACGGAGGAGGTTTGGTAATGGTCTGGGGATGAATGACGTCTTCTGGAGTTAGAAACCTTGTCTTTATTGATAATACAATGAGTACTGAAGATTGCCTTAATATTTTAAGAGACAATTTGCCGTTTAGTGTTGCAAAACTGGGGTTAACTGATTCATGCGTCTTCCAACAAAACAGCGACCTCAAGCATACAACAATTTGGTCAAGTAATGGTTACTCCATGGTACTTCTAAGCAACTAGAAGACCTTCCGCGATTCCCAGGCCTTGACCTCATTGATCATTTATGAGATTATCTGTACAAACAGATCCAAAAGAGGAAATTATTTAGAAAAAAGGCACAAAATTCAATTTTGTTTGAAGAGTGGCAAAAAATCCCAGCTGAATTGACAGGGAAGCTAGTAGAGTCAATCCCCAGACGCATAGAAGCTGCCCTAAGGGCGAAAGGGAAGCAGACAAAGCATTGGTTTTAAGTTTTTCGCTTTACTTGAATAGTGTACACTTTCTTTTGACGCCATAAAAATGAAGTATTTTTTGTTATTTTTTTATTGAATTTTTACTATAATATTTTTTGTTAAGTTTTATATGCCAATTCATTGAAGATTAACCGCTTTAAAAAATAAGATAAGTATTTTCCAAAAAGATCGAATCTAGTTACAAAAAGACTTACATCAGAGTTACAAAAAGACTTACATGCCTGAATCTGTGGATGAAGGCAACTTTCAATTGACAACGGCGCAAACTAATAGATCCAGATGTGTTACTATGGTAAGATGGGTCGCTGAAGTCGTGAATGGACGGTTTAAGAGGGATTTTAAGCTCTTTCGACAAGATTTTTTAAATTTAGCTGCTAGTCATCTGATGGATGACTTCAAAATTGCAGCTGCACTTCTTAATAAGTTTCATCCACTAATAGAAGACGCTGCCGATGCAAGCATTCTATTAGAATTGGCTTTAAGTCGATTAAACACTCCTAATTATTTAGGTGATTTTGTGAAAGGAAACAATCTTAATCATCTGAATCAGGGCCTCATTTAGCCGCATCGATGGAAATATCCCGAATCTGAGTAACTTCCCTATAATCACCTTTCAAGATCTACGCAGGATATCAGTAGGGAATTATCAAATTAACCAGGCTCGCTCTAATTGTTGGGAACATTTAAAGGTAAACGGAACCTATACCATCGAAGTCTGCGAAGACCGGATGCGAATTTCTTCTTCTGCACATCAAAGTCTTATTGGCAACAATAACTTTTTATCAAATCAAATCAAGGCATATAAGCAGAAAAGTCTATCATACTTATAGACCAAGAGCCGACAGCAAATTTTGGGAGTGGAGGTATAACCAAAATCGGAGTATGAAGGATTATAGGTACATGTATCGTGATTTGGAATATGAAAGTCTGGCAGGTTTGGTTTTCAGCCTTTGGTGGGGGTGGGGGTTTAAAAGCCGCGTAGTTTCTTATATATATGGTAGGGTCATTAGAACTTCAATTCACTTTTAAAAAACTGGATATGATGCTCTGTCATTTTCCCTAAGTTTCAAGACTTTTATCTTGGTAATCCGATTATTTTACCTTTTTAAGCTAACTTTACTGTCGTTTTTGTGAAGACTTTATTTGTTGATTTTTTTTTTGTTGAAAATCTCCAAAAAAGAGAAGATAAGGTTCACGTAAAATGGTTATATCTTGAGTTCTATTAATCGGACCGTCAAGATTGTGGTGTTTATGCTTATGAAAAATGACAGGGAATCATATCCGATTTTTTTTAAATAAATTAAAGAGGTTATAACCCTGAAAATAATCAGGGGATCTAGCACTTTATAACCCCCCACCCCTCCCAAAGGCTGAAAACAAAACCTGCCAGACTTTGGTATTTGATATCACGATACATGTACCTATAATCCCTCATACTCCGATTTTGGTTATACCTCCACTCCCAAAATTTGCTGTCGGCTCTTAGACTATTACATCCTGGTGAATGGCGATACAAACGAAGGAAATAGTTCGAGCGCAATAAAAGCTTACTGTTGCAACTGTCTCGTTGGAATGCGGACTGTCGGTTGTTGCGCTCATGTAATGAGCATTTTATGGTATTTGGGCTATGCACGACACCAGAAAACAATAAGCATACCACCAGCCCTGTTTTTGGATGGTATTTTGATTGACACTTTGAACGAACACTTGTTTTTTTTTTCAATTTATTAGCATTAATATATTTTAAATATCATATAATTTGGTAAAAAATAGATACATACTTAAAATGAAACATTACTTTTGTTTTTTAACATTTTTTTTTTAATTGAGTTTTACTTTAAAAACAAAAAAAGTGTTAAATGGACGGCATTTTCCCAGTGTATGATAACTCAATTATATATCAAAAATTAAAGCTTATCAATCAGGCATAACAGTGGTGTAAAAATCACTAATTTTTTCGAGATATTGACTTTCGAAAGTAACTCAAAAAATATTTTTAAAAAAGTTTTTGGCTCGTTTATTCAAAATATGTATATCAGGTGTAGAAAAAAATGTTTAACATAATCTGAGAGATATTTTTATGATCTTCCATTTGATATCAAAATACTAATCCTACGTGCCATACTTTAGGATTTATAAGTAATTGTTTGCAAAAAGCCAGATTTTTTTAATTTGCGAAGGTTAACTTCAAGCTCAATTATCTAAAAATCTCCGGAGCCGAATTCGAAAATATTTGACAGATAGATTGGTACTAGTCTCATTAGTGTACGCCCTGGGCCCAAGCTCCATAGGAAAATGGGTCATCTCCTTTGAGGAATATACACCAACTATGTCGAATGATACAAATGAAACAAATTTAATACATACTAGTAGTGCAGGCTTATTAACAACTTCACTGTCCCATGTATCATATTTGATACAAAAAAAAATTTCTTTTCCTGTGCTTCCAGCGTCCCATGTATCATATTTGATACATAAACAAAATTTTAGAATTCGGCTTTACTGTCCCCATACGAATTGATTTGAAAACATCTATAAGTCCCTAGTTTTTTCGTAGAAAAAAAAAGATACCAGCTATACGTCCCATGTATCACATTTGATACATAAATTAATTTTTGTTCCGTGTTTCCTACGTCCATGTATCAAAAATGATACAAAAATATGGTGTTTTTAAAAACAGGTTTTTCATATGAAAAAAATAGCCCAAGAACTTCATTTTCATATAAACGCGTAGGTAACGTCTGAAACTTAACAGAACTGCAAACAAAGTTGGAAAAATGTTAAGGACAAAATACTTTTTTCACTTTTTTTGACTGCTTTTTATTTTTTTTTTATTTAGAAGTAGTTAATGTAATGAGACCAATATATTCAAATAAATCTATGATTGTAAAACAATGGGATGTGAATCTTTAAGATTCTTATAACAGCACGTGGTTTGTTGCATTGTTTGCATTCTATATCGACTTGTTTATTAAGTAATTTGCAAATACTATTATACTATTAATAATTATTATCAGCGTTAATCATTTGCCCCTCATCTAAAAGTGGTTCATACAATTTCACCAACATATGACCAAGGCTTGTTCAGACTTTCAATGGCCGAAGTTGCTCCCCAATATTCCTTGTAGCACCACGTGTAGCCTATCTATTGTTAGTCCGATCGTAAGATTATACCTTTTTCATCTCGGCCACACAAATATTGGAAGCCAACCGGGAAGCTTTTTCTGGTCGCAATGGTTAGGAAATGCACTTTTCAGGTCGCATTTTTCGCTAAATGTACCTAAAGAAGTTACTTCAATGGGGTATCAAATGAAAGCTAGGATTATTCTCTACACCATACCAATATTCGGACAGACTTTTTTCGTGGCCGCGATGCGAGAGGTAATCTTACGGTCTTGATTTTGAAGGGTTGTTTGTAATGGAAGTCTTAAATTTAAGTCGACTATTAAATTTGACCACTGATTCATCTACCACTTAATTCGTATGATTTTCTTCCTTTTTTAATTATTTAAGAAATGCAGTAAATTTAAAGAACAATTGGACAAGTTTAAAATGATTCCCACTTTTCTCAGAAGAAGAAGATTGGAATATTAGCTTAAAGTTAATTTTTCAGAAATTGGCCCTCTGCTTCGGAAAGAGGAGAATTTTCCAGAAATCATATTTTCTATGTTTATTTTATGTTATCGTTATATTTTATTATGTATCATATTTGATACATTGGGACGTATAGCTATGAAATGAAGTTAGCATACGTCCATGTATCAAATATGAGCACAAAACTAAACCGTCTTTTTAACAACAATGAACAATTATTTATGCTACCAACCCATTCTATGTTGAATATTACTTAATAATAATGCTTTATTCTGGAAAAATTTACGGGACGTGGGGGTGTTTTTAAATCATTTTATATGGGGACAGTGAAGCCGAATTTTGTTTATGTATCAAATTTGATACATGGACGTAGGAGACTCGGTACGAAAAAAAATTTATGTATCAAAAGTGATACATGGGACGTATAGTTAAAGCTTCATTTTCTAAGAAAAAATAATGGACGTATGGGGGGTTTTCAAACAATTTGTATGGGGACAGTGAAGTTGTTAACATACTTTTAATCGAAAAAAAGAAAAATTGTTAACACCAGTTTAACGATTGAAAATGGTGAAGAGGGTTATAAGGAACGTAAAAAAAAATCTATTTTCCAGCAGCGGAGTTGGAGGAGGGATTTGGGGGGGTGAAAAAGAGGGGGGGAATTATGTTATTGCGTTTTCCGACTAAAGTTGACCCCAAAATGTAAAGTGTTCAATAGAAATGTTGTAGATCACGCAAAAATCTAGAACTTTTATTCATATCATTTTTAACATAACCTCAAAAATTCCGAGATATTGGCCAAAAACCGTATTTTTTTTTCTTTTATTTTTGTTTTTATTTTTCATTTTCCCAAAAATAGTTCAATTTTAATGAAACTTTGTGAAATAACCACATTTTTCTTCAAGCAAAACCATTGATCAGTTTTTTAGATATTCAATTTTGTTTGCAAAAAAATACTTTTTTCAAATGAAAGATATACTTCAGAAAATCATCGTACAGAGTTCATTCAGAGATTCACTAGTTTTGTTTTAACATTTACTTTTATATAAAATAATGATAGCATATAGTAACCACGTACAAAAAAAAACCGAAAAAATCATTTTGCATCAAGAAATTTTTTAATAATGGTTGATAAATTGTTTAAAATTTTTGGAAAATGAAAAAACTAATTACACCATTGAATTTTACGAAAAAAAAAATACATAAAACAGTGTTTTATTATTTGACCCGAGACAAAAGTTTTGCCGATGCCGCAACGATATTGCTAGAAATATTAATTTCAGTACATACAGTTTTAAATGAAAAACAAAAATAATAGTACAAGAGCCAAAGCCAAATTTTTGGAGTGGATGTACAACCAGAATCTGAGTATGAAGGTTTATAGGTACATGTATTCTGATATCAAATACCAAAGTTTGAGAGGTTTTTTTCTCAGCCTTTGGTGGGGATGGGGGTTCAAAACCAGCTTGGGTTCCTATTTAAATGTTATGGTCAATAACTCTTCAATGGATTTTTAAAAAATAGGAAATGATGCTCTGTCATTTTCCCTTAGTCCGAAGACTTTTACCTTGGTGATCCAATCAATAGGACCCATGATATTAGCTTTTTAAGCAAACTTTATCGGCTTTTTTTGGAGACTTTATTTTGCCGATTTCGGCGGATTAAATAAATGTTGAGAATAAAAGATTTAAAAATGCCTAGAGCATAGAATTTTAAAATTAGTAAAATGGGTTTAAGAAAAAAGAGAGCGGGACAACACTAAGCTACATGAAGTTGAAAGCTTAGGTTTAAGAAGAAAAAAGTAGGGGAAATAACTATTATTATGGTATAGACGCACATACACAATAACACAGATATAATATTAGAAAGAAAGAAAAAAAAAATTATTTTAAATGCACTCAAATAGAGGAACACAAATTTTGGTTGCTTAAAAATCTTACCAAGCAATTAAAATTTTATTTTAAAGACACAAAAACACATTAATTAAACAAAACGTAATTAACTTAATTACAATTCTAAAGTATTAAGTGAATTAAAGAAGTACCACTAATAAACATTAACGAGATATGCATAAAAATAAATAAATTAACACAAGCGATGTGCACACACAACTAACTAGAACAAACCAGTGCTGTCCACTGAAAAGTTAATCTAAAGGCAAAACTAATGATCTTTTTTCTGAAGTACATTTTTCATTTGAAAAAAAATATGTTTTTGCTGAAAAAAATTGAATATCTCAAAAGCTGATCAATAATTAATGGTAATAAGTAATGGTTATTAAAGACACAACAAGATATATTTCCACAAAGTTTCATTTAAATTGAACTATTTTTGGGAAAATGAAAAATAAAAAACAAAAACAAAAAAATACGGTTTTTTGCCAATATCTCGGAAACTTTGAGGATATGTTAAAAAAATATACGTATAAAAGTTGTAGATTTTTGCGTAATCTATACAACATTTCGATTAAACACTTTTCATTTTGGGGTCAACTTTAGTCGGAAAACGCAATAGCACAATTTCCCCCTTTTTTCACTCTTTTGTGTTTGACCATACAAAAGGCGTGCCTGTCACATCTGAGCTTTTGTATGTTATTAATCGTATCTCGGAAAACCCCATGGTGGAAGTAGATATATATGCTTATATACATCAAATATGACAACTGGAAATGAGTCCCCAAGAGCACGGAAAGAATTGAAAAATCACCAATTGAAAAATTTGCAGTTGCAATTTACAAATCATGTTAAATTCGTAAATGAAGACATTTTTATCTCAAATTAATACAAAAACTGGTAATTTAACAGTCAAAACACAGCAATTTACAAAATTTGTTTCTTCGTGATTTGCAATTAAAATCCATGATTCAAGATTGTACTTTTCATAGCAAAATACAACTGTTTGTGCGTAATTTACTCTCCAAAAGCATAATTTCACAAACAGCATTTAAAAATATTGATTTGCGATAAATATTTAGTAATTAACATTGCACAATCACTGAATACGTTTTTTTTTTGTCGTTATTTGCAACTCCATTAGAATAGTTGCAAATCACCAACAAAAAATTCCTAAATCACGACTTTCCTCTTGCAATTTACTGCTCGAAGAAATAAAAATAAACCACAACATGGCAGGTATCTAATCATCAATGTGTGACACCAAAGATCTGTAATGCAAATTGGCCTGATGGTTGCATGCTCGCTCCGCAACTGGAGGGTTGCGAGTTCAAATCCAAGTAGTCAAGCGTAAGGTATTTATTTCAAATAAATTAAATTAAATGTGCATACCTGCAAAATGAAGGGTAGACAGGATTGATCTTTCAGTAGCAATATCACGAAATAAAAGTGGTGATTGTGATCACAAATCTTTTTTGCAAATTTACAAATTGTGCAATTGAGGAATATTTGGATCAAATTGCGATTTGTTGTTCGCAATTTTTGTTTTCTCTCGATAGCATAATTGATACTCAAAGAGCGATGATTTACGATTTTTCAGTATCAATATCTTCATTTCGCTCAGTTTTGCAAATTGCAAACAAATAGTCGTAAATTACGAAATCCCGAGCCAAGGTATAAATCGGGATTCATTTTTCGTAATTTGCAGCTCATTTTTCGTGAATCCAAGAATTCTTTCCGTGAGGTAACCATTTTATGGAGAATCCTTCTGCAGCTTCAGCTGCTGTAAACCGCACATCGGATTGGGGGGTGTGGTATCTTTCATGTACCAGCGTCAATCAAGACGCCATAACAATAAATGAATCGTTAATAAATAGTAGTAGTCTTTCAATAAGAGCAAATGATACTTTTGGCTACCGCATACGTACGAAAATCGGAGCATTGTATATACAGGGTGTCCCGTAACGAGTGGATAATACTGCAACTGGTGATAGCAGGCCTTATGACTGCTCAGAAAAAAAATATTAAAGAAATATTTTTCTTGTGGTCTCCATAGTATAATTTATTTTCGAAAAATGTTAAAAAATTCAGGGTCTCCTAAAATACATAATTACAACGGCCACCCATAAAGGATTCTTATTGTTCTTGTATTTTTATAATATTTTTGAATAATCGTTCTAAATGATGGATAGTAAATTTTAACACCAGCTGATGCATTTTTTGTGTTATAATTTTTTTAAATTATTTTTTTATTCAAAAAAAATTCAATATTTTTTTTCACCAAAGTTTGAAAAATAATAACGGGAAAAAAATGCATGAGAACATAAGTCGCAAATTTGATAAAAAATTGGCCTGTTTAATGTACTTTTCAAAAAGGTATAACACATGTTTGTGTCTACAACCATAACCAATAAAATTGGCATTTAATCTACTAAAGTAGTTTTTTAACATTTTATCAGTTGAAATTAAGTTACAAAGTTAAGTAAACACTACGACGACGAATGAATGACTAATATTGTTTTTTTAATTTTTATTGCATTTAAAAATAACCGTTCTTAAATAAAGGCAGTAACATTTAACACTAGTTGCTGGATTTTTTTTTTAATAATTTTTTTAATAATTTTTTTCATTAATTTTTTAATAAAAAAATGATTAAATATTTATTTTCATCAGAGTTTGATGACAATTCAATTTCAATTTCAATTTCTTTTATTGAACATAATATATACAATCTGGCTTGTAACTAATATTATACTATGATAAATTTACTTTTGTTGGCACATAGGGGGCCTAACGTTACACAATGTCTTAAGTTTAACAAATTATAGATATATAAATTACATGTCCAAAAATTTAAATTAAAAGTCGGTTGACTTAATCGTCCTCAGGGTGTTCATTCCCGGTTGTCAATGATGATTTGTTGATGACAACAAAAATTGAGTTACATATAAGGAAAAGTCAATAGATATACCAGTGTCACTATTATGTCTGCTAAATTCACTAACTAAAATAATAGTATGCACTTTCAAAAAGGTTTGGATTTAGGTATGGGAAATGCGATAAATAAAAACAACAGTATTACAAATTATGATTTATTTGTATTTTTAAATAAATTTATATCAAGTGTTCAAACTGTAGTGTTTACTTAACTTTGTAACCTAATTTCATCTGATAAAATGTTAAAAAACTACTTCAGTAGATTAAATGCCAATTTTATTGGTTATGGTTGTAGACACAAACATGTGTTATACCATTTTGGAAAGTACATTAAACAGGCCAATTTTTATCAAATTTGCCACTTATGTTCTCATACATTTTTTCAATTTATTATTTTTCAAACTTTGGTGAAAAAAAATATTGAATTATTTTTGAATAAAAAAATAGTTTTAAAAAATTATAACACAAAAAATGCATCAGCTGGTGTTAAAATTTACTACCCATCATTTAGAACGATTATTCAAAAATATTATAAAAATACAAAAATAATAAGAATCCTTTATGGGTGGCCGTTGTAATTATGTATTTTAGGAGACCCTGAATTTTTTAACATTTTTCGAAAATAAATTATACCATGGAGACCACAAGAAAAATATTTTTTTATTATTTTTTTTCTGAGCAGTCATAAGGCCTGCTATCACCAGTTGCAGTATTATCCACTCATTACGGGACACCCTGTATATTATTATAGTACTATCATGGAACAGAAAAAAAAGCTTCGTACTCGGCTCGTTTTCGGTGACATTTTCGGCGCTGGTAACCACGGCGAATTGCTGATGTCAGGGGGTTAAGACAGAGAGGATTATATTTTTTTATTCTGACAACAATAAGGGGGATAAGGGAGATGGGTGCGTCAGCTGTTAGTATCATGGCAACGACAGAATGAGGTAGAGAAAATAAGTAAAATGTTCATACACGTATACGAAATTATACAATGGTGTTGGTTTCTTTTATGAATTAATGCACACGTAGGTATATCTATAGATATAGGTACAATTATTTTCTTGCAAAAATTGAAATTCGAATTAAAATTTCCAATTTTTGTTTCAAAATTAATTTTAAAGTGTGTATCTATATAGATATTGAGTAACTCATTTATTTTATAAGATATATGATTTCTTAATATATTTTATAGTGCATGCATTTATGTAGGTGTCCAATTAGGAGTTAGTTTTGTAAATTAAAATATTTAAGGGGGGAGAAGGGGGTAAAACTAAGTGAAGGTCAAAAATCTATTTTCAAAACGGGAAGAGATAAAAAGTTGATTCACCTTTGATAGAAAATAAAATTCTAAGAAGGTTGTTATACCAGCATTTAATTCTAAAAAATCCCGTTTAGAAGATATTAATTTTTGAAAAATGTAAATGTTAAAAAAGCTCTTTGACAAATGTCTTGCTGTTGAATAGTGGAACGTAGGATTAAAATAAAATGTATATCCACGGAAAATAGACAGAAAAAAAAATTATCCGTGTTTAAGGAATTTTTGATAAAGATAATTTTTCATGCTTGATGATTTTTTTAAAAACAATGCTTTTTTTGGGTGAGTTTTTAGAAGTTTTTAATTTTTAACTTTTTGAGGGGTGAAAAGAAAAACTTGAAATTTTACTGAGTGATAACTATTGTATATTCTAGTATCTTGTAAAAATTTCAATTTTATAGAACACCGCTAGGTGGAGATATTTGAAAATTTACGCTAGTTTCAAGCTCCATACGTTTCGATTTTCACTTTTCAAAACTCAAAAGTTGATGAAAAAGTTCAAAATTATGAAAAATAATCCAATACTTATTTGTACCTCCAACCATCTTCTAAAATAATGTTTGATAATGTTAAGCGATCAGTTCAACCAGAATGACACTATGTAGGTTTAAATGACTTTCACAAAATCATTTTTAATCAAAAATTTAATAAAATTAATTCACTTATAAATCTTCAACTTCAAAATTTCTTAACGGATCTTCACGATTGAGGTCTTTAAATGCGCGCTTTGAGATAGCCAACAAATTTGCAATAAAAAATTACCAACAGTAGGGAACAATTTTGAAGTAAAAATTTTTTACATGGGTATACTCGCCATACAATTTGTATATCTGTTCAACAAAATTTTTTTATTACTCAAAATCGGCTATTACGATTATGATGAAATTTTTTGTGTATGCTGAAATTTGTTTGATCTACTGCTAAATATTTAAAAAAAATATACTTAATTAGGGAAAATTTTGAAAAAAGTTGGTTCAAAAAAAAATTATTCCTTTTTTTCAAAATTTTAAGTTTGAAAACAATTTTTTTTTTTAATATTTACAAAAACAATTTTATTTCAACAGATAATTAAAGAATGAATTTCTGGCATTCAGAAAAGCTATTGCATGTCATTATAAGTGTTGCCGTTATTTTTTAATAATTTATTTTCTATTATAAGTCAATTTCTTCGAAAATTAACCCTCTCGCCTAAACGGGGGGAAATGGACCCTCCACTAAAAGTAATATTTTTCTTATCTAGGCTTAACCTACACGCTCTAGACTTTTGTCATACTTTTTCATAAAAAATGTTCAATGTAATAAGTAATTTAAGCAAATAACAATGTTTTGAACTCTATAAACATTGTTTTCGACCACTATTTTGTATTTATGATTCACTTTTATTAAGAATTAACCTACTTTATTTTATAGAAAATACCTTCCTACATAGTTGAAAAACTTCCTCCCTATTAATTTCATTAAAAACATTTTTTTTAGTGGCACTGTGGTTATAGATATATTAATAAATTTCTATTTTCCCAATTTACTATAGTCACTTATACAACCAAACAAAAAAAGTCCAATATAATCTTAATTTTCAAACAATACAACCATACTACAGAAAATTGATAAAGAAAAACGCATAAAATTGATGTTTTTCTTGTCTCCCTTGGATTCCCATAAATTTTGTATGCGTTGTTCTCTATCTTCTGTTAGTCTCTAAGCTTTAATATTCATCACTATTTCCTAAATTATCTGCCCATTCTCCCCTCTTTAATTCGCCATAGCAATAGTTCATTCTCGCCTCGCCCAGGTGTCAGGCCGACCGTTCCTCTTCATGATAGTACTATAATAATATATATACAATGATCGGAGCATGGAACGTTCGATCCTTGTACGGCGAAGGTAGATACGAGTAGGTTGAGCGTGAAATGTTTCACCTTTATCCTGGGCATCAGCGAAACTAGGTGGAGAGGAAGAGCCGAATACAGATCTGACTGGGCAAATGAGAATGCTGTATTCCGGGGAGGATGAAAGAGAATGCTACGCCCCCACAAATGAAGCGACCGAGGAAGACAAAACCGATTTCTACACTCATCTTAACTCAGTTTACAGAGGTGTTTGTCATGGGAGTCGAATCAGACATTTACGGTCTGGAACGCGTGATGGGGAAAAATGGTTCGGGGTCACGGAATGAAAATGGCGATTTGCTGGTCGATTTTTGTACTGGGTGGGACTGTGTTTAAACATACTGTGGGACTTTGTTCAAACATACTGTGGGACTGTGTTTAAACATAAGACTTGCAACAAAATCACATGGGTACATCCGGATGATCAAACTGAAAACCAAATTGACCATATCATGATTCAGCAGCGATGGAGGAAGCCAATGTGCGATGTTCGAAGCATTAGAAATGCCGACATGGGAAGCGACCACCATTTGGTTCTCATGAGTCTCAAACTACAAACCGCAGCTGTACAACGACAATCACAGGGTGCAGCAAGGAATTCGAAACTCAATACGAAATGCTTGAAGTGATCCGAACACATGTCGTAACTATGTCACCAACCTTAACGACAGAGCTTCGTCATTAAACGGAATTCAACATTCAACAATTGATGAGATGTGGGGTGGTATAAAAAGTGTTTTAATGGAAGCTGGATCCGAAACTGTACCCAAGATGGTCTATCGCTGTGTTAGATGTGACAAGAGGGTGAGGTGGAAGGATCACTTTTGTTCCTTGCTTAATAAGGATTCTGTTGAGCAGAGTGCTGAAGTGCCCCAGCTTAACAAGATGGGTAGATCATATAGGGGTATTGACATCGAACCCCCTACAGAACTGGAAATCTAATCTTCGATAACTGTTCTCAAAAATAACAAAGCTGCTGGACTTGACGGAATACCAGCTGAATTCCTGAAAGCTGGCCCCGTCAGAACGGATAGTATTCTACACCCGTTGATACAAACTGTGTGGAAAACGAAATCCATTCCAGCGATTGGAAGGATGTTAAGTTGCCAAAGAAAGGTGACATTAAGAATTGCAACAATTGGCGAGGTATTACAGTTTTGTCCTTTTTTCCAAAACGAATGGCAACCATCATTCTGGAGCGGATAATGGTTAGAATTGAGTCTACACTCAAGAGGCATCAAGCTGGTTTCCGCATTGGGCGGTCGTGTGTCGACCATATCAACACTATGCGTATCGTTCTTGAGCAGTCTGCGGAGTTTCAATCACCGCTTTACCTCATGCTCATTGATTTTGAGAAGGCTTTTGACCGAGTCAACCGTGAATATATATGGAGATCACTTCTTGGTAGGGGAATTCCCCCAAAAATTGTTGCCATTATAAGAGAGTCCTATAACAACGCAAGATGTTTTGTTTTTACACAATGGGCAGCTATCCGACTCTTTCGAAGTGCGGCAGGGTGTGAGAATGAAATGTTCTACTTAAAAGGTTATAACAGTTTTTCCGTTACGAGTGGTCAGTTACAAGATATTGCGATTTAAAAATGGCCAAATGTTGATAATATCAAATCTTCACTTACAAATTTTAAACAGTTAACGTTACCGAAAAGTACTTTATCAGGGCTGTTTTAATATACGGTCGAATTGAATCCAAATCGAAAACGGAATACAAAAAATACCCCAAATTAAAACGTAAGAAAATCTACTATTTTTCGGGGTATTTTTTTTTTTTTTTTTTGTTTTCCGTGCATAACGGTTTTTTGATTTTTACTCTCAAACTCCAAATTATGACAGACATTTTGTACCTATTTAATGATTGATTCAAATAAAGAACTTTAAGTTAGCTTTACTTAATAATGTTTTTTTTCTGAGGAACTGACAATTCCTCCAAGAGTATACTTGTCATGAATAAGTGCTTCCCCCCAACAACACGCACATAGGAATGGTTGAGAGTTTATTTATTTAATTAATATATGAAGTAGAAACTTTCTTAGACTGCTTAGTTCACATTAAAATAAAATTAGTTGAGTGCCTAGGAATTGTAAAAGAAATTATTTTTCCTTGGTCGGGAGGGCGTTGTGGTGCATAAATGCTTAGCAGAAAAAGCAGCACCGGACAATCAATATGTCCAGAAATTATTTCAAAAGCAAACAAAGCGGAGTAATAGGACCGTCTTTTATCAAGAGGTTTAAGTCCCATAAGCTGACATCTTATTATCATAGGAGGGCACATGCGGATAAGGGTACATTTTGCGTAGTGCGTATTTTGTTATCCTTTTTTGAATCTTTTCAATTCGAAGCATGGTAATATTGTTATACGGAGTCCAATTAACAGCGCAATATTCTAAAATTGAAAGAACTAAGGCCACATACAACGATTTAACATTGTATGGATCATTAAAAATCCTTTGAATTTCTAAAAATAAAACCCAGCACAGTATTTGCTTTAGATAGTATATCATCAACATGTCACGTTAATTTAAGCTCAGAGTCAAAAATAACTCTTCTTTTTGTTAATATACTTTTTTAAGGGCAAAATTTGAAATAATATATTCGAATATATTTGGGCAGAACAGAACAATTCTGAATATTAAGGTGAAAGGAATTATTAGTGCTCCATTCAGTTAAAGAATCAATGTCGCGTTGAAATGGATTTTACAGGTACTAGTAACTTGAATCATCCGTAAATAAGAATTTTTGGGTATTTTTATAGCAGCATACAAGTCATTTATAAATATCAAGAAAAGGAGTGGACCAAGATGGCTTCCTTGGGGAACTCCTGAATAATTATTTATAATTTTAGATGAAATACACCTTAATCTAATAGACTGAGTTCTGTCTGTCAAATAACTTCCAATCCACTCTTAAAACTTAGAGTGTAAGCCCATATCTGCCAACTTTTGAATAAGAATGTCGTGCTGAACGCGGTCGAATGCCTTAACAAAATCAGCAAAAACAACATCAATCTGATATCTGTTTTCCATAGCTTTAAGATAATATGAAAACAAAACGCAAGAAAGGACACCCAAAACCGACGTCTCGGATAGAACGTCACTATAGACAGCTATAATTTTGAGATGGTCAGAGACTTTGTCTACCTAGGATCCGCTATAAGCTCAGCGAAAGATACCAGTGCTGAGATCAAACGAAAATTACCCTTGCCAATCGCTGTTTCTTTGGGCTAAAAAGGCAATTGAGAAGCAAAGCCCTCTCTCGAGCAACTAAACTGTCCATGAATAAGACGGGTATCATCCCGGTCCTGATATATGCTGCAGAGGCATGGACACTGTTAACGGTGAATGAGAACGCGTTAGGCTGTTTTGAGAGACAATCTTCTATTAAACCAGATGGGCTTACTAGAATTTACACCCTTTTTTTAGGAATAAGTCAAAAAAACACTCTATCCTTTAAATTTGCGAATTATAATATTCTGACCGCAATTTCGAGATGATTTAGATTCATCAACTGATGTTAAGATTGAAACAGAAAAACATTTTGTAAAAAGTATCCTTGTTTTTGTATACGACCTACTACCGTACATATATTTGAATTCGAGGGCCAAAAATTGTTTTTAATGAGTGCACGCAATTATCTACAACTGTCGGAAATCGTCTGCTCGTAGCAAGAGTGTTTCATCCAGTGGCATATCCATACAAATCAGATATGTGATTGTATTGTGTTTTGGATGTTGGAAATGCATTCTTCATTCCTAGTAGAATAAAAGCCCACATCAAATTTTGGATGTCAAAAAAAGAAGTATAGACATCGAAAGTTTGAGTGAAATTTATTAAAAATGTCAGTCTATAACCGAGCTTAAGTGATTAAATAGTGCATCGAAAACAAAATATGAATGCAATTCGAAGGTTATTGTTTGAGCCGATATTGGTTTTTAAAGCTCCCTAAGTAATGCTCCTTTGATTACAGGCCTCGGAATACGAGATCATTTGAGTGTAAAGTTCGCCCTACCAGACCGTTTAAAAACCCAAACAAATTTTTAATTTTTCAAACGGGCGAACTACACATTCAAATGTTCTCCGATTCTATGATCTTTTATCAGAAGATAAATGGATACGGATAAGTAGGTGAAAACAAATTTCGGCTAAAGCTGGCCATACAAGACAGAGCAAACGAGCCGAATGGCCCCGTGCCGATCTAAAATAGGCCGTGTGTGGGATTTGGATTTTCAGTCAATCTGAGCCAACCGAGCCATACGGATTGGATGGCTCGGTCGTAAATGGCCAGCTTAACACGATTACTTTCACTGTTTAATCACGATTACTTTAACTGTTTAATCACTAACGCCCCACTAATGGACTGCAAGACTTTGATTTTTTAATAACCTTTAGGTACTCAAGCTTTCGACGCGTATACTTCTTTTTTTGCTTCATTTACACCAAAAATGCTGTGGGCACTCGGTCTATAGTGGCGGCGGTATCTTAGTTAAGGGGGTCCCAGTTATTTTAAATTATTGTTCTTGACGCACTTTTGCTTTTGCTCCTTCTTAGTACTGCCAGGGAAATTAATTCGTTGTTATCTTGGGTAGGACTAGGACCACTTGTAACATTAAATATCTTTCGGTCTCCTTCCCCCCAACAACCTGCTTCGAATATTTTCTTGGTAAGTTGGCGATGCACTATGGATATGCAGCCTTGGCAATAAAAGCAAGCATTAAGGTCAAAAAGTACCCAAGCTTTTAGCATCCACCTTGTAAATCGCCGATGAACTTCAAATCAATTCAAAAATAATCTTTTTCATTATAATCACGTAGAGATAGCTCACTCCGTATAATCTCCTCAACTAGCCGTCTAATGCAAAGCAAGTGGAATTGATGCCACTGAGACTTGTATCAACAATTCTAATGCCTCACAATGTCCTCCGTTGTTTATTCAATCCAAAATTATGTGTGAAAGTATCACTCTGTTATTACTGATCCTAGGGATCTTCTCATCTAGTTTTGCTAATCAAATAAATTATCTAATAGACTTACCAAATTTTCTAGTGTTCACTTGGATTACAGAAAAATTGAACAAATAAAAATGCACACAAATTTATGGCATACATTAAAAAAGAACAATCAACACAGAATTTGCAAACAAACACAAAAACACATTACGCGACCACTTCCAACTCATTCGCACAAAAAACTTAAAACAACAAACATTAACACTGATAAATAGTTTGTTTATTGTAATTTCGCATAATCTTTCTTTCGTTTCTTAACATTTTGTTAATTTTAATTTTTTATTAGCACGACTGAAACTGTTCTGAAAAAATCAAGCACCACCTTTGCATATAAAAACCTCGCTTTCTAGATTTTTAATTTTTGACATTTTCAACTGACGCACCACTGACAACTAATTATAATTCGAGGCGACACCTGCATTTGAAAGCTTTCAAATTTGTGTTTGGTTTGAGATTTTTTCAATTTTCTAGTACAATTTTCAGGCGTCACCATTCGCCACTAGTGTTGCCATAATCTCAAATTTTATTATTCTTAATCGTATGAAAGCCCAAAAAACAGAATGCTAGATTTCAAAATCCATATAAAAAACACATAGTGCACAAAATATCAATAGCTTCATTTTATTAACTTCATGATCTGATCCGGATCAGATCATGATGAATAAAACAGACAGGATCTTTGTTATATACCCATCTCATTTTGCCTTATTTTTGTTTATTTTGCACGTGTCTGTTGCTTCTTTTCTTGGCACAATTGAGAAATATTTTCAATAGTAATTTTTGGATCATTGGAATAGATGCAAATAAGAAGCAGGATCCCATGTTGTTTTTGTTGTTTTAGTAATCACGTGTTAGAAATTGATCCATATCAAATCATGTGGATATGAAATGCAGCTAATGTTTATTTTTTCAGAAATACTCTTAACATAACAAAGATTATAATTGATTCGAATATTAGTAGTTTTGGGTAGGTATTTTACTGCTTGATATTTGAAACATTTTTATTTTCACTGAACCGAATCCCTGCGTATATTTGTATTCAGCCAATGATGGACTAAAGGCCTGATCAAACAGAACGCGATCCGGCAATCTTTGTGAGAAATTACAAACAAAATTTGATCTTTTTTACCCAGTGAAGTATTGATCGTATCGCCGGATCGCGTTCTGTTTGACCAGGCCTTTAGGCAAATGCCAAAAAAGCATTTAAAATTTCAAAATGCATTTCACTTCTAGATAAATTTAGCATTTATAATGCCATTATGGCAACGCTGTTCGTCACCTCCCTCGTTTTTTTGAGCACAGCGTGGATTTTTCTAGCTCGACCAAAACCAACAGCCTACCTCCACCACACTCCAAATATAAATCGAAAAGAAAATGTCAAATATTTTCGTATAAAAATTAGTTTCGTCTAAAAATCTTGTTAAATATTTTAATTCGTTTAAATTTCCTTAAAAAATAATCTTAACCCTTCCCATTGTGCCTTATTAAATTATAATCAAAGTGGAATTTAATAGAAAACGCTGCGCATAAAATTAAAAGCATTTTATTTTGTTATATTTTTGTGTGGTGAAATAAAAAAAAATGAGCGATGAATAAATTCATACCAAATTATACAATTTGGTTTTTTGCATCTTTTGTGTTCTTGTAAACAAATTGAAACAAATTTTAAGTGCCAAAATAACTATGAATCAAAAATGTGTATAGTTTTCCAATTATATTTGCGAAATATTAACTTTGCTGGGTAAGCTATTTTGCATCGGCCTTTAAAATTTAATTCATTTTTTAGTCGCAGGATTAGGTATCAAAAATGAAAAAACTTGAGAGAACTTTTGGTTAGGGGTGGGTACTTCTTAGAGAAGACTTGATACTTGAAAAGCCTTGGTTCTTAAATTTGATATACCTACCTACCTACTTTAAACATAAGTTAAGTGTTTTTCCTTAAGTTCAGTATATACTTTACTGAGATATGTTTCTTTGAAATTTTATAATGCAAATAATCAAAAGAAAACAAATTAATTACAAATTTCTCAACCCCTTATTTATTATTTTAATTTGGCTAGAAATTGGAAAAAGTTGATCCTTTTTAACAACGCATGCTCTTCGTTTGGCATGTTTTCAACTGCTTATTAAGTTTATAATTTTTTGTTAGAAATTGTGATTTAAAATCGAGGTACCATCCTTCATAAAAAAGAGATGCAATTAATAGTTCTTTTCTGTGTCATATCTAATTGCATAGAAATATAGGTATCTACTAACAAGATAAGACCATCTTATCAAAAAAAGTTTGATCGGTTTTGATTGTAGGCCATACCTATGGTTAAATGTTATCCTTACAATAGAGCAACATTTTAGGTACCTATTTCAATGCAAATTGCGAAAGAAACACAAGCTTTTTATTTAAGTTATCAGTTATCACCATAAACAAAATTAAGTTGGTCTCAGACAATACTATGGCCAGGGCCGTAGCGTCCCTTGACTAGGGGGGCCCCCATCGGAGATCTCATTATGTTTCTTTCCAATCAGTTTTAACCTTGTAAAGTTAGCTTCGTTCAGCTCAATCTTACTTTCTTAGTTATTCGAGCTCAATTTCAGCTGACGAAAAAATCTAAAGCTGGATTTACACCTTCGTTCTTCATTCGGTGAACGTTGTTCCACAAACAACGAACAACGAGTAAAGTTCATCCAAAATTCAAAACGGCTTTGAATTTCTTCGTTGTTCGTGTTCGGTGTTATCATTTACACCTTCGTTGTTCCGCGTACGGGCAAAAACGAACAACGTACACGGACGATAACAACGAAGGTGTAAATCCAGCAACGAAGAAATTCAAAGCCGTTTTGAATTTTGGATGAACTTTACTCGTTGTTCGTTGTTTGTGGAACAACGTTCACCGAATGAAGAACGAAGGTGTAAATCCAGCTTAAGGCCTGGTTCACACGAGATTGTACCGCACGTTTTTTATCGCATTCGGTTTTTATCGAACAAATATCGGGTGTTCACACGATATTTATATTTATTCGTTTGAAACTCGAATAGCTGCAGTATTATGAAAATGAATGGAAAAGTTTGAATTTATGAAGTATTTTATTTTTATCTTTTTAAGGGAAAGGGCTAGAAAGCTGAAATTTGGACGGATGATAGAAATTATTGATTTAAATATGAAAATTAGAATACCGTTGGACGGAGATAACGGCATTATTTGAGCGCTTTCACATAATATGAACTCATATCAGTTTTGATGAATTTTCTTGTTGTTTTAAATATAACATATAAATAAAATTACGGTTATTTTGATACCTCATTCATTACCCTACGTGGTATATAAGCGACGGAATCTTGATTTTAAATTGATCGAAAAATCAAAACAATTGCATTGAAATAACCTGCTTGGACCATTGTCCACGACCATCCACCAGCGAGAAGATCCCGTTATCTACATGGAATTTTTTTTATTAAAATTTGATATGGATATGGCTTTAAAAAATTATAGTTCCCGTTCTACTGATTGGATCTTCAAGCTTAAGGTCTTTAAAGAAAGCTGACATAACGGGCTGTATTTTGTAAAAAAAATCATTGAGGAGGGGCAAAAATGTTCATACTAAAAGGGTGAATAAAGCCCAATTCAATTCCATTTATTTTATTCTAAATTCAAATGTCGATGAAAATTTTTATAATTTTGAAAAACTAAAAAAGCATATTTATTGCCTCATTCCTCTTCTTTATTTTAAGACCTTAACCTACAAGATCCAATGAGTATCAGCGGAGCTATAATTTTTTTAAACCAACCATATCGGTCGATTAATTTTTTTTGTGTACATTGGCTTTTTTCTCCATTGAAGCTCATTCTATGCCAACGAACAAATACCCAACGTGGATTTAAACCGTGTGAACGAGACTATATAAAACTATACGCCACTGGAAGACGATACGTCGCAATTCATTCGTTTTTTTTGATAAGTCCGTTGAGTATTCGATAAAAGTACTTAGCTGAGTACGTTTTCCTGCCGTACAAACGTCGTGTGAAAGGCTCTATGCAAAATATATACGCCACTGCTCATTCGCACGGATTTATACTGCAAAAAATCGTGCGGTACAATCTCGTGTGAACCAGGCCTAACCCTACTCTAATCCAAATCTATTTTTACGATAAAGATGAGCCAAACAAAAAATAGTCCAGGAACAAATCAGACCTTACGTCAGATCTGGTAGTTCTTATTTTTTGCTGAGTTGTTTGTGACGGTAAAAAAATTAATCCAAGTTTTCGAACTCGAACGCCGAACGCAACACGGTAAAAAATTAAAAAACCACGAAGCTTTCACTCTTTTTTCAGTAATTGTCGATCTTATACGTGAAAGGAAACGCAGGCGATATTAATATTTGAAGTAGGTAGTCCCGGTGAACGTGATAATGTAAACGTTCGTCTGCCAGTACGTAGTGGTCCCGTTTTGGTAAAAATACCTTTTGTTTTTTCTTAATTTCTCAAAAACTAAGAAAGATTTTTACATTTGGTTTTCGGTAATGGATTCAAAAATAATAAAGGCATTGAATATTTAACACAAAAAAAGCACTTTGAAAAATATTGACTTAATAAAAAAAAATCACAATTTTTTTTTTAACTTTGACTTTGACATTAAATTTCTCAAAAACTATTCGCTTAAACAACTTGATTTGAAAACAAAATGCAAGAATGGAGTATTAGCTTTCAAAAAAACTGTAGCACATTATTCGATGTGTTTTCGTTGATTTTTAATGTTTTTTTTTTTGCATTTAAAGTCAATCACTCCCATTACGATTGTCGATTATCAATTTGATAGTTGATAAATTTAAAATTCAATGTTTAAAAATCCATCTTATAAAAGTTTTTGATCATTGAGAATGATGCAGACAGTTGCTAATAACAAGAAAATTAAAAAATATAAAAGAATTGTTGACCAGTTTATTGATAAATTGAGTTTAAAAAAACAATTTTCAAGGTTTATCAACTATCAAATTGATAATTGACAACCGTAATAAGGGTGAATGTTTCAGAAACTGCCCACCCTTCCTCAGGGAGGGGAGATACAACTTTCCCCCTATAAATTTTTTTTCTTAGAATAACCCCAAGAACCATACCCTTAAATACTTTCAATCAGGTCCGGGACACCCTGTATAAAAACCACATTTTGAGTTTCATCCAACTACTGAAAAACGCGGTGAAATTCACCTATTTTTAATTGTACTTAATTTGCTTTAGTGGAATGTTAGAGAAAACCCTCTGAAGTGCATTGCAATTGAAAGGATTTGTTTCCACTGAAAAAAATGCCAGTGACAAACGTTAAAGCTGTCATTCGTGAAAACGCAGCTTTCATGAGTTTGGGTCCGCTTAAACAACTGTTGCTTGAATGTTTTGTCAGTGGAATCAAATCCTTGCAATATAAATAAATTTTTAGTGGTTTCGTCTAACATAATATTAAAGAAAATCACATTTCAAATACGCGAGTATTATCGCGTCTTCCAGCAGTTTGATGGTATTTAAAACGTGTTTACGTTGTATATTTACTTTTTGGTAGTCAAGAGCACTGATCTCTATAATAAACTGGATAGTGTATTCATTATAATGTATACCTAACAGTTTCTTTGCTTCCATTTGAAGATGACTATTAGGTGGTCGGCTTCATAATTTTACGTCTGAATTACAAAAAAAAGTATTTTCCAGATAGGGATGAGCGATATTGAAACAACATCGATGTGAACATCGATGTCAATAAATATCGAACCGAAAACATCGATGCTACTTAACATCGATGTTTTTTACAGGTATTTTTGTTTAAGTTTTTTGTTTGACCAAAGCAAAAAATGCGTCATGCTATGCTCTAATAAATGTTTGCTTTCAAAATTTCTGGTGCCGGCTGTTTTTTCTTATGTTTTTAAAAACCGATTTAAGTTTTTATACAAATGAGAAATATGAAGTCATAAGCATGGTATTTCAACATTAAACATCGATATTGCTAAATAATGATGCACAGAAGCTTGTGGGCTAATACCGCGTGTAAGTGGTGTCTTTCCAGGCATCAATGATTTAAATGGGTGAAAATTGATGTTAAATTATGTATTTTGCACAACTGAATATCAACAAACTGAACAAAATCAATATTGCAAGGCAATTCATGTGTTAAGCAGTTATGTTTGCCCTTTTTGAAATCCGATATTTCAAAATCTTGTTTCACAGGAAGTTGTGCGCAAGAACTTGCATGGTGTAAACTGCTTGTTTTTGACCATCGATAATTTAAACTCGTGAAAATCGATATTAAATATGTATTTTGCAGTAATATTTCAAGGATTTTATGTGTAAACTGTTTCTGTGGCTTTTTGGAATAAAGGTATCGATATTGCAAAAGACGAGGGTGTATGCAAAAACTTGCATTGGTGTAAATTGGGTCTTTCTGAGCATCCATTATTTCAATGCGTGGAAATCGATGCTAAAATTTGTATTTTGCAAAATTTATCGTCCACAGATTTGATAAAAGCAATATTGCAAGTATTTTATGTTAAAGCTGTTATCTATCGATATTGCAAGATATTTTTGCTTACAAAAGTGTGCACAAAAACTTGTATGTTTTAAAAGGTGTCTTGCTGAGCATCTATGATATTAATGCTTGAGTATCGATGTACAAATATTTCTTTTGTGCAAATGAACACAAATCAAATATGATGGAAGCAAAATTGATAGGCACTTCATGTGTAAACTTATATCTGTGCCATTTTGCACATCGAAAGTCTCGTTGTGGTTCTGAATTTTTTAGTTTGGTTTGGGAGAACCTTTGATATTTTCCTTTTTCAAAAAATTCCAAATGTTACAGATGGCTTAAAAACTATGAAAGTCACTCCATTTAGATTTTACTAGCGGAATCAATCATTGTCGTACTAACTTTTGTTTTTTTTTTTTTTGCCGATGTTTAGGATGTCAATATCGATGTTGTAAAACATCGAAATCTTTATTATCGATATTTTGGAAATATCGATAAAAATCGCTCATCCCTATTTCCAGATGTCAATCTGAAGAAAGGGAAACAGACCATGATATGAAAATATAAACTTTTGTGGAAGTTTGTTTTATTATTTTTCATCTTTAAGTTACTCACTGTGTGCATTTGGTGTATTTTTTTTTTGTATAATTACCTAGTGGAATGAGATAAATCATTGCAGTTTGCGAACAAGTTGAGCAATACAGCTAATGAATAATTATGATGAGGAGGATGCGATTGCATATTCTGCGTTTTTTCTAATGATTTTACCTCCTTGTCACACTCTTTACGTTTGTTATTCCGGTTCATTTAACAATTTGCGAATGAAATGAAATTACGAACACAACAAATGTTAGCAAACTGATCTCGGGGGGTGAAACGAACGGAGATTTGATGTCTTCTTAATAGGCATTTTTCTTTCTTAATTCAGAAAAGAGCTCTGAACAGAGTCCGGGCATGTCGGGCATGTTCTGAACATCATCTGAGCAAGTTTGTTCTGACCACCCTGAACTATTTTTGAAATACACCTGAACACTAGCTGTCAATTGCTATGCGTTCAGCATTATACTCATGGCGTTTTTCTTTTTTAACTCGGAGCAGATCACGGAACTGTCAAACAAAAATTCTATGTTTCTTTTTTAGCTCAGACATATCAGAGCATACAAAGTGTGTTTCTTTTTTCCATCAGAGCTTGCTCAATTAGCTCATTATTAAATGACCGAGCGAAACGCTGAGCGAAGCCAACTTCACTTATTTTTTTAGTGACGCATAATTAAAAATGGATTACCTGGCAAGTCCTCGGACAGTCGCCCGTCAATTGTAAAAAAATGCAAGAAATTTCACGAAATCTACCAAAAACACATGAAATGACAGTTCAGTGCTCAAGTGTGTTTCATAATTAAATCTGAGGAATCTGATTATAATCTGCTCGGAGCTCTGCTATGATCGCTCAGCCTCTACTCTGAGCTTTGCTCAGAGCCAAAAAAGAAAAACGCCATCAGTCTGCTCAGTCATTTTATTCTGAGCTCATAGAGCGCGCTCTGAACAAACTCTGAACACACTCAGAACGAAAAAAGAAATACAAATTTTTAGCTCTGAACGCTCAGAGCTAAAAAAGAAACACAACTTTTTGTTTGACAGTTTAGGCTCTGCTCCGAATTAAAAAAGAAAAACCCCTAATGGATTATCTTTGAATTACATGTTATACAGTTATACTGGTATACAAAAAAGTGGTCAGCTTCATAATATAACAATTCTTCAAATGGAAGCAATATTTTTGTATCGATACACTATCCAGTGTATTATAGAGATCAGTGGTCAAGAGCTATTGATTCCGATATACAGTTGTGTTCAAAATGGTAGTGCGTAGGACAACGTTACATCTTTGACAAGTACAGTCCATCTGCATTTGAAAATTTAATCTCTCACTAGTCAAAGTTTTTAACGGTTTATACTCAATAAATTTATGGCAAAGTTTATTAGAAAATTATAGTTACCACGAAGATATCATCTAATTTTGAGAATTCTGTTCAATTAGTGCTGTTCAAAATAATAGTAGTGACAGTAGATTTTCACGGAATTAACAGCGATTGGCAATTTTAATGGTTACCTATTTTTGTTGACATAAAGTTAGTATTTTAGTTTAATAATATACAATTAACAAAAAAATTGTCTTTTTATCTTAATATTTGATAAAGTAGGGGGAGGAAAGCATTGTGTTAGTGAAAAACGAGAAAGAATTAGAAATTTGATTACTAGAATGCAAAACCTATGCAGAAATTGAGACCATTATAGTCTGTGCAACTTCCATGATAGCTATCATTTTGATGGTAGTTTATCCCGCCGATATGCCTGTACACCACCCATTGCGTCAAAATATACGACACAAAATGTTAAACGCAGAGGGTAAAAATATAAGCTTGGGAATGCTTTTCATATAATGATTTTCGTTCAATACAATTCATTGATTGTTTCGTGGATCAGCGTACCTTTGTTGTTATTTTAGGTAAAACTATGCTCCCTTACGCTAAGCGTGAATTGTATTTAAAATTGATCTTTCAACAGGATTATGACCCATAACACACGATTCGCGCAGTTCAAAGAATGTTTTCGAGTTATTGATACTGTTGATATGGCTTGGTGCGCATAATCAACCGACTTCAATCTCACTAAAAATCTGTGGGGTGATATTTAAAGAGATCTGAGGAAGACTAAACCACTTAATATCCACGAGGTTTGAAAAGTGGTGAAGGTCTGGGTAGAAATTTGAAATGAGCTTGCGGTTTGTAGATCGCAAGTAGCGCCGTTGAAAAGGCTAGGTATGTTAATAATAAGCGGTATTCAACAGAATATTAATATACATTTGAGCCGTTTATTTTGAAAGTGGTCTAAGTCCATTTTCCAAAAAAATGAAGATAATTGATTGAGTCATCTGAAAACAACGTAATCTTTTATTTTAATAAGAAAAAACCACTTGTTTTTATTTGAGATCACTTAGAATTTGTGAGTCAAAAAATGCTCAAAAAATTTAATTTGAAAATGGTTTAAATCCCAATTTAAAATTTTAAAATTGACTACCTAATTGTTAAAAGGCGAACAAGTTCAACCCATTCCTACCGTAAAATAGAAAGATAAAATAGACTTGCTAAATTGGGTATGTTCCATAATCACCTTCTATTCTATTCCTGGTTTCCTTCCGATTTTTTAATAAAAGTGTTGCTGGAATATTGCTTATGGTAAAAGCGTTTAGTAAGAATTCCAGACTCAAGTGAAGTTGACATAGCCTATACCATGTTTTTGATCAAAAATAAAAACTTGTACCGTAAATTGGCATTAACGCTAAATGTACCATCGATCCATTATTTTTTGAAACGTGAAGCGATAAAGAGCAAAATGGTCTGGGTGGCATTTGCTCGGTAGCCCGCGTAGAGTTACAATTGGTTGAAAATGGGGCCCTGTTAGAAGAACGTTAGGCATGTTAGGGTTATTTTGGAACCAAATGTACAATTTGCCCAAAAGGCCCACCTGAACACCCAAGATTGGCCCAGCATTTTCTCCTGATCTGAATTCCATGGAACATGTCTAGGAGATGCTTGGTAGACAGTTGATTACGAAAACTCCCAAGTCGATGAACTTTGGGGTAGCTGAAAAGTATATTGCTTGAATCATGGGGCCAAATAACCCAGGAAACATCGAAAATGTTATTAGAAGTATACCAAAGAAACTAATTTTTGTCCTTAGAACTAGAAGACAGGAAATACAAAGTACTCATCCTCATTTCTACTGAGCCTTAAGGGAATACTTGAAATTTGTTAAATCAATTTTCTCAGAAAAATACCCCTTTTCTAGATTTTTGTTTTTTTTTTTTCAAGGAAAACAAGAAGCAGAATAGTTGTAACCATTTCAAACGATTCTTAATACCTATATGAAGACATAAATCTTCATTAAAGAAATAAAGATAAAATGAAAATAAAGCAACTTTTTCAATTTTGCCTGCGCTCCTCTAATTTTGTCCGGCAGTGTATATATTTTGTTTAATGTACCAATTCAATTTCTACGTATTTTATCTATAACACTCAACTCTTTCGTTTTTTTAATTTTTGAGCACTTGATACAATTTGAATAAATCAAAAGACGATTTCATTTATTTTGAAAGTGGTTTAAGTCCATTTACAACTGTAGAAAAATTTTTTTTGTTCAGCAATATTTTTGTTTATTATTGGGTAAGTAAATTAAATATGTTTAGTAGATGAAAAATAATACTTCACTTTTATTTTAGCTCTTTCCCGTATTTTTAAATTAAGTCAAACGCAAACTTTTAATGTTCTCGAATTAGAAATAAGTGGATTTAGACCACTTTCAAAATAGACGGTTCATTTATTTGCTTATAAGTTTTTTGCATTTTTAGTGACGTTTTTAACTTTTCTATCTAAATACTTTTGATACTTCTATTTTTTTGAACAGCTGATTTTACGCATTCATTTAGTTTTTAGATTTTTTTATTTTTTCTTTGAAATTAAATCCAATATTAATTAAAACATATATGGATAAACGCATTTTCTTTTAAAATGAAGCTCATTAAAATTTTGTTCCCAATAACACTTTTATAAATCTTCTTTTCGTTCAATTAATAACACTTCTACTTTTGAACACAGATGTATTTCTAATGGTAACATGAGTTATCTAATAAAAATGTAAAAGAACTTAAAAATGTAATAAGAGACTTAAATCACGTCTGCCGGGGGCTTTGAGGCCACTAAACCCGTATGTCACGTAGATATTCGTACTCACCGAGTAAAGACCTTTCCTTTGATATATATTTCAAGTGATTTCCTGAAATTTTAAAAACATTATTTATGGTTAGATACTGTTTCTTACATGACGTTTCGTCTTTAGTTTTCAAAGCCTGGCTTATACATCCATGCTAAGTGTAGTTTTCATAGAAAAAAATACTTTTTTTCCTAGGCGTGAAAAACTGTCAAAAACTAAATGCAATTATTTTGGCGACAAGGAGGAACAAATTTGTCTCGAAACAAATGCAACTCAATGGAAAACTATTTTTTTGAAAACCCTTTGGCTCATTAATTATGGATGTTTCATTTCAAATTTGATTTCACTTCGCTTTGAAGTATAAACTAGGGTTAATTAAGCATAGTTTACAGTTCCCATGCGAAAAAAATATCAAAATTTTCAAAACGATTTTCCATCTATTCTGTGCACCAAATTGAATAATATTCAAAGCAAAAAACGTTTGCCTTGGCCTAAGCCACCCATTGAGTCATTAATTTACCTTTAATTAATAAACTATAAGCCTAAAAATGGAATATAATTATTTTTGGATGCAAAAACTATTTGCATGCTAATAAAGCCTTGAGGTGAAAAAAATTTTTTTTTTGGAAGTGTAAACCGACCATCCAAAAAAAAATATTTTATTCACCACACTTTTTTCGCATGCAAAACAATTGCCGGTCCATTGTTTTGCATGACATTCCATGACAGCAATGTTTTTTTTTTTTTTGCATGAAACTGTAAACTAATCATGCAAAAATTAATTTTGCCTTTCACCTCAATTATTTTTGACATGCGAGAATATTTGCGTAGGTTTTTTTTTGCACACGGGAACTGTAAACTAGGCTTTAGGCAACAAAATAACAAGAAATTAGAGTTTTCGCCGGTTTAATTAATTAGCCAGTTTATATTTCTGAGATCTCAGAGGGCTTAGAGGGCTCATATATGTATATAAACAGGATTCCTCTTAAAAACTCCTCACTGTCCCCTTAAAAACTAAGATTGACATTTTTGGGATTCGTTTGCTCAATTATTTTCTGTCACAGTAAAATACATAAGAAGAAAAGAAAGAGATAGTTGTTTTGACTTCTATGAAGAAATATGTGAAGAACTCTGTTTATATTTTACTCTCCCTGCTCTGTAAAAGAACAATTCAATTCAATTCAATTTCAATTCAATTTTATTCCTTACAATGAATTAGTTACAAAGAAAATATATACAAAATTAATAGATACTATCTTAATAGAAAATACAAAAACTAGCTTGAAAGTATTACATAGTTACATTTATCATTGTGGAATGTTTGTAATGCATCCTTTAGTTTTAGCAAAAACTAGTGGCGGATACATTTTTATTAATATTACATAAATTTATAAATCTTAAGATATTAATGATTTGGTGTTGGAATGTGTGGTGAATAGTTTTAGTAACAGTAATTAGTTTTAATAACAAATTCAAAAAATAATTTCATGTTAAAATAGTTCCTTTAAATTATAGGTCTACAAAGATTATTTATTTCAAATAAATCAAAGTTAAACAGCCAGTTTTTAATTTCTCTCTGAAATTTGCTTGCCAAACGTAAACTCCGTAGCTCAAAAGGTAACCGATTAAACAGCCTGGGTGCAACTGAGGTGTAAAAATTTAGAAAGCGATTATTGTTGTGAGGTGGAACAGTAGCTAAGCATTGGTTATTACTTCGAAGTTCATAAGCTGTCGAGTTCTGATTTCGTAAATAACCACTTCGTATATAAAATATTTTTAAAACCTTGCAAAAGTATAGATGCTTGAGAGGAAGTATCTTCGAACTAAAAAACAGATTGAAACTATGATCACGTCGCTTCTTTTTCCAAATAATTCGTAGAATATGCTTTTGCACAATTATTAACGGTTGTAAATTGTTGTTAAAAGTACCACCCCAGCACACGATACCATATTGCAACTTAGATTGCACAAGCTCAAAGTAAACTGTCTCAAAAAGTTTGCGAGAGCAAAACTGTCTTAGATGATATAAAGTATATGTTGCTTTTAATAAGTACTTCTTCAGAGAGCAAGTATGAATGTTCCAATTCAGTTTATTATCAATATTTAAGCCTAGATATCTATATTCAGAAACACTATCAATACAAAAACACTTGTTTGAGCAGGCAATGCTAGCATCATATGTGTTGGTGAACCTATTTGACCTACAAGTGTTTGCACTAAGATACACATTTCTGCAGTCAGCAGCATGGAACATAAAAGATGGAGAACTATTTTCTAGAGAAGGAAGGTTGAAAAACATAAGTTTGGTTTTAGTGCTGATGACAAGCTTATGCATCCCAAACCAATGTCTCAATATTTCTAGATCATGATTGATGTCAGCTACCAGATCTAGTACAGAAAGATTAGAATAGGAACATCCTACATCATCCGCAAAACCAGTTGGATCTCCTTTAAGATTCAGGTCAAAAATAGAATTAATGAAAATGATGAACAAAATAGGACCAAGCACTGAACCCTGAGGAACACCAATCTGGATGTCTGAATATTCACTTAACAAATCTCCTATTTTCACCCTTTGTTTTCTATTTTTGAGATATGAAGAAAACCAATCAATCATAAATCCTCTAAACGGAGGAAAATAACTGAGTGTTCAAGAAATATAAACTGGCTAAATACAAAATTGTGATCGGTAGAATAACCCGATGAAGACTTTTATTTGGGAGTTGGCCTAGCTATTTTCGAAAATATTAATCCAAATAAAAACAAATAACAAGTGTTTTCCACACAACTTACATGTAACTTCATTCCAGAGTTACTAATTTTTGGTTTGAATTTGATTTCAATTATTGATTTCAGTTAAATAAGAAAGTAATAACAATAGTTTGTCAGGCGAAAAAATATGACATTTGGCTGAAATTTCATATATTTTGTGTGCTCATCGTTACGATTAGTACGCACCCATTTTATATGAAAGCATAAATTCAGCCACTTAATTTAGGACATTTCAAACACAAACTTGACTCAGTTCCTGACTTCGACAATACTTTTTTTTTAATTTTGAAACTTGGGACCATGTTCTGACATTAATTGTGTAGCTTTGTGTTGTTCCAAACATATTCACCCTTATTGCGATAGTCGTTGAACGCCATGAGAATAATTTGGTATTACTTAAGGCGTTCAACGCCAACTGGCGTTTTTGGTTATGTGGGATGCATTGCTTTAAGTGAAATTTTTCGTAATATTTTTTTTTTTTTTTGGGTATTGCGTTAGTCGTTTTGAAATCAAAAACGTCTCCTAAAACTCCAAATTTTGTCGTCCACAAAATTGCAAACGACAGCTCCAAAAATACTCTGAAAAATGTAGTATTTTTTTTTCTTTTGCTTTTGTAAATGTTGCAACAAGTATTTTTGCTCAAAGTTTTTTCTTCCTCGGAGAGCTCCATCTCTATCCGTTACCGACAAAAATATTCCTCTAGAAAATGTATCTTTTCTTCAAGGATGATGCTTAATGTTGGCTGTGATATTCCTATTCCCCAATTAAAATCATTTCCAACTCCTTTTTGCTAACCTCAACAAGAAACCTTAAGGTGGTAGCTCATTTTAAAAACATGGTGTCCGCTAAACTGGAAAGTCAGGGATAGTCAGGGAACACAATTTTGGTCAGGGAATGTCAAGGAATTCGGAAAGTGGTCAGGGAGTTTTTTCTGTTTCAAACTTTTAAAAATTCGATTTCTTGTACTTTTTTCTGATCGAAGATTTCGTTCAGATGCAGTGTTGCTAGATTCTTAAGGACGAGTGGAGTTCGATTTGAAAAATATTGGAGCCGAAAATAGCCCCACTCAAAAATGATGCACACAAATTTGTATGTAAATTATAATTATTCGTTTGGTAGACGTTTTTTTTATTATTATATTATTTAAATCTCAGACTCTACATCATTAAAACTTCAAAACTGCTTCGAAAATGTTTTCCATATACTAGAAGATGATTCTTCTGTTTTTTCGAAATCAAATTTGCATACATATGTTTATCAAACAAGTTATACACATTTTTAGTCACATAAAAGTTCTTACAGTATTTCTTAGTCAACTGAATTCTGGACCCATGTTCTTTAACTATCGCATCGATAAAATTAGTCGAGAAACGTTGGAAAATGAAACAAAACTCATACGATTTGTTTCAGTTTCCATCGTTTCTCGACGAATTTTATCGACGCGATAGTAACAGAACATGGGTCCTGGTTCGAACTCGCAATATTGCTTCAAGGGTCCCAATAACAGAGACTATCATTTATATTGACAAATTTCAGGTCCCAATTATCAATTTTGTTTGTAAATATACAGTGTGGAAACTGAATCAACTGCTTAGAGTTGAGAATGGGTGTGTGTGGTTAAAAGCAAATATTGAAACGTAAGTAGGCTCATTCAATTCTCATCTAGGTAAATGGAAACTTTAAAAAAAATATTTATCTGACTCAATTTTTAAGGAGCCTAAAATCACAATTTCAAAACCAAATTGGGATATATCGCAAATCACAATTTGAAGGAGCGAGTACAAAGTTCAAGTAGTCCAATTGGCGCTGAAGAGCCCGTTCTGGCAACCCTGTTCAGACGACTAAATAGGCGCGTCTCACCAAATAAGATCTCTGAACTTTCAGAGATTTTTTAAGTAGGACAAAAAGTTTCACCTGAGCACTGAGATTTGTTTGGATTAATTTCTCAATATTCTTTGTCGCCCAAATCTGCTGATCGTTTACAGCCAAATCGCAATTTTTCGGTAATGTGAAAATTCGAAAACGATAAATAAATAGAAAATGATTACAGAATGTTTAGAAAAATTAAATTAAATTGAACTTATTTTTCATTCAGCTCATAAAGTTTACTTGCACAATTAAATATTCTATGCAAAGAAATTTTATTTCCAGAAGTTCCGTATGAGAACTATATGTATTTTTACAATTTATCGGAGAATCATGTTCCAGCAGATCATTCTGCCATTGAGCGCTGAGTGAGATTTTATTTGGTGGGACTGACCTAATAATTCGTTTTAGATTTAGTTCGTAGTTTCTCAAGGTCATGCAAAGCCAAGGCGACTTTGGGCACCTCATTTGTGGAATATTCGAAAAAAATGTTTGCCATCCAGAAGATCACTAGACTTGTGATAACTATTTTCAGTTATTGGTCAGCTGTTCTGCTTAAGTTTTTTTTTCAAGTGTTCGGTAAAACTCATAAAAAATTATGCCCTCATTATGAATAGCGAATCGAACGTTCGCTTAAAAGCGAATGATTTCGCGAATTCCCTTATCACGGTATTATCGATAGCGAGCTTCCACATTTGCTGCAAAATTCAATGCTGCCAACAAGAGCATTGATTTTTGATCGTGATCTAAAATTGTTTTTACTTAACAAAGAAACTTTAAACTTTTTGATGCTATCTATCTCATATCTAACATATACATTAAAAATTTAGACCAAAACCAAATAAATTAAATATTTTTGTTTACTTTAACCGAATGGCTGCTCATTGATTTCAAAATTGCAATTTAAATGTACATAGGTGTCAAAATATCAGCTGTCCTAGTGGATCGTAAGTGGAATCTAAGACGACGAGGCTTCTGGCATTTAATGCTATGTTTCCACCAAAGGTTTATCTCAGATTAGATTTAATAAATCTTTTTAGTGTTTCCACCGCACAAAAAGATTTAAAAAAGATTAAATTTGACAGCACCTTCAAAAATGCAAATGGCGTTTCAATTTTTCTTATGAAGTGCGAATGAGACAGAATGTTTGAATCGTGTGAAACAATGAAGAACTGAATGCGAGTCTCGAATGAATCGTTCAGCACCATTTAAGAAAAGGTCAGTTCGATTGTAAAACTATTTATCCTAGGAAGATTTAACAAGATTAATTTCTAATCTTTAAGATTTACGAAATAAATTTGTATGGTAAATCTCCGAGATTTGAAGGAGATTTGAGGTAAATCTTATTAAATCTCAGATTAGCGTAAGGTGGAAATGTAGCATAAGTTACAAAATACCATTACACAATACCATTTCAAAAGCGACAAGACCACAAAAACGACAATGGGCGTTCAAGTAAAACGACTATAACAATGAGGGTGATTATTTACCATAAAACTTTAAAAAAAACTGTTGAACCTTACTTTTATTTAATGATTTTTCTACTTCACCTAAAAAGCTATGAGGGAAATTTATCGGGCTTCCCAAAGCCTAATAACTATAATGATAACTATAATGGCTAAAGTGCCGATTTTCTCTGATTAAATATAAACAAGGCTTGTGAGCCAATCGAGTTCTAAACTCATAGTGTAGTTTATTATTCGAATTTTCTTACTTTCATACAAAAAATATTCAATTTACAATATGATACGAATTCACGTCTGTGAAGTTAGCAGGGCAACTTTCACCCACGCAAATAGGACCTTGACAGGAATTTGCAGTTTTTTTGCATTTTTTTTTGCATTTCTATTCCCGATTTTGCAGTTCGCCAAATAACGGCGTAATTTAGTGACCTGCTAACTTCACAGTGAAGTTAGCAGGTCACATGGTGTATCTCAGGCACCAAGCGTGCTAGGAACTTGTAGTAAGGCTCCAAATTTGCAGGTTTTTTGCATTACAGCGATAGGCTATGTTCAAAATTTGAAGTCCTCAATTTGAAAAAAAATTCATACTGACCTGCTAACTTCACAGTGAAGTTAGCAGGTCACATGGTGTATCTCAGGAACCAAGCATACTAGGAACTTGCAATAAGGCTCCAAATTTGCAGTGTTTTTGCCTTTCAACGATAGGCTTTGTTCAAAATTTGAAGTCCTCAATTTAAAAATTTCCCAAGTTTGACTTCAATATGAAGCAAGTAGGTCACATCGTGTATCTCACGAACCAAGCATGCTAGGAACTTGCAGTAAGGCTCCAAATTTGCAGTTTTTTTTGCATTTCAAGAATAGGCTAGGTCAGAATTTTGAAGTCCTTTTTTTAAAAAAAATTTCATACTGACCTGCTAACTTCACAGGGAAGTATGAATTTGAAATGCAAAAAAACTGCAAATTTGGAGCCTTACTACAAGTTTCTAGCACGCTTGGTTCCTGAGATACACCATGTGACCTGCTTACTTCCCTGTGAAGTTAGCAGGTCAGTATGATTTTTTTTTTTTTAAAAAGGACTTCAAAATTCTAACCTAGCCTATTCTTGAAATGCAAAAAAACTGCAAATTTGGAGCCTTACTGCAAGTTCCTAGCATGCTTGGTTCGTGAGATACACGATGTGACCTACTTGCTTCATATTGAAGTCAAACTTGGGAAATTTTTAAATTGAGGACTTCAAATTTTGAACAAAGCCTATCGTTGAAAGGCAAAAACACTGCAAATTTGGAGCCTTATTGCAAGTTCCTAGTATGCTTGGTTCCTGAGATACACCATGTGACCTGCTAACTTCACTGTGAAGTTAGCAGGTCACTAAATTACACCGTTATTTGGTGAACTGCAAAATCGGGAATAGAAATGCAAACAAAAATGCAAAAAAACTGCAAATTCCTGTCAAGGTCCCAATTGCGTGGGTGAAAGTTTCCCTGCTAACTTCACAGACGTTACGAATTCAATGACGTCATTTCAGTTTTTACTGTGGAAGGTACATATTTGCAATTTAATATCGTCACACGTTTTAGTATAGCAATACACTGAGAAAAATTATTGGATCGATTGTTGTCGCAAAAAACAGAAACAAGAATTAAACACGTTTTTTTAACTGTTTTACGTAATTAAGTACCAATTTAGCTCCAATTTTAGAGATAAAGTATTTAGAAAAAACGTAAAATGCATATATGTATCTAGTCTCTTCATAATTTCCTCTGGAAGAGCTTATAAATTCGTATAGTCTCAGAACTGTTGTATTTTCAAGTATTTTATTATATTAACACCAAATTATCCTTTATTTCTTTCTTTTTTTTCTTACAGTGCAGCTATGGTATATATTTTGCATCACAAAGACTTAACCAAGCTAAAAATGTAAGATGGGGTAAGTGAATTTTGTTTGTTAAATCTATTGATAAAACTCAAAGCAAAAAATATGATTTATATAAATGTTCATTAGGGTGGTCGTTAAAAAAAAAGATCATCCCGGATGGGCCCAAATCGCCTCTGAATGAAGAAAAAAATACCAAATTTTTTCAGATTTTAATTTTCATCCCCTATAGTCACTGTAGGGGTACCTAAATAAAATTTTTTTTTGGGAATTCGCGTAGAATCTATCGAAAAATTCAGAGCATGTAGATGAGAAGTAGACAAGAAACAAATTCTATTGGATGGAGGTAATATCGCCAACCGCTTGGACGGAAGGGGCATTTTAATAGAATAATTGCATAAAATAGAAAAAAATTAGTTAAAAAACAACGGCAATATTTACAGTAATGTTTTGTAGCTTTTTGGAAAGCCAGAAGTCTATTCTTATGGCTTGCTTTTAAATTAAGTTGATGAACAGTTTTGGCAAAAAATTGTTTCAAACTCAACATTTTGAGGAAAAATTATTATTATTTTTCTTAAATTATAGGTTTAAAAACAGATTTTGCTGAAATTGTTTATTCAAAGAACTTTGTTTAATAATGAACTATTAAAATTGACTTCTGGCTTTGCAAAAAGCTACAAAACGTTACTGCATTACATTTACATTAAAAACTCGATTCAAAAATTATATATTATTCCAATGCAAATGAACACTTCGAATTCTAATGAAAATGAAGATGTATATTTTTATAAGCCATAAATGAGATCCCATCTCAAGGCTTTTATTAAATAAATAAATGAAATAAAATGAATTTCCAAAACTAACGCTTCCACTTTCCAATCGTATTGGGAAATTAGGTCTGTTATTATTATTATTATAAGGCACAGTACACAAATCTAAGGTATTATACTGCGCAGGTTGTCTGTCGAAAATTAAAAATGGCTGTGAACGTGAGGAAGAAAACACACGTAAAAACAAATACAAATAAAGATTGAAATTGTTAGAAATAAAAAATGGCTGGGAACGTGATGACTTAAATACACGCAAAAACAACAACAAATATTGACATTTGACACAAATTTTGATATATGAGCAGAAGAAACAAAAATCAAAAACACTAATGATATTACCTTTAACCTCTTCAGGGACGAATTTTTCACACGAAGACCAAATCCAGTTAATTTATTTTTACTTTAAATTTATTGAAATAATATCAAAAACAATTCATTAGTCGAAAAAAAATACTCTTTTTTTATGCAAATATTTTATTAAATTGCCCCTCCCTCCCAAGCGGGGGGAGATATTACCCTCCTCCTATAGGATTTTTTTCTTGTCTAGTTCCCACCTACATGCTCGGAATTTTTTTCGCAAATCTTATAGTCAGGTCAAATGGTAGTTTGAAGTGGAAAGTTCTGGTGTAATTATTTTTAGTGGCTCCCTTTATGTTTTTGGGGTCGCTGAACACGAATCTGAAGCTGTCCAACAAAATTTTTTACGGCAAATATGAGAATTCGTCAAAAAACGTCAAAAATTTTGACATTTTTTGTCTTTTTTTCTATTGCTCAAAAATTATTTTTCTTTTGCAAAAAGCGCTTATGCAAAAATAAAGACAATGAGATTACCTACCATCTATGCTGATATCATTTTTTTGTACGACTTATGGTTTCTGCGAAAACAGCCGTTGAAAAACAGCCAAAAATCTGTCATTTTTAAAAAATTGCATAAACGATTTTGTTTGTATTGTTTTCTTCATTACATGAAAAGTAGGCCATGAGTTATTATGTTATTCGCATTTTCTAATTGTAGTTGTCTAAAAGTATTATATTGCAGTGGTTAAGTGTCTAAGTTTCAGTATTCCAAACAGTCAAAATGTCAATTCAAAAGTGTTTTATTTGTGACAAAGATTGGAATGGTGCAGGGAAGATGATCTTATGGACGTACCTATACTGCAGTGGTACGGCCGATCCTAACATATAGTTCGATTGTCTGGTGGCCCGCACTTAAAAAGGCATATAAAATCGACAAACTCAAAAAGGTTCAAAGAACAGCTAGTGTTGGAACCACAGGGACTCTTCGATCTTGCCCAACGGATGCCTTAAGCGTTCTTCTGCACCTTCTACCACTTGATCTACACATAAAATATTTAGTATCTTGCAGTGCCTTAAGACTTCAAATTCTTGGGGTGCTAAACCTTATGGCCACAGCAATACCACAAATTTGATTCCCACTGATATATTTTCGACTCCAACTGACTACCGCGCTCCTACAATGAGCCTCAGTAAAGATTTTAAAGCCTTATTCCCATCCAGAGGGGACGGGGATGATGACGCCGTGACGAGAGACTTTGAAACAACTATCTATACTGATGGCTCAAAGATGGAGTGCGGTGTTGGCTCAGGAGTCTTCTCTGAGTCTCTCAACATCTCTATGTCATTTCGGCTACCAAATTTTGCAAGTGTATCTCAAGCTGAAATACTGGCAATTAGGGAGGCATGCAAGATATACTTAAAGCTGATCCAAACCAAAATCGTAATACAGCCATCCTTACAGACAGTCAGGCGGCTGTGAAAGCCATTGATTCGGCTACATCATCCTCTAAATTGGTCCAACAATGCCGAGATGAGCTTGCAAGTCTAAACATTAACCTCAAGGTCACTCTTATCTGGGTTCCTGGTCACAGTGGCATTGAAGGATATGAACGGGCAGATGAACTAGCCAGGCAAGGATCATCCCTTCATATCTCACTTGCGGAAAGAGTCAATATTCCCCTTGGAGTTGTGAAGGGCAATATATTAATATATTGTCAATTTTCCTTAGGGAATCTAATCGTAGGTGGACGATCTGGCCCGCCTTTAATAAATCCCGAACAATTGATCTCATATGTAGACCCAAGCGGGACTTAGCCAGGGTCGTAACGGAAACAGTCCTTCATTTTCTCTGTAAATGTCAAGCTCTAGCCAGAATGAGAGCACAATTGTTTGGAATGGCTTTTTTGACGACCTGAACGAACTTTCCGAAATTAAGATCAAAGACTTGATCTCTTTTCAAAACGCCACGAAATGGATCTGAGACGAAAATCGGTTGCGTGTTCTATTGTCTTTTGTAATGACTCACAAGGTACCTCAACCATACTTCACAGCCATCCTATTTCAAAGCAAGGAACGCTTTTCTGGTTTCTTGGGAAAGATGATCTTCAACCCGCACTGGAGGAAATCTCACATCCAACCCAGGGAACGGGACACCTGAGGAATAAGCCCCTCAGAGAATAAACCCGCAAATCCTCACTTTAATCTGTTTTCATATACAGGTCAAACGAGTTATGGTATCAAAACGGCGCAATCTAGTGCTGATTGGGCAAAAAGCGAGTGTTACGCTCTTGCCACCATTTCTACCTACCTATGGTGCAGTGAAAGTGGTGAATAAAAAAAGCAATTGAAACGCTCCTTCAAGCCAGCAAGAAGAGAAAATACGGAAAGGGAGCTTCTTTGGCAGGTAAGAAATCAGTGGGAGTGCATACAACCTGCCAAAAAAACTATATAAATGATAGAATGATATCTGCTCACCTGAAGAAAGCTGATAAACCATCAAGCACTCCGCTAAAATTTCGATCATGTTCAAATTCATGCTCTACTGAAGAGTTTTCATTCAAAACACTTTGTTTTATCAGTGGGTACGTATTCCCGATAATTACTCGAGGATCGAGGTCGCAACAATGTTTATCTCCAGGTGAACGTAATTTGGTACATCAGGTGACAAAAATTGAAATGAAAGATACAGTTTTGATTCAAAATAGCTTTTTATGGCCTTTAGTCCTACAAATTGGCGTTTCGTCCAGCTTACTCACTTGGACTCAACAGTGACTGTGTATGGACATTTTGACTGTTTGGAATACTGAAACTTAGACACTTAACCACTGCAGTATAATACTTTTAGACAACTACAATTACAATTATTTTACAATTAATTACAATAATAACTCATGGCCTACTTTTCATGTAATGAATAAAACAATACAAACAAAATCGTTTATGCAATTTTTTAAAAATGACGGATTTTTGGCTGTTTTTCAACGGCTGTTTTCGCAGAAACCATAAGTCGTACAAAAAAATGATATCAGCATAGATTGTAGGTAATCTCATTGTCTTTATTTTTGCATAAACGCTTTTTGCAAAAGAAAAATAATTTTTGAGCAATAAGGAAAGAAGACAAAAAATGTCGAAATTTTTGACGTTTTTTGACGAATTCTCATATTTGCCGTGAAAAATTTTGTTGGACAACTTCAGATTCGTGTTCAGCGACCCCAAAAACATAAAGGGAGCCACTAAAAATAATTACACCAGAACTTTCCTCTTCAAGTCCCTTTTGAACACCATTTGACTAGACTATTACGCGAATTTTCTAGTACGCAAAAAAAAACCTACAGCGACTATAGGGGATGAAAACAAAAATCTGAAAAAATTAGGCCGATTTGGGAAGTGGCGATTCCTCTCAGTTGGCTAAAATAAAATTTCGCCCTAAATACACGTACTACAAACAATTTGTTTGTATTAAAACTTTAGAATAAAATATCCTTTTATGTCATTTCCTGCACCCCTACGTGCTATATTAATCCCATACAAAGTAGGAATCTCTTTTAATATTATTTTTCTTTCAATATTGGCCGTGTTGGCTATTTTATTCCCGATGTGCTGTGTCACTCTATCTTTAAGAACAGACCCACAAAAATACCCTCACAGGTTGGCTCTATTGAAAGAGCCAACGCCTGGGTAGAAAATGTGAGTTGATTGCCGACCAGTACCCACCAGTGGAGAACCTAGTTATCTGAAGCAAATGTTTTAGTTCGAATTTTGTATGGTTAACTTAAAAAATCATAACTTCCATTCTACTCATCCGATCTTCAAGGTTAAGGTCTTTAAATAAAGCCAAAATGACACGCTACATTGTGTGAAAAAATCATTGAAAAGGGGTAAAAAACTTCATACTAAAGTTTGCCTTCAATTCGATTTGCAGCATTCTAAATTCAAAAGTTGATGAAAAATTTCACAATTTGAAAAAACAAAAAATGCTTATTTTTTGCTTATTTTCTCTTCTAAGATTATGTTATACAATGTTTTACCATCAAACCTACATGAGCGGTGCTAAAGTTTTTTTAAATGATTTTTTTTACAAATAAAATGCATTTTAATTGAAAAACTGATCGACATAGCTTCATTAATATAATACCCGTGTTTTGTTGGAAAATCTATCAATAGTATAGTAAGATTTTACACGAATAACAAAAACAATATCCGCAGTATGAATACTACCGATAAAAGTTAAAGTAGAATCTTACTACGGATGGGTTTTTGACATTTATACGAGTCTCGAACGGATCTTATGTGATTTCGTTCTCAAATGTTGGTACGATTGATATTGCATTTGTATCTCGATGGCTGTGTTCGTTGAGTAGTTGTGCATTTGGAATCATGTGTTTTCCATTGGGGAAAAAAATCAATCTGTTACTGTTGATATTATTCAGTTTTGTTAACGAAAATGGACTAACTGGACTTATTTTGCAAGAGAAAACAATAGAAAAGATAATTAAGTTTTGCTATGTGTCCACCAAAGGCTTATCTCAGTTTAGATTAAATAAATCTTTTTGGTGTTTCCACCGAACAAGAAGATTTAAAAATGATTAAGTTTGACAGCACTTTCTAAAATGCAAATGGTGTTTCTATGTTTCTTATGAAGTGCAAGTGAGATAGTTTGATTCGTGTTAAACAATGAAGAACTGAATAGTTCAGCACCATATAAGAATATGCTACCTACTCCATGTGCAATTTTTTGTTTTTTAATTTGATTACAACAAAACTATATTTTTTGTACACAAACATGCAAATAAACAGACCATAATCACTATCTGTAAAACCAACTCCTCCACACAGGTTTTTCTTCACAAATTTTGACTCGACTCCGATCCCCGACCGGAATCGAGTCGAATCAAGCTCATTTCAACTCAATTCAGGTATACAAAGAATTGAGGAGAGCTTCAAGCTCGCTTCAACACCACATGTTAATGTAGTAGTCTACGAAGAAACCCCCTTCTTGAAGTTTTTATTTTATGTCAAACTTTGAAATCGACCGCCAGATTTCCAGATGTTTTCTTACCATATCTTCTTGAAAATTGTCCATTTTATTAGTTTTAGTTAGTTTTTTTTGCTGAAGTTAATTTTAACTTTTGATTTTCACAAAACTTTCTTCTATTTGTGCTTTTTTTTATTAATATTCTGACAGGTCTTCTTTCAGTTGTACCAATTTTTAAATACAAAAATCTGGCTACTGCCGATGCGTTTTCTTGGGAATTTTCTACTATACTATTTATAGAATGCCAAAAAAACACGGGTATTGATTACTCAAACAAATCTGCATGAATCTTTATAATTAAGATTTTAAAATACTGTCAGTAAGATAATCGTTAGATTTATAAAAAAAATTATTATTTTTTTTTTTTTTTTTTTTTTTTTATTAAATTCTTTATTTCATGCTTACATATGTACATACATAATTCTTTAATGTTTTATATACAAAGATAAATAAATATATCATGAAATAGATACCAACATTCTTTTGTCTTAACGACAAGTGGCGAATGCTCGTTATAATTTGGAAATACATACAAAATTAAATTTATTGATGGGGAACTTCAATCAAAATCAAGTAAGAATACAAATGTATGTTACGAAATATAAATGAGAAATGACAATGTTTTAATTTATTTTAAAAAATGAAGCTGTTAGTAAATTAAATGTAGGGTAGTGATACATAAAAAGTATAATAAAGTATAATAATAGCAACCAAAGCAATTTAAATTACAGAATTCAATAGGTTTAGCATTTCAACATGATTAAGTGTAAAAAGCCATATTTTAGTTTTTCGAAGAAAAGAAGTTAATACTCTCTCACATCTGAGATCATCCGGCAATTTGTTAAAAACTCAAGGAGCATTAGCCCTATAAAAGTGAGAAAAATGTGATTTATAAGCCCTGGGTATTATAGCAAAATTCCTGGTGTTAATTCGTAGATTATGAGTAGTATATAATCGAGAAACATCATATCCCGAATTTACAAAAAATATTTTAAGCACTTTGTAAACATACAAATGCCTCAAAGGGAGAATATTAAGTTTCTTGAAAAGTTCAAAGCTAGGGGTTTGACGGTGCACTTTCAACATAATTCGAATGGCATGCTTCTGCTTTACAAAAAGAGGTTCTAATTTGATAGAATGGGTTCCACCCCAACAAGAGAGTCCGTATTGCAGCTTAGAACTGATCAAACCATAATATACTGACTTGAGAATAGGTAACTGGCAGTATGGACTAAGGTGATAAAATTGTCTAATTACCGTCAACCCGGGTGACTTGGGCCATTTTTCATATTAAATTGTGAATAACTTTTGCAATAATTTTTTTTTTTTCAAATGAAGATTTCTACATTTTTACCTACTTCACTCACTCTATAGGTATGATAAATCTTGAACAATACTACGGAGTAGTTTTTTATGTAGATGCTAAAATATGGGTGGCCAAAGTCACCCTGCCATTGAGGGTGACTTCGGCCGGGCGGACGTTTTATACATTTTCATATAAACTACAATCTTACCCAACCCAAAGGAAAGAAGAGATTTTTTTTATATACTAGGTATTATTTTTTAATGGCTACCACTGATTTGTTTGTTTTTAATATTTTTTTTTTAAATACTTATAAATATTGATTTAAATTTTCATATCCTTGGAAAGATATTGGAAAAAGCAGTCTCTCGGCGATCTACTGTTGGAACAGGGAAGTTTTTTCACCAGATCACTCTTGTTCACCAGTGCAATGTCTTTTTTTATGAAGCTGTATCCAGCACCTCTTTGGCCACCCGGCCAAAGTCACCCAAAATGCCGGCCCAAGTCACCCCACCATTTGGCATTTTTTATAAAAAATAAAAATTAATTGTTTATTTAATAGTTACAGATGTAGAATGAAGAGAATTAGATTTGCAAAACAATACATATATTGGAGTTAAAGCCATTTTGCAATCATATTTCTGCAACATATTAAAACTATCCAACATTTTAAGGTGATTTTTTTTTTACATTTTTAAGAAAAATAAATTTTAGTATATCTGATTTTCTAATTTTAATTAACTAAAGCTATGTAGTATGATCATATTTTAATTCATTAAAGTTAAAAAATTTACAAAGAAGTTGGAAAAAAATTAAAAAATTCCTTCATATTTAAACAATTTTTTCAAAAAGTATCCATTCAAAAGCCAAAGTCACCCAACCAGGCCAAAGTCACCCGGGTTGACGGTACATTGTTCATATAATGCTTCAGAGAAGAAGTATGCTCTTTCCAACTAAGTTTATAGTCAATTATAATACCTAAGTATTTAAAGGACTCGACCCGTTCGATTTCCAAGCACTTGTCAGAGCATATAGTTACATTATTCTAAACTGGGTGAACAGAGTGAAGACAATGGCTATATAAACGAAACTTAGAGCAACAAGGTGAATGAAATAGTAAAGGCATATCAACACATACATTCCCTACCAGATTGAAACACATATATTTTGTTTTCCTGCTTATGACAAGTTTATGTAAAAAGAACCATTTCCTCAAGACCTCCAAGTCATTATTGATTTGGGTAGATAAATTGAAATAGATACCATCTGAGTATGACAAGGCTGTGTCGTCTGCAAAAGCTGTTAATTTACCTTTGAACGGCTGTAAAAATAACGAATTAATAAATATTACAAAGAGTAATGAACCCAATACAGATCCTTGCGGGACACCCATGTTAAATTTGTTGAACTGCAGCTATTTTTAATTTTTACTACTTGTTTACGATTTTCTAGGTAAAGCCTAGTACGCTGCTGATGCGAAACGAAATATTTAGTTGGTCTCCAACAACACAACGAAATGCTTACGAAAACGCAGCGAAAAAATATTCATTGACAGTTACACCAATTCAAAGATTCAAAACCAATGCAACTGAAAAAAAAAGAACACAGAAAGCCAAGCTGTAATGAAAGAAACAACAAAAATACACACAAATGTCATTTTTCCGCACACAATAAATGGCCTGGGTAATTAATTGTGTGCGAAAAAAGAGTGTAGACTTCTCCAAAAAGTATGCAACATTTTTCAGTTTCGTTCATCGAACAGCGTACTGCAGAACGAAAAATAAAACTAAATTTTTCGTTTATGATTTCGTTGTGTCATTTTTGTATGGGATTTTTCGTTTCGCATCAGCAGCGTACTAGGCTTAAGAAGCAAACCAGTCATATAACTATAAACCCTCTACATCCAGCCCTATATAATTCACATAGCAAAAGAGAATGATCAACCATATCGAAAGCTTTTGTAATATCAATAAATACGTAGCAGGAATCATGGACTCATTCAGGCTATTGTAAATTTCACCACATAGCTTCAACACAGCATCTTCCGTAGATCTTCCACTGCGAAAACCAAACTGCAACTCACTGAAGAAATTTGTTTTATTCAGAAAGGAAATCATTCGTGTCTTAATACCTTTTTCAAAAACTTTTGAAAATACGGATAGTAGTGAAATAGGGCGGTAATTATTTAAAAATGAAGAATCTCCTTTCTTATAAAGTGGTATTACAAGGGCAAGTTTTTTGTACATGGTAACTATGAAAAAAGTGTAAAAACAATTTGAAGTAATGTTTTTTTACACCTACTTAATGGCATTAATATCAAAAATTTCATATAAATATTGAACATAGAAAACAAATTTTAATCAAGTATTTCAATTTAGTATAAAGACTAAATATATGTAGGTAATCACAAAGTTGTATATCCAACACCAGAGCAGGAATTAAATATTATTTGAATTTAAAACATGCTTTGTTGTACATTGTTCCGGCCTCACTAAAACGTTAATAACTTTTTTAATTACCAACGGATTTTAATGAATCAGATTTTTTTCGATTAACAATTTAAAATACTTTTATTTTAATGTATCATACATCATTGTAAACCACGGAAAAGCTAAGAAAAAATGTACACAAAAAAAATACCTTTAATTTTTGCATATGAAAATAATTGAAAGAATTCAGGGCCTCTATTATGTAAAACGAAACGAAAGGTAAAAAAACGATAGTCACGAAAACGAAAGTCAACACATACCCCGATTATGTAAAACGATAATGGACCCATGAAAATGTTGCCAGCTTAAACGAAACAAAACATTTTTTTTCAACCACATCTAACTTCACGCAAGGACTTGTTCGTATTTATCAAAAAAATCCCATCAATAAATCGGAAAATTCCCTTTTAAATTTTTTCACCAAATTTCAATCCTTCTCTTATTTTTTCACAAAAGTTAAAATCATCACTTGTGTGAACATTAGTATTTCAAATTGTTTAAGGATAAATATCCATATTTTTATTCAAAAAAAAAAAAACAAGATTAATTGAGAATAAATATCTATTAAGGTAAAAAACTACTTTTATTTTCAGTTTGCAAATTTTGCATTATTTGTCAGACTTAAAAGGTAATGGCTTTTAAAGTATAATGGGGACCGAAAACTCTTTATTAGGTTTTTAAAATTTGTTTGCTTAGTGTCATTAATATTGAACTTTCAGTAATACCTTTGGAGCTTTAGCTTGTGGTATCAAATAAAAATGGAGTGAAGTCCGTTTGTTTTTATTATTAGTTCCTAGTTTGATTAGACAAAGTGAAACACTTCAACACTTAAAATTTCGTTGGAAATACTATCGTATTGAATCTTAAAGATAAAATATTTTTAAGGACAAAAATTCCCACAGAAAGGGATTTTTCTCTTTACCCCTCCAGCACTGTCTTCAGTATTAAGAACATAAGAACTGTCAAAAAGTGAATAAATTTTGAGTGTAAAGTTCAATAATGTCAGTGATTTGTTAATAAACATGTTATAAATAATGAAAATAAACACAACAGAAGAAGAAAATCATATTACAAGAAGTTAAATGCAAGAGCTTCAACTTCAAAATAAACTTGTACGTTGTATGTTAATTTATTTAGTTTTGTGTTGGTGTCATATATTAATAAAATTTTATTTGTGTTTATAATTGTTTTACTAAACGTATTATTGTTTTATTTTGATAAAAAATACAGTGGAAGTCACAGAAAGACAAATATTAATAGCACTGAAATCAAAACGAAAGGTATACGAGGGCCAAAGGTCCGTCGTAGAAGAGTTAAGCCTGATTCACAATGTGACGAGGAAACGAGACGTGAGCGTGACGAGATCCCGTCGTTGCTGTCAAACGAATTTCAAACAATGAAAGTATATGGAGATATACACAATGAAGCGTTTCTCGTCGTCACGTCACGCCAAGAATTCGAAAAATTGAAAAAAAGACGCGACGAGACGACGATTTTATTTTTTGACAAGTTATTTACATAATGTAAGTATTTTTTTAAAGAAAAAATACGATAACTTGAAATTAAAAGATCAAGTAATTCCTAATCTGTTGTCTTTAAAGCTTTTTTGGACAATTTTTATTATTTTTTATTTTTAACAAAAGAGTTTTCGTTGTAAAGAATCTCGCCGCATTGTGAATTGGGAAACGATTTTATAACTAGAAAAAGATGACAGCGAATCACGTCACGCTCTCGTCTCGTTTTCCCGTCGCATTTTGAATCAGGCTTTAAAAAAGAAAAACGCCATATAGAGAGATTAATCCTCAATTATTTAGAGCGTTACGGTTTACAGGTTACATTTTTATAAAATTTGAGTAGCTGAGAGGCTTCGAATTATATGTACATACATTAGGGTGGGGCACTTATTTTTGAATTTATTTCGTTTATTGGGTATTTGTTTTACTATTTACTTTTTGAGGAAAAAATAACTGAAATCATATTGGAATACTATTTTTTAACGTAACTAACTAGCTGATACTCAATAAAGTTAATCGGGTGTAATTTTGTTCAGGTTGTTCTTCACAAAATTCGAATCGACTTCACTTCTCGAGCGCGATTTTAAGGAATGAAACAAGCCCATTTTAAAGCGATTCAGGTTTACAAAGAGTCGAAGCGAGCTTCGATCTCACTAAAATACCCTATGTTAACGTAATTGAAAATACATGGTTGCCTTGATCACATGCGGTAATTTGCAATTTGCAGTCAGAATCAAAAAACAAACAAAATTTACATCTGTCAGTGAACTTAATTTGGCTTTTACATAACTTTTTTTTTCAACTACATTCTTTTTGTTGTTGTTTTACATGTTCCCTCCACACAAAAAATCGTACTGTTATATGTACCGACAAACTCTTTGAAAATCGGGAATTGTGAATGAAGTAGTTTTTATGTCATGATTGTCATGAGACAGAAAATTTCCAAATAATGATTGAACTATTTATCACTTTTAAAGTCCATTACTTCTATCAAAAACAAAGAACATGATAAAAACTTTGTTTTAGCGTTTTAAAATGTTGAGGTTATATCCATGGCCGTCGTGAAGAACCAGGTAAGTCGAGATACCTGAAGTGAATTTTTATTTTTCAAAAATTCCTTAATAAATAGTTTACAGTATTTAACAAAATTTTGACTTCATCTAACACTTTCCTTATATATTTGAAAACACATGATGAACACTTGTTTTTACATAAGTTGGACTTTGTCAATGTTATTAAACTTTGACCCCGACCTTATAATTTTTTTTGTGTTTGAGTTACCTGGTTCTTCACGACCGCCACGGATATTTACACCATTACACTGCATTTGTGAACACTAAAATAGCAGTATTTTGTAAATTATCGATTTTCTTACTTTTTTAAAGTGCTATAAACAGAAGAAAGAAAGAAAACTGAAAAACTGCTATGTCTGCTACGGTGACTGTTAACGACCACAAGGGCAGCGTCTCTTTGGATGTGGATTTGTCGTTAGAGGCAGACTTGGACAAGAAGTCTTGAGTTTCAACTATGTGAACGAGCACCTCATGACAGTTAGCATCAAGGCTAAATTCACCAACATTAGCGTTATATGCGCGTATGCCCCCACAGAAGAGAAAGATGACGACACCAAGGACGAGTTCTACAAGCTCCTGGACAAGACATATGAGCAATGTCCTAGCTATGACATTAAAATTGTCTTGGGTGATTTTAATGCCAAGCTAGGAAAAGAAAACGTCTTTGGTGGCACAATCGGAAGATATAGCCTGCACGGCACCACCTCCGATAACGGACAGTCACCGTAGTAGATATAACAGTCTTTCAGTTTTCTTTTGTCCGGCCCATCCCATCGCACTTCTTGGCTGGCCATGGCGGTTATGTCTGCTTTGTACAGAAGTCTAGGGCTTTCGCTAAATGTTTGGCTGCACGTAGTCTATAGAGACACAGAACATTCCACGTGGAGATCCGAAGTTCGTTGTCCTTATTTCGTTTGCTAGGCTCGTGAACAGTAAATACTTCCGTATCCTAGGCTTGTTGTTGCTTCGCAGGTTAGGTTAGGTTAGGTTGAAGTGACTGCCAGTCATGAAGACTAACACACTAAGACCATGAGTTGGTCCATTGTGACACCACATGAAACTAGGAAACCTTTTTCCTCACTCGGTGAACCAATTGGAGCTTCTTATGAAGCGTAAAAGACTGCCTATGTCTAAGTCTGATAGATCACTAGGATCATTGAAGTACAAATTACCAAGGTGAAGTCTTCGTCTATGAGATAGAGCAGGGCACGTGCATAGGAGGTGAGGCTGAGGGATTGATTCTATCTCTTCCTCATCCAAACAGCTTCTGCTGTTCTTATTAGAGAACACGCCAAAACGTGTTGCGTGCTTTCCTATAAGACAATGTCCGGTTATATCACCAATCATAGAGCTAATGTGCAATCTACTTAGAGATATCAAACACTTAAATCGCTTTAAATCCATTACTGGCCAGATTTGTTTTGTTTGCCAAACAAGTGGTGATATCGTTCCACCCAAGGTATGTGCTCTCTAATGCGTCTTGCCTCAGCAAAAGCTTACAAGTAGCGATGCGTATATCTGCCTTGGTAGGTAGAAGAGGTAGAGTTGTTCCACTTTTAGCGAGTTCATCGGCCTTACAATTATCTGGGATGTGTTGCTTCGCAACTAAATAGCTTTACGTGGCCGGGAAGTCACCCCGACGACATGGCCCCCAACTTGGAGGACCAGCCCTTTACAGTATAACTCCAAGGGCGGGGAGCCGGATTAACCGCTCCTTTTAGGTCTGAGCTCTGAATATGTCGTAGTAGAACGTATAAGGTGTTCACTAAGTAGTTCAACCTAACTGGAACTGTAGACGGAGAGAATTCTTCCGCTGCCGCGAATGACATATTAAAGTACCAACCTGTGGCATCAAACAGGATATTGGTAACAAAATTTCAGTAAGCAGAGGACAGACAAAATTATGCAAATGAACAAAAAACATCTTCGTTCCTTTGTCAGCATAATCACCGGACACAACCTACTGAGATACCACAAAAAGAATAGGGATCAGTACTGATGACCTTTGCAGAGGGTGCAGCGATGAAGAAGCACATGAGATACCTCTCACTTCCTTTGTCAACGTCCAGCACTCTGTCATTTAAGAAAGAAACACCTAGGGAGTCATTTCTATACGACTTAGAGGAACTTTCTAGAACTTTGGCTAATAGCCTCCTGAACTTCGTCAATGCCTCTAAATGGCTTGACTGCTAATAGAACACAAAGGTTTTTACATTAAGTGGGATGCAACTTCCTAGGGTATCACAACGGATCTACATTGATCTAGGTGTGACGGTAACAAGGTCAACCGTCAGCCCTTTTACCTAACCTTACCTGAGTAAAGGTTCTTAAATTTTTGATGCTAAAACGCTTTTTTTTTAAATAAATTAATTTGTATTTTTATTTCTCTTATAACTTTCTTAAAGCTAGACAAAAATTTATAAAAACTAGCCTACTTATCAACATCTTATAAGTAACTTACTGGCCCCAATCGGTCAATGTAACTTAAACTATAAAACGCTCAAACGCTGCTCTTCTCCTTCGATCACCAGACTTAACTTTTTGGATTTTCAGTGGTCACCTTTTGCCCGTACCATAGTAATTTCAACGGCTCCTGTTGACCTTTCAATCCGAGATTCAACGCAACTTCTTCTTTCATTAGGAATATAGCTGAGCCTTCATCAAACATAACGAAGGTATCCACTTTACCTGCTGGACCATACAGACTTACCGGTCAAATTTTAAACAGCTGGCCGCTGTCATCTGGTGTGTCACAATTTAATCTTGGTTGAACGTGTGTTCTAATTTTAAGGTGTGGGGTCTTGTCATGAAGGTTAGGATGATGGTATAGTTTGCACCCAGATATACCACACACTTTTTTGCGGCGAAATATCATTGACCTATGGCCTTTATTTAAACAGGGAAAGCGAAGTGGATTAGCTTTAACTTTTCTCCAACAATCATCCAGCAAAAAATCTTCTTAAATTTTTCACAATTGGCTAGCTTATTACTTTCATCGCTGGAGCTGCATTTGAATAGTTTTATGGCGGTTTCATTGGCATGCATTACTCTGCGCTGTGTGACCTGAGAAGTGATTCTGGAAGTACTTTCGGATGGTGGAGGTTTAATTTTCCCCATTATTCGTGCCAGAGTGTTTAGCCAAGCTGAAGTCTTCAATCGATGCACACGGCTTTATATCCAAGCTATGTTTGATGCAATTAAACATTATTTAAATTAGTTCTGAAAATTCGTTTAAACTTGTTAAAAAGGTTTGTTATTCAACCAAAAAAATTGTTAAATCATCGATAAATTATGTTTTATTATTGTTTTTCGTTACGTTTCCGTTCACTCTCGCTGATTGTTGTCGACTGTCTTTTCTTTACATTTACAGGGATAACGTGGCAATCAGCATTGAATCCAAGGAAGGAAACTTTGTCCCTCCAACAAAAACGGTCCGCGATCTTGTGGGTTACACCACAGCACGGGGAATACCTTTGGTGATAGGGTGTGATGCAACCGCCCACCACACTCAATGGGTGTGGAAGGATATCAACAAAAGTGGTGAGTCAATTTCTGAATGCATTCTAATATTATGTTATGTACCCAACACTTCGAAATAAAAACAGGTAAGAAATTCTAGACCTCACTCTGATGAGTAGTAATGATAAGATTTCTGTAGGGAATTGGAGAATCTCTCCTAAGGAACCCTTCTCGGGTCACTTTAGGATACTCTTTACCTTAGACAGAAACCAAAAAGTTATAAAGGCTTTTAAAAACCCAACGAGAAAAAATTGGACAGAGTACTCAAAATGGTTGAAAGCGTTTCGAAAGTTTTTCTTTCTCCAGAGGATACATTCGATCCTCTGGAGCAAGAAACGCTTTCGACAACCTCAACCATTGACACCGTTGTTTAAAACTTTACTACCGAAATGAAAACCGCCTTCGAAAGACACTGCCTCATATCTCCTAACATAAAACCCACTAGCCCACCATGGTGGAACATTGAACTTCAGAAACGAAGAACAGGGATCAGAAAACTTAAAGCATATTATTTATACTCACCGATAGATGGACCTAGTACATGAAATCAATGTATTTACACAATAATTTTCAATTTAATGGAAAACTGCTACCCATATAATTACAGTTGCGTCTGTTCGTGAGAAACTTTTTAACTAAAATTTCAGTAGAGCCGCATTTAATCATGTTCCAGATATTTTTCAGGGAATCTTATGATGTAGAAATATGCAATCAAGTTAACTTAGTACATATGTATATGCCCAAATCGTAAAAACGACAATTTTCGAGTTACGTCACTTCGGGAGAAGGGGGACGATGTGTGCCCCTCATCCATATCAATTTATTTTCATCCAATACAGCGATGGATAAGAATTTTAATTTGATTTCGAACAAAACAAGGTGCAAATTTCTCCAAGATGGCTGTGTTCTTGCAGTGGAAGTGTGGCAGGTCTCATTGTTTAAGATGAAGTTCAACGTCTTATCGCAAGCGTCAGTGCTAAGGTGGAATATATTCACATATGGCATGCAAGGTTAGGTCTTCAAAAAGTTCAATATGTTCGGATTTTTATAAAACAGCGTGATATAAAGTTTCTTGATGAAAACAAAATTTCTTTTGTGATGCTTTTGCTTTAGGAAGGTTTCATAGATTGTCATTCGAGAAAAGTACTAGCTGAGATAGAAAAACTTGTGCGGTCCTATGGAGCACACTTCGATTGTTGGATCCAAATATTTCCTCTTATATTAAGAATTGTCTTTTACATTAAAGAGAAAACAGGAGTTCTGGATTGCTTATAAGTTTTTATCAACAAAATAACCTTGGAGACAGAGACAAAGCTAAAAGATTTTGCGGATGGATAATGGACTGGAGTTCGTGAATGCTGGTATAAAGTCATTGCTTGATAAAGAGTGTGTCCGGCATGAAACTTCTGTGCCTAAAACTCCCCCGCAGAACGGCAAAGCAGAAAGGGAAATGCGTACAATATCAGAAGCAAGAATTCTCACCCATGGTTTATCTATGACCCTGTGGACAGAAGCTGTTAATTTATCTGTGTTTGTATTAAATTCGGTACTGGAAGACGTTGTTAAGAAGATGAATTTCAGTGGTATTAAACTGTTTGGAACAGATTCATTCCGAAACGACACGTACTTTCCTGGTAGTAACAAAGTATATATCGTGATGTGATTTTTAAAAAGGTGTGTGTTTCCGATCAGAGATGTGTTTAAGTTTTTGACAAAGAGCAACCAGGAAAAAACGTAAAAAAGATCAAGAATCAAAAGCTCAAATCAAAAAGGATTCCCTAACTTTGAGGCAAAGCAGACTCGCATGATGTACCCAGACCAGAAGAAATACGTGAGCCAATCAGATTACATTTGAGAAGCAGCCAAAAGGATTTCGAAGCGAAGCATTTATTGAGAATTAGGAAGCTGCTATGCGTGAGGAAATAGAGGCTGCGACTTGGGATCTCGTTGAACTTCCAACAGGAAAAACTTTATTGATAATAGGTGGGTTTATAAAATTAAAAAGCTTAATGCTGATGAACCGGAAAGATTTAGGGTGAGATTACTCGCCAGAGAGTTTTTCTTAACAACTTGACTGCAGTGAAACTTTTAGCCCTGTTGCCAGATTTCGATCAATAAGAGCCATACTCGCTATTCCAGCTAGTAAGAACGACCAAAAGGTTTTGATGATGAAACAGGTCGTGTGTGTAGGTTTAAAAAGAGCATTTATGGACTTGAAGGCTTCACAAAGCTCCTGTGTTCTTTTCATCTAAAAGTGACTGAAGCAGATCCTTGTATTTTTGTTGGTTAAACATGTCATCGATGATAGACTTATAGCAGTGACTAATGAGGACATCGACCAGCTTATCAACTACATGAAGAAAAATTTTGAGATTAAATGCTTCGAAGCCTGTTTTTTCTTGGTTTGGAGATATATCGACGTTCAGATGAATCTATTCCTCTTATACACACTCGGAAAGTGGGAGTGTTGAATGTATTCATTTATATTAAAATAACGTGTGACTCTTCTACAATTATTGTACAATTGCTTTTTTTCTATGCTCTTCTTTGCTATCTCGCTTTCAATAAATCAATGCGCTATTAACCTACATAATAAATCTCCCTCTGTAATTATTGCACTTCCAACTGATCGGTCGCATTATTTTTTATCAAGAAGCAATTCAAAGTTGGGCACATGGATTATCATTAGTCTACCAAAACACCAACCAAGGGTTTCTGTATTCTGACATCATCAAAGGGACTGAATTCTTCAAATCGAAAAAAAAAATAAACTGGCATTGATTCCATGACCGAGAGATTAATATAAATATTTCCATTTTATGTATAAACACTATAGCCTATTGACTAGACAGGAAAATGTGGAGTATAAAGGAACAATTACGTGCAAGGGTTTTTATCATTGAATATGTGTGTTTGGCTCATAAGCGTGCTTAAAACCGAAAATGCTATTAAAATTCACCCATGCGTTATTGAAAGAATGGTCACACTGGCCATTTTTAAATATGTTTGGTATAACTCGAGAACTAAGCCGAATTTGACAATTTTACACTTAAAACTTTTTGTTCAAAATTAAATTTTCTATTGAAATGGATAGTTTAAAAAATTTTATAAACAAATTTAAGCAGGAAACGTAAAATAAAACCAACCTTAAAAAATAAAAAAAACAAAGATTTCTAAATTTTTTATTAAATTGTGCATAACTTTTATTGAAGCAAAGATAGACATGCATAGACAAAATAAAGTAGAGACTAAAGGCCTTAATATGGCATTTCAAACGGTAATATTTGTTCACAATTGACAGAGATATGCCCATTCAAACTCTACCGTTTCTAATAATTTTTCGCAGTTTTGACCCGAAAGCCCCTTTTTCGGTATAATATGGCAAATTTCGCCATAATGCTCGAAATCAAGATATTGATAGAATATGACATTACGACTATAGAGAATATTTAAAAAGTATGTAATTTCTCAATTTTGTCTTTCCGTAGTTTTGGAATGCCTCAGACCTACAGACCGAACGGCTGGCCCGGTTAATATAGGATTTGGTACTACGTGTTAGGAATGTTAAATTTGTCATAAATTACAAAAAATAGGCTTTCGGGAAAAAATCTGTGAAAAATCTGTCAGTTTTCAAATAATATGGCTTTTTTACCATGTCATATTAAGACCTTGAAACTCTACTTTAATTTGCTTAAGTATGTCTTGAGCGTATCTTTGCTCCGAAGAAAGTTATGCTCTATTTAGAAAAAAATTTAAAAATTTTTCAATTTGTATGTTGGTTTTTGTTAACTTTTCTTGCTAAAATTTTTTTATGAAATTTTCGAAAGTATCCATTTCGGCAGAAAATTTTATTTTGAACAAAAAGTGTTAAGTGTAAAATTGTCAAACTCAGCTTAGTTTTCGAGTTATATCAAAAATATGGAAAAGTGGCCAGTGTGACCATTTTATCAGACCCGCATGGGTGAATGTAGTAGCATTTTTTGTTTTAAGCATGCTTATGGGCCAAACAAACTAAGTCAATAACAAACACCCTTGCACGTAAGTGTTCCTTTTTTCAATAGGCTACTAGCCCAGAGGAATAGAACGAACAAAAAAACGACTTCGGGTCTTAGCGATGCCATCGCAGAAAAAATACCATCACTGTTACAAAATGAAATCACTACTCTTTCAAGTCTGGAAAACAAAAAAAAAATAAAAAAAACTTTGTTCAGTTTTTAGCAGATTTTTAGATTACCTACCTAACCTACTTCGATTCCCAGCCGTGCCACCTAAAAATAGAAATGTTTTATACGAGGTACTGCCTCTTGCGAGGAACTGACAAATCCTCCAAGAGTATACCTGCCATGAAAAAGTGCTTCTCGTTCGGACTCGGCAAAAAATTGTAGGTCCCCTCCATTCCTGCCAACAACACACGCACACAGGAATAGTTGAGAGTTGTAAGTTGTTTTTTTTACTAATAACCTACTTCAGGACACCGACGGTAACAAAATTTTTTATCGTTAAACTCCGAAAACTCTGTGGGTCTATCTAATCCCGTTCTGTATTACTTTTTGTGCATTTAATATGATAGTTGTTTAGCTTCGAATTATTTTTTCGTGCAATTCCAATCGAGTTGGAAACAAACATATGTTTGTACCTATTTTCCACTTAAAGTGATAAAACTTTTTCGCAAGTCAACATCAGTGGTACAATTTTTCAAAAGTCCATTTGCTTATGAAGTGATATTCTCCCTCGCGTAAATAGAATTCACTGTCCATGGAGCTTTTGCCAGTATTGAAACGGGGGCTGTCAAAATTAGGGAAATTGAATTTCAGTGTTTTGAATGGAATAAGAGCTATTCAAGACTATGTCCAATTTAAGGACCACCCTAATGTATATGAGAAAAGACTCAACATTAAACCATTACTGGAGGAGATTAAATAAGGAAGCATTTTTTTTATTAAACAAAAATAACTTACAGTTTCGAATACTAAAACTCAATCATTGAATTTGATATTTTGAACGAGGAAATCAACTTTATGCCTTTTATGTCCTCAGTCACTCTTAGCTTTGATTCCCGATTTTATTCAGGAGTGCATTCTGAACATACATATACAAATAAAGTCTTTTTCATTCGATCACTTGTGATAAATGCTTGGAAAACCCATTTTTACGTAGTTTGTCAGTGTGTGTGTAAATTTGGGAAGTAAATTGGATTCAAAAAGGATTGAATTGACATTACTAAAGTAAGTAGGTTCTAAATGCTTGTGTAACAAAAAAATAATGGCCTTCTCGATAAGTGTGTCAGAATGCCAGTTCTTAGAGAAGAATGAAGAGAAAATGTTTCTGTATTAAGAATCAGAATCGAAGCTAGAAGCGTTCACATTTTTATCGAATTGATCTGCCGGAATGCCAATCGAAAAGGCCATAACTTTATCAAGTTAGTGTAAACGAAGCATCATTGTAAAACATTACTTTTCAAAAAATAAAACTAATCATTTAATTTTGCTTTAATAAAATAAAATATAAAATATTCTAGACACTAGCCTAACAAAGAGACTAACAGTAAAATTTCTTTTCCAGATAACTGTATGGATGTAATCATATCGAATTGCGAAAAGGCGTAGCGGATCACCACAAACATCCTTTGATTTCATGAATTAAAAATATTAAAAAAATGTATAAATTAAAAATAAACACAACATTTAAGAACTAAAGACAACGTAAAGAAATTCAAATAAAATGTATCTCACTAATTAAACTCAAGAACGTTTTATTTATTTTTTGTTTTTATTCTATTTATTTTTTTTTTTAAATATTTATCTTTATTTTTACATTTTGTGTTTAACAACTTTCAAAACAATCTTCTTCTTCTTACTTATAATAATCTTTTTTAATTTCAGAAATCAAGGAATTGTTAGCCCAGAGCAAATTGTATAATGAACAAACAAGACTACATGCCGAATATGGAACTCTAGATGTTCGATTCACACGCAGCTCAAGAGGCAATAATCTATTAACAATCGATGGTATGCGATTTACGCTTAATCGAAAGATGAAAGATGCCAGCTATTGGGAATGTGTTAAGTTGCGATGTAAAAAAACTAAATGTGTTGCCAGAGTTATATCCAAAGACGGACAAGTTGTATCGATGCGTGGCACCCATAATCATGTTTAAATTAAATTATTCATTGTTCATCAAAAATAGTATTAAGTTATTGTAATAAATTTAAAAACAAAAAATATTGTTTTTTGTCTTAACAAAAAAAAAAACATTCAAACTTTTATTTTGTATATTGTAAATAAGTTTCATAACTTCAATCCTTTTTGTACGCCATATTTGTCAAACAAAAAAAGAAATAATTTCAATTATTTTCAGGTGGAATTTGGCTCGATACGAATTATCAATATCTGCCAAATCGTCGAGGTGGCTTAAATTTAATTTATAATGGCTTTTTATATACGGCCGAGCGCAAATACAATAGCACAGTCAACTGGGTATGCAACAAAAATAGCAATTCCCAGCTAAAATGCCCGGCCAGATGTGTTACTTCAGGCAACAATACGATTAAGCTAAGTCGGAAACTACATAACCACGAACCAGTTATAAGTAATTATGATTCTGATAATTATAATCCTCAACAAATTCAAAAATCAAACATAATGAAGTGCCTAAATTTAAGAAAATAGTAGTGTATATAATGTAGTGTATAAGTTAAACAGAAAAAAAAATCACAAATAAATAAGAAAGATATAAATAATTAATTAAAATCACCATTGGAATGTGTCTTTATTTTTTTTTTTAGAATGTTTAAGTGAAACTTTTCACTCTGTAGAGTACGAGTTAATTCGATTCATGTAACTCAATATCGTCACTCTTTCGTCGAAACTATGAATGCCTTAAACGATAAATTTGCGACATGGTTTTTGAATGTTCTCCTAGTTGGGAACCAAGTCTTTCTGCACAAACAACCTAACCAACTAATGAAAAATTCAAATTACGCGTTCATGCTTTTGACAAGGGTGACGATATGTTACGAAACTCTAAATTGTCCGGTGAACCCTCCACTGACACGAGATCATTCTCGATCGTTGGAGTGGGGAACTAGGCAGTGTGTTTCTGTGTGTTATATGTGCCATGAATGTAAATTTTATTTAAGTTTCACTGTCGCTTTTTCTTTAAGCTTATTTTTCAATCTTCCCTGCAAAATGAGGTATCATCATGTCAATCTTAATTATTACTTATAGAGCATCAGTCTTTAATTCCTGGAAATTGGTATGGCAACATTGTTTATTACATAATTAAAAACGATCGTGGTGGAAAGAATCTCTTTTGGAATGGCTACAAATATCGCACCGAAGCTGCCTTTAAAACATCTACCAATTGGGTTTGTTGCACACCAAAATGTGGAGCTCGTTGTGTAACAGATCCAGGAAATAATATCAAATTCGGAAAGAAATTCGAACACAATCACATCAAAGATCGAAAAGAGTAATTAAAATGCATAATTATGTTAACTGACAATATAAATATACATTATTTTCAATTAAAAAAAAAAAAAAACTCAAGAAAACTTGAATTAAAAAACAAAAACTTCTTTTAGAAAACATAACTAACTCCTATGTATGTTAAAGGTCTGTTTCTTTTTTATCCATCATATACATGTTACTATGAATATTTTTTCTTTATTTTAATTTAATAAAATTGATATAAATTTCTATAATTTTAGGTAAATTTGGTGTCGGTATACTGATCAACAATTATCGTTTTGTTATTGGTTCTCAATCAAAAACAACACTTTATCTTAAATGTGCTTCGTTTCGAAGTAGATGTAAGGCCAGAGCAACATTTCGTAAAGATTCCGAAAAAATACGACTCACACATCCCGAGCACAATCATCATCGTTATTATTATAATAATTATATTCCTGGAATCTCAAAAACTGTGCCCATTTTTACGGAAACTAAAGAAACGGATTATGACGAACAATATTAACATGTGAGCTAGATAGAATTAAATTTTAAATCTAAACGATATCGTTTAAGAAAATTAGTTTTAAAATTACATAAATGTGTACATATGTCTTTAAATAAAAATAATTTTCGTTTTGTAAAAAAAAAATAGTAATACATATCTTCGATGATAGAAGATTTATGTTTTGTAAATGTAAAAAAAAGATTTTTGAAAAGAATTTAATTTGAAGAAAATTGTAAGAACTACGAAAAAAAGTACGCCATAACATACTGGGCTCTGATGCTATCCATTCGCCACCATAGTAGACCTGACAATGTTTAATTATATTATGTAACTCCGGAATGGATTGGGATAGCTGAGTATTTATTTATTTAACAAATTAGGTGTCCGTATCGCCTAAGTAATGATTTTCAATTATTTTGACCCATAATCTAAAAAAAAAAGGATAGACATTATGACATTATTTACATATTACATGAACAAAAAAACCTAACAATGAGTCGATATTAATACCTCTTTTACAAATGTTTGGTTCCACAGAAAGAGTTTGTCACCTCGGGCTTATACAAAGCTTTGTCAAGCATTTATCACTTTGACAAGTAATGCAACGCATGATAAACAGAAACAAAACCTCGTTTCTTCGTTTTCTTCTCAAAACAGCCTTTTTTACCAATTTCAGTCCAAAGTTATGTCAAAGTTAGTAAGATCTTAAAATGAGTGCAAAAGGAATACTTCCAATATGCAAACGAAAATTACATAAATTGTTGTCTTATATTTATCTATGGAATTTGCAGTAGGCGCCTAGACGAAAAAACGTAAAATTTGAGTCGGAATAAGTACGCTGTAAAATCTACCTGCAGTTTATTTAAAATACAAAATTAAAAAAAAACTGGCCCTCAAGATTCAATCCTTATAGTTTGGAGGATTTGGATTTTAAAATCAGATTTTTCACAATTCAATGAAAAACGACATTAGAAAACGAAAGTTGGAGGCAATTCTATGTATATGGGTGTTTTTGAGTTCTTATCTTTGGATTGGCCTAAATCAGCTCTAAACTAAGAAAAAAAATCGCAAATTTTTCAGATTTTTATTTTAATTCCTTCTAGTCGCTGAATAGGTTGTTAAATTGCCTTCTTTTTTGCATACCAGGTGATTCGCTTAAAATCTGCCAAACAATTTAGGGCATGTAGGTTGAAATTATACAACAAAAAATTTTCTATTTCAATTTAATAAAGGAACATACTAAAAATGTAAAAATACATTTAAAAACAATGACAACACTTACAGTATTCATTTTAATTTATAGTATTGTTTTGTAGCTTTTTGGAAAGCCAGAATTCCATTTTTATGGTTAATGAGGATGAAAATAAAAATCTGAAAAAATTAAGGATTTTTTTTGTTCATTTAGAGCCGATCTCAGACAGTACTCAAAAGTATTAGGCCTCTTGAATTTCTGTGATTTTTGGTCCAAACTTGTGTCAAACAAATTTTTTTATATGAACTTTGACAGAACTTTGGACTAAAATTCGCAGAAAAGCACAGAAACTCAAAGTAAGGCAACAGCCCTATTTTTCATTCAAAAAACCAACTCTGGAAATCTTCAAAATTATCTTCAATTGTCAGATGTTTTGACAGATCTGAATGGGAAAGAAATCAATGTTTGCTAACAAATTAATGAATAAACGAAATGAATACAATTCAAATAATAAAGCGTGTAGGAACATAGATAGAAAAGAAAAACCTACATACATATGTGTAATCATGCTTAAGGTTTAACATATTATTTACAAAATTCTAACCTTCTAAATGTTTACACTTTGTTATGTTCCCAATTATAGATGAATTTCATAACAAAAATCAAGTTATATCTCACACTTTGAACGAATTCTGTTTGCTTATTTGGGACTCTTAACGAAGTTTCAAATATAATGGTCTCTTTTCTTAACGGGTTGATAAGAGTTTCGTTTAATGAGTAAATGGACAAAAGCGCATTAAGTTGGTAAAAATGTATATTTATATATCGTCGGTTCAAAGGTAAAACTCACTAAGTGCAGAAAAAAATGTTCAAGAAAATGAGAATGAAATGCATTTTTTTAATCCAAAAAGTCTCATTTTGCACGGGTATTATAGGGACATTTAAAGGTATGCCCGGGAACTTTATTTAAAAATTTTCGGAACGTGATTTTTCAGCTTTAAAAAGTATGTTTCAATTAAATTTCCTCCAAGAGTGTAATATGTTAGTTATTGAGTTTTACCTTTGACCCGACGTTATTGTGCTTAAGTAGGTAATAATTTTCTACATAAACTCTCAATATATTCCTTCCCTATCCTTGCAAAGTATTAATCCCAAAAACTTTGCCTCCTGATGCAATTTTAAAGGTACACAAGTAAGTCCCAACCGTCAGGGGGTGACATGAAGCGAGTAGATACGGCTGGTGTAGTAAAACCTCCCATTCAGTTAAAGGATTGGTTTCCTTTGCTACAAAATCCTCAACCGCGGGCACGTTTGATTGAAACTAAGGTAATTTTATGGATTGTATATCGACGGTACCTAATTCTTTTGAAATCTTCAACACTCCGCCTCTTCGTTTAAATCATCCTTTCAAAGTTATTTTTTATTTTTGCGGCAACTTTTGAATTGATCCTTCTGCGAATAAAAAAAAGAACAGTACACGAATCTCTGTATTTTGCACATATTTTTGTTCATAAATTTCACTTGTTATAATAAAAAATTGAATTCTACCGCACGGTTTGAATACAAAATTTTAATTATGAAAAGGCATGCTTGTATGTATATTTATGCTTATTCATTACCTCCTATCGGGCTTACGTTGTATACCTCTTCGAGCGATGTTTGTCTATTTGCTTAACGTTCAAATGTTAATAGTTTCACACTAATGACTTCGTTCATACAAATTTCATTTACAAAAAAAAAGTATTATTAATTTCAATCATAAACTACATTGATTTAAGATTTTATATTTTTCAGATACCAAAACACCCGTTCAATATATACGATCACGCCGTGGTACACTTTTAGTTCTCTACGATTTCAACACATATACGCCGAATGAAAAACCAAAACCAGGACAAAAATCTCGTGATTGGAAATGTTCAATGTACCATAAAGCAAAATGTCGAGCGAGACTTGTGACAAAATTTTTAGACAACGATAGTAAAACATTTATTCATGCAACACGACAACTGCACACCCATCCACCTATGTTTGATATAAAAACTATGTCAAAATATTACAATTGAAAAATATGATTTCTAAATTAAATACTTGACCGGTACTTAATTCAACAGAAATTGTTTTTTTTTTTTAACTATTTAATTTACTAGGCGTGTTCTTGAAAATGAGATCTCAGAGCCCTCAGCAATCTCAGTCTCTTGAACAGGATTCCTCGGAAATTTTGTTGTCAAATCACTGAGGAAAGAAAATATTGGATTCGCTTGCTCAGTTTTTGACACTGAGCCCTCTGAGATCTCATTTTCCTGAACTAGCCTATTATTATTTTTCCGTTCGTTTTAAGCTTTTTATTTTTATTTGAATCTGCCAAACAAAAAAAAAACTATAATTTATAAGTTTTTGTACAATAATGCATTTTATAAAAAAAAACTTCCTCATGGCAAAGCTACTTACTGGATTAAAGAAAAATTATAAAAAAATTAAAAGAGTTTATCTATGGGGTTGATGCAGATATTTGTATTTATGGCCAGAAAAATGACCCAAAATGGATTTTGGATGGACCCATTTGGCTCGTTGAATATGTCTGAAGTTAAGTTGGTTCATTAAAAATGTCTAATTAAGTTCAATTTTTTGAAAAAAATGATTAAGTGTTTGCTTTGATAAGTGTTTGCAAAATAAGTTATAAAATAAAATGATCGATATACTATGTATAAAATATATGTATTTATTTTCTTCATTCCGTTCAATCTTTGTGCTTTACAACTTCCAAGGACTTTCCCCTATTATTACAAATATGAACCTTATATAAGCTTTTTCAGCTTCCAGGGACTCTTGAAATCCGACTCTTATCCAGCTTTGGACTTCCCGAGATGAAAAGAGCTGATTTCCGACCAAAAAAATTAATTTATTTCGCAACAACAAAGTTAATGCTTGACCCGGTATTAAATATTTCTTCAAATATTGAGAAAATAAAAATAGTTAATGGCTAACATTTATTATTTTCCAAACCGGTAAGCGCTTGTTGTTTCTATTGAACAAATTTTCTTTTGCAGTTCTAAAACAAATATTTCTAAATATGTATTTTTATTTCTTGCTATTTTTCATTTAGTCTAACAAACAAATATTTTTTGTTTCTTTTTAGATGAATACATGTCGGATCACTATTATGATCAATCTAAACACAGCAATCGAATACTTGCCGAAAGAGCTGATGGTCAACCATTGGAAATGTATTGTCATGATAAAAACTCTTTTCCAAGATTAGGTACAATCGAAACGGAGCTTAAAATAATGCCGCAACAATCCGAAATGACTCTAGATTTCATACCCGGTCAGCGAGGAAAATCACTTTTGTATTTTAACGGCTTTACTTTTGCAAAGAATAATGAAAGTGGTGGCACCGTTTATTGGTGTTGTCGCAGTCGTAAAGTGGGAAAGCCAGCTTGTCGAGCTAGAATAACGACAAGCAAACAAGAAAATGGAACCTATAGAGTTATCGTTACTACACCACATCACAATCACAGTCCATCTGTGCGAATGTTAAAAAAGATCGAAAAATGTATTAAACCAGAATAGGAATAATTGTTTATTTAACAAAGCTTAAAGATACAAAAATATAATATATAAAATATTAAATAAAAATAAACCCGTCTAGATAAAAACCAATATACATATGTACAACAGAGTAATGTTTTCTTTTTATAATGTATATGTTTCTATAAAGCTTTACAAATTTAGTGACAATGTATGTACACGTGGCACACTTACATAGCAAAGAGAGACTTGAAATTTCTTTTCAGAAAGGTAAAATCATTTTTAATCATTGTAAATAGAATTTGATTTTTGTTAATAATTTTCCTTTTAGGTAGAAAAAACTTCCTTGCAAAAATGGAAATGATGATTTAAGTAAATGGATCTGAAACTGATAAAAGCAATTACAAAAGGCCTATATGAAAAAAAAACAAGAATAAATATCTGCAAAACAAGAACCTATGAAGAGAATTTAGATTCATCGTATCCTTGACGAATCTTCAATCAAGTTAAAGGCAGAATTCGAATGATGTACTGAGTTTGCAAACTGAAGTACATACCATATAAATTGCTTTATATATTTAAAACAAATTAAAGCAAGCTTTAGATATAAATACTTTCGCCTGGAACATGGAAATTCCACAGATCATTGCGTTGAAAAGGATAATTTCAAAATATCATCCTTTCTTCCCAATTACTACTTGCTCAACTATTTCAACTAGGATCGAAATTCAGTTCACAGAAACTGACGAGTACACATTCTAGAAAGTAGACAAAAAATGTTGGCATACCTCCTTACAATGAAGTTGGCTTTTCACATTCGTTTTGATAGGTGTCGCTGTAAAGCCCATACGTTGTTGTTCTCCGGAGAATTTTTCTCTCAAAACAGCCTTAAGAGTTCTCCAGCCATGCTTCTGCACCATATATCAGGATCGGGATGATAAGTGTCTTTTGAATGGACACTTTAGTTGCTCAAGAGAAACTTTGCTCTTCAACTGCTTTCTTAATTCTAAGAAATAGTCATTTTCAAGAGTACCTAATCCTTCATTTGACCTCAGCGCCTGTATTGTTCTCTGAGTTAAAACCGGGGCCTAGGCAAACGTTTCTAACTATTTCGGGTATAGAGGCAGTGCTATTGATCGGACTTAAGTAATTAACTCAAAGTTAAAAGTTCAAGTGAGCTCAACTTTGAATTATATATTCGGTCACTCCACTTAAACAGAAGAATTTCTTTTCAAATTTTCTTCATATTCAATTATTAAGTAATTAACTTTCGAATTCAACGGCTTACATACATACAAGCATAATAAAAGCCCTTTTCCGAATATTTTTTTTATTTGCCATGGCGGGCACTTGTAAAAAAATCAAATTTGAGATTTGAAACAAATTTAACTCTCAAAGTGGGCTTTTGAAATTTATTCTTAAGACCAAAAATAACGATACCTGCTTTTAAACAACAAACGTTTTAACTTAAAGAATACCATATTTTCCTGGAAGACATTTCTTGTTTTTTGTATCGAAACTATTAATTTTCGACAGTTAAAATGAAGAAACCTTCGTGTATTTTCTGAGAACCACTTCAGTCCTTGATTACTTACTTAGAAACTGTGTGGTCTTAAGAATACGAAGCTGTTTCCATATAACATGTAGACAAACTGTAAAATTTAGAAAGAGGAATTCTTTGTCGCCGGAAATTATTCAATAACAAAGCAGTGCAAGTAATATTCAACCGAGAACTATTGTTTAAAATAAATTAAATTGAATAAAGTAAATATATGTATTTTGTTATGTATAATTGTATTTTGTGTGTTTATTGTAAATTTTTTAATTTTTCTTATTTTATTCTCTTGTTAATATGAATGGGACTTTCAACTTACATATTCTTTTATTTTATTTTTTTTAGAATCCAACATTGCTATATACTCATCCACATCTCGAGGTCGACTTCAACTTATTTATGGTGGCCAACCATTTATTTTTGAGAAGAACTTAAAACTTCCCACTGGTGAAGATAAGAAATATTGGCGTTGTAATCAATGGTGGGCCCAAAAGTGTCGGTCTCGTGTATTCACTATCAATGATACAGTGGTGCCATTAAATCGCTATCATACCCATGAAGAGATCGTCAAAAGAAAAAAGCGTGCTCGCAAACCGAATGTCCTATCAAGGACTGACAATATGGATGAAACTAATGCTAATACAAATGCACCAATGAAATATGAAGAAATAGTGGCTGATGTCACTGAAATTGTCATAACAGAAGTCAAACGTGAAAGAGCTAAAAAATAGATATATTTTTTAAACGATTTCATGATGTTTTAATCTTAAATTTTACATAAGTATATAGAACAACAAAATGTCAATGTGTTTGAATATTTTTTTTTTATATATATAAAATAGAAATGATGCAATGGCATTTTATTGAATGTAAATATGTTTTTAATTCATAGATAGTTGAGATAATGTATCTAAGAATAGGTAAAGTATATAGTTCATAATATGTACAAACTTATGGTTTGAGTATGTTTAGTTGAATAAATTCTGTAAGGCTTGAAGATATTAAGTATTTTTGCTTTCTTCTCCATTTTCATATATTCTGTTTTATTTTCTTTCATATCGTTCTAGAGAGTATGGTCGACTTGAGTCTAGTTAAAACTGAGCTTATTGAAGATGATTATAGTGACTACGTTTGCAATCCCTTGGATTTTGTGAAAACAAAATTGGGATCACCAGCGACGCCAAGGAAAAATTTCAAAACCATGCGAAATCAAAGTGAAAAACGCAAAAAAATGTACACACCCAGAAAGCACTGGCAAAATTCACATGGCTCCTCATTGCCAACAACTAGTAATTTGGATCAAAGCGGAAGATCTATAATGATCAACAATGAGATATTTCATCGTTCGCAATTATATAAGGGCACATCCTATTGGCGGTGTCGTCTGTTTAGAAAAACTCAATGCAAAATGCGTGCAATAACTAAAAATGGACGGACTGTACTCACAGGTCCGGCACACAACCATTAAATTTTGGGTATTTTATTTATTTTGCATACATACATTTGTCTATTTATCAAAAATCATGTCCAGATTTCATTTAATACCAAAATCATAAGTGAAGGTAAGAAATATTAATTTATTTAATAGTATTTTAAGCTTATAAGTATTCAAAAGAAAATATAATTACAAATTAATGAATTATACTTAAAAAATAAAACAAGGCATACCAAAACAATTACTTAATTAATTATTTATTTAAATAAAAACACGATCTTTTGCATGGAGATTATAAATTAAATTAAAATAAAAACTTTAAGTTAGCTTTAGTTAATTTGAAATGATCATGATTTGTTTGAGAAAGTGGATTGAAAAAGTTAATAAAAATCGTAGAATAAAAAATAGTACTTAAATACTAAATATCCGAACAGGATTATACTCAACTTTTTTTGTATTCATTCGTAATTAAAACAAAAATATTTTATTTGAATAATAAACGATGTTCTATCACTGTTTATATAAAATTATACTGAAAATGAAAAATTAAACTTGTATTAATAAAAATCAGAACGGAGAAGTCCGAAGCGAATAGCTTTGACGAGATAAATAAACCAAGAGCTAAGATAACACGTTGCGCTTAAAGCATCGTACGCCGGTATCGACAGATCAAATACTTTAAATTTTGTATCTGTCGAAGCAGTGTTGTTAATAAGTGAATGTCCAAAGGCCTGCAGGCTTTATGACCTTTCCAGAAAAAAATATAAAACAAATATTTTCCCAGTGGTTACTATGTTATGATGTTTTTTCCAAAAGTTGTAAACAAGTACTACTTTCCTCAAATACGTGAACGCTAAGACCATGGATGAACAATTTTACTAATTTTTGTATTTTTTTTAATTTAACCTTTATTTAAAAAATACAAAAAAAATATAATAAAAATTGTTCATCCATGGTTGTAGCGTTCACGTATTTGAAGAAAGTAGTACTTGTTAACCACTTTTGGAAAAAACATAGTTACCACCGGGAAAATATTTTTTTTATATTTTATTCTAGAAAGGTAAACAATAATGCAAGGTTGCAAGGTTATCCATTATTTTTTTATTTACTATGGCTTACAATATTTTCCTAACCACATAAAAATGCACTTATGGTGGCTAATAGTTTGCAACTTGCTCAAAGGAGTATCTGAAGTTTCAAACAAATACCATTTACTAACTGACGAATGACACTTTCGAAAGAGCCAACGACATACCAATACCAATAATAGCCTTTGATATATCGATTTATTTCAATGCCTTTTGGTCTGAGGGAAAAAGTGTGCATACAAGAAATATTAAGCTTGCAATTTTGAACAATTATTGTCGTATAAAAAAAGGCATTAGATGGACTTATGTATCCGTATGTTTTATTTTTCCAAACAGTGCAATAAACAACAATCAAGATGAAAGCAGTTAAAACAAGTATGTATTCATTCTTATTGTAAACCTATTTCATCATTACCATAACCATAACTCATAACCCAAAGAAATATGTTGTTTAAATTTGAAAATCGCAGATGATTGTACTGAATAAGTTGTCATAACCGACCCAACCAATATGTCTGATCGCGTAGGTACCTCACAAAACTACGAATTTAGCCCAAAGTTCTGTCAAAGCTCATATAAAAAAAAAATAAAATTAGTTTTCGGAAGTACACGAACAGACATATTTATTTTTAAACCGAGTTTTTAAAACTAAAGTATTTGTACGGCTCGGCGTACTGCAAATCGTTATATCATTACTGTCTGGAAAAATCTAGTCTCTGACGGGGCACTATAGACAGACTTGTTTAGATACTAACAAGGGGCTAGCAAGGGTGACTATCGAACTTGCTAGGCCCTTACCAATTATTAACCCTTTTTACAAAAAAAAGCTAGGAGCTGGAATCTATTCTGTTTACCAGTCCAACACGCTAGCCTCTTTGTTTGATTCGATACATAAATTTGAATCATGCATACAATTGTATGAAGGGCTTAAAATATTTGTTTTCGTTACCCACCTGGAAAAAAGTTCAAGTTTTTGTCAAGTTTAATCAAGGCCCTGAAAAGGCTTTGGTAGGAGAAATCTAGACAAAGAAAACTTGTCAAATATTCTTGGGCCCTCGCAAGTAAAAACTCGTGGGATAAGGCACTGAAAATATATACGGGGTATTTCTGATGGGATGACAAAACTGACCCAATAAGTTATTACAAGATAGGGTCTCACGAGTGTGACAAGTTTTCCTCAACTAACCATCTCTTGAAATCTTTCCAGGACCTTGACTAAACTTGGCATAAACTGACCACCATATTAACAGGTGAGTTCTTAGCCCTATGCAATTAATATAGCATGTTGTATAGTAATTTGACTGTAGATTTTACAACTTTACGGTGTAGATTTTACAGCATTGTGATGTAGATTTTATAAATTCATATTTTTACATTGGACAACCAGAACTGAAAATTTATCAACAAGAAATTGTGATGATTTTAACAATATTCAAAACGAAGCAAACGCTATTCTCTCTTATAATAATTGTGAATTTGGTGCATTTTCTGTTAAATACATGCATACATTTAGAATTTATTATAAATAGTCACAATGAATCGCTTGACTGTAGAAGAACGCGCATTTTACATGGGTCTTCTAGCTGATTCGATGCCTGCTAACTCAGTAGTATCTCTAATGACATGGTAATGATAGATACCATTTTCACATTTCCCGACCAACCATCGATAACTACCATCCTCCCCTTATAGAATGAGTGCCAACGACATAAAAAATCAAGTCATTTGCGTAAAGTTGAAGTCATATCAAAAGCAGCCTTTGAACGTGCCGAACAGGCATAAAATTTGACGTACATTTTTTACATGGATTTATTTTAATGCCTATTGGTCGGAGAGAAAAACTGTGCATGCATGAAATATTTAGCTTGCAATTTTGAACAATTGTTGTCCCCTCATTGCTTCCCCCTCCTTCCCTGTCAAGTCCAATCAACATACATAATATATATAATATATGACAAGACAAGCGCTGATTGTCATTTTCTTCGATTTCGGGACTGGGAGTAAAAAATTAGGAATACCTTTGAAGTACATAGGTATATTAACGTTATTAAAAAAAGAAAAACTGGAATAATTTCCTATACGTTATTTAAGAGATGATTCGAACATTGTAAATATAGGTACATTTGTTTGAATTGTCGTACGGAAGAACTTATTCCACTCAATATATGCATGCTTCGTCCCTTCTCTAAATCATTAGTAACTAACTTCTCAGTAGTAGAAGTAGAACAAAAGAAATGCTATTATTTGGTCCACCCTAATGTACATTCATTGCAAGAAAAAGCTATTAAATGACTAGTCTCATCAGTTTTTGTTAACACCTGATTTTTATAAAATAAAATAACTTTATTTTACTTGTTTTCTTTTTCAGTTAAGTCAGAACAAAATGTATACTACTATACAAAGGGCCAAAGATCTTCTGTAAAACTAGTTTATAACGGATATTATTTTGTTAAGATCCTACAAAACAGAAACGGAACAAAATGGATATGTTCGACTCGGTCTACAACAAAATGTCATGCCCGACTGCGTGTGAATCCAAATCAAAGATTGGAAATCTTGTGCCCTACTCATAATCACACTCGTGATAAATTGAGTCAGGGTAGGAGGAGACGAACTGTCAAATAAGAAGATGAACTAATTGTATGTACTTTTATGTTAATTTTATTCCTTTATATATATTTTTTATATTTCATATATTATTCTTAAAGAATAAAATTAATGTTTTAAAAACAAAACTTATTGCTATTACACTTTTTTTAAGTTTCAAGTTGGTTAAATAAAATACAATTTATATGTATGTGTGTATATTGTATGTCTTGTAAATAATGTGATTAAAAGATTTAAATGTACATATGTAAATATTTTTTAGAAATTTGTATATTGGTTTATGTATATGTATATGTATTAGGGTGTCCGTTATTTCCCAAAATCGTTTTTAAATATCAGACACCCTCTAAATCAAAAGTCAAAAGAGGTCATTTACACGTGGCTCGAAGCCTATACTTTTCCCATACAAATATGGGATTTTCGCCCATTTCACGTTTTATTTTTTTTCTCTCGAATTATTCCAGCTATTGTAATGTTTTTTGCTGATTTTTGTTCTTAAATCATCCCTTTAAAAGATCTCATTCAAAAAAATTATTAACAAAAATTTAAAATTTTAAATTAAGACGTTCAGTCTTATGATGTTTTTATATGGGAACTCCCATGGTAATAACCGAGGCAAAACATTCGTTTTTTTTTTTTATATAAATTTTTGAATGAGGTCTTTTAAAGGGATGAATAAAGAACGAAAGTCAACAAAAAAATTAGAATAGCTGCAGTAATTCGAGAAAAAAAAAATAAAACGTGAAAAGAGCGAAAATACCATGCAAATTTGTATGGGAAAAGTATGGGCTTAGAGCCACGTGTAAATGGCCTCGGACAAATTTTGTTTTGACAATTTTTTTTTTAGGACATAAGCTTTTGATTTGGGGGATGTCTGCTATTTAAAAACAATTTTGGAAAATAACGGACACTCTAATATGAGTGTACATTAAGTCTGTTCCTTTATTCGGCTGCGGGATCCCTTCTGTGGTCTATTTAATAAAACTAGAAGACTAAATTATTTGTGAATTATAGTTCGAGAGGCATTCGTAAGATTTCCTAACTCGTGAAAGCAAAAGTTTCTTCGGACATCGGAAACGTGGAGACGCGCATCATTTGATACACCATTTATTAAAATTTCTTATATGAAATGTATACTTACAGCAGTATTAATAAAAAACTGGTATCCGCTCCCTAACACACGTGTTAACTGGCACACGGATAGACAACTTGTCCGCTTGATAACTTTTCTTATTAAAAAAGATATGATATCTTTCCAGTATTTATCACTTCATCAAATTCACCACTTCATCAAATTATGGTGATTTTCTAATACATGTGTCACATGCATGCACTGCCTTACGAAGTGTATACTGGTAGTAGTAAACGGTGCTATCATACGCGTACGTGTATGTGTTAAGAGTGTTCCGGACTGAAATGGTGATTTCATGAATAAGATTGCGAAGCGTGTACTTGTCCGATCAAAGCGATTAAGATGTCTATGGACAGATAAACTTATTTTCTATGCCATCATTGGAAAAAAAATTTAATTTTGTGCTCTAGATTTTGGTAAAAGCCTCTAAGAAATCGAGAAAATGGCTAAAATGGCTGTTTTTCAAAGCAAATGTAGCCTACACTATAGCATTTTTTGCAAAAAAATGTTTAATAACATAAAATTCCATATTTTTATTATGCCACTATTGGAGAACATTTTTAATTTTATACCTAATAAAAATTTTAATAATTCAAAATAAAAATGCTTATGAATTTTGAAAAAACCCATTTTTGACAGTCAATTTTTTATACCTAACGGTATTTTTTTGACAAATTTTTTTGCAGTGGATATAAATTCAATATATTTTTCATGATTTTCATTAATTATGTAATCATATTTGTATCATTTGATATTGAAATTTTTAATTCTTAGAATGCACTTTTTGATAGAAAATTTATGTAAATTTAGAAGTTAAAATCAGTTACTTTTAGAAAAAAAAAATTTAATACAATAATACGCCTACTAGTGACCAATTAGTAAAAATGCAAAGTTTTATAAAACAAAGTATCTGATGAAAGTGAAAAAAAATGGTCTCATATATGCAAAAAAAAAAGTTAGCAAATGACTGGTTTTGTTCAGTTCGGAACACTCTTAAGAAGTTATCCGTTCATTATACGTGGAATCTGGCTAGTTAAAGTTATCCGTACGTTAACACACGTCACAGACTATTACGCATTTGTTAATAGGAATTACTAGTTAACAGATGTATAAACGCTAGCACGTTGTTATCCGCCGTTTATTAATATGGGGGTTAGTCAAAAATACAACCTGGAAAATGCATTTGCGACCAGTGGTTTTGTAAATTTTTGGACTTAAGCTGTCGGTTGGCATACTGTTTTGGAATATCCGCGATATGAAAGAAAATCTCATGGTCACCTCTCGGACTTCAATTCACAAATAATTTAGTCTTGTAGTTATATGAAATATGCCTCTAGTAAAAAAGTACAACAACAGAGTTCTAGCTTTTTCCAAAACTTTACCCCGAAAGGAAAGCAACAAACCTATTTTGGCTAAAAGAGCTAAAAGCGGGTTTACGTTGAAACGGTGTAATACGAATGTTCAGATGACCGAAGAGTGTTGCTTTCCAGTTAATGTCGTTTTCGTTGGGTTTTGTGTTCTGTTTCATTCCTATGGAATATAGAAAATTTGGAGTATTAAGAGTGAAAAAGGAGTGGAAGGAGTACGCCAAACATCCAATTGAAAACGACATAAGTTTGCTAAAACCAAATTCAAATTATCTTGAAAAACTTTCTTCAAAAAGCTGATTTATTAGGTTTGTTTGATGTTCCCTGCCCCAGGGCGCACTGGTGAATGTCATTCAAATGTCAAAAAACTGGTGGCTGCTCGGTTTTTTTTTCACATCGAACACTGCAGTGCTACTTTAAGTTGCTTATGTACTTTTCTGTGCAGCCTCAAAGTCTTCATGCAAGCACTAGCTTCAGTGCACGTCCCGAACACAGTGCAACTATACTGGGGTTACAAAAATTTCACGTAAAACACCTGAGTGCGAGTTCAGGGTGACCCAGCGCGCCCCAGTACTGCCATCAAATAAATCTATTATTTTCTTCACGATCAACTGAAGGAAAAAGCTTGAAGTAACGTTCAAGTATGCATTTAAAATTATTGGTCAAATTTTCGTTTAAAGAATGCAGTTGATTCAACGTACGCAATTTTCAACAAGATTTGCAAAGAACTTCCGATCGCATTTGGCTCAATCACAATAACCCTCTCAATTTAAAAAGGCCCCATACGGAGTTATACCAAATTATTGTTGTATTTCACCTACTACTTGTTTTTAAGCGAAGATAAAAATGCACTTAAAAACAGGGCTATTATTAATTTTTGCACAGCATCGATCGTTTGTGGTAGGTACAACAACTTAATTTTGACGACAAAATTCGTTTGAATGCGAATGTCGACAACGATTGAATTCATTATACAAACTTGGTTTTCACAGTGCTTTAGGATGGTGCGTCATCGCCATAGGTGTATTTAATGGAACATTCGTTGCATTGTTATCAATAATTGCAGGCAAATGTAAATTTTAAAGATAATTACTGTCAAAAATGTCAAACTTTACAGTGGAAATATTTACGTAGAAATACAAAGTGTTGTCAAGGCGAGATAATAATGTATAAAGAACAATCTATTAACATTAAACATAATGTATGTATATTTGTACATATCGCTCATTGTCATTAGCTACAAGGCCGGCATAACACAAATATTGACGATGTTAAACTAATGTCGTTTTCCATTGGTATTTATTAGTATTTGTACCCTAGGGCGTATACGTGCTTTTTCTTTGCTTGACTATTTCCTTGGCCCACATAACAGTTTGTTTTTCCTATTGTTTTAACAGAATCGTTGAGAATAACTAAATTTTTGATGGGTTTCGTTAAAATATGTATTCGTAAAATGTTCCTTACATCAATAGAGTTCCTAAGGTATACATAGGTATAGGTACATGTTTTCAACTTTGACCATATAATGCTAGGTTTTCCTAAATTCAAATTTGATCAGTACTTATGACTGTGTGAATACAATAGAGTGCTCAATTGCGCTCACGATTTTGAAGCGTTAAAAAATCTGCAAGCCTAAGTTAAAAGTTGGTCAACTTGTCCAGCTCCGTCTGCAGCTGCGTCGTGTTGGTATCATTGAATTTGTGTGCATTCAACATTTTGACATCGATTCCAGTTGCAGCTCCGTTTTTGCTTGCAAGCTCTTTTTCTTCTTCCTAAAAAATCGATTCTATTGATCGAACTACTTATGGCTTTTAGTTGAGTTTTTGTATTTATGTGTACGTATATGTATATCTATCCTTTTTAACATTATTACATACATTATGTATATATATATGTACAGTACACCCTCGGTAAAAGCAACCCTCGATAAACGCAATACCTCGGTTAAAGCAACACCCAAATTTTTACCATTGGTGACTCAGGAATTGCAACTTTTCAAAAAAGTGTGACTCAGTACTCTGTGATACAATTTTTATCCTACATCAAAATGCATTTTCCATGTACTTTTGTACACTTATCTACACTCAGGTACTATCGCACCTGAGGTATGCACGCAAGTCTGTTGAAGCAATAACATTTAATTCGAATATAATGAAGTTTGAATACTTTTTTATTCAAAACTATTTTTCTATTCTAATATAATCCGCCGAGATTTCTGGAAATAGTATTATGAGTTATATTATCACACCAGAGGTATGCATGCAAGTCTGTTGAAGCATTAAAATTCAATTTAAATATAGTGTAGTGTAAATATTTTTTTATTTTAAAACTATCTTTTTCTGTTCCTTTTCTCCTTTTCAGTTAAATGGAAAACTCCTCGATATTTCTACACAACTGATCGTTTAATCGGAGTACAACTTTCACATGATGGCTTCCAATATGTCAAACTTTTGCAAAACAATAAAGGAGTTCATTGGATATGCATTAATCGAGTAAAAACAAAATGTCTTGCAAAATTACAAGTAGGCTATGATTCAAAACTTTCCATTTTATACAAAGACCACAATCATGAACGCCCTAAACAAATTCGCCAAAGGAAAAATTATATAATTGGTTCACATAGTATCGAATAATAAAAAGAAAATTATAATAAATTAATTGTAAACTTAATAGTAGTTAAAATTTAAATTATGTAAGTTATTTCAATTTTTTGTATATAATGTATTTATGTAGCTTCAGTTATAAGCTCATTTTTATTATATTTCATAAAAAAAATAATACAAATAATATTTGTTATTTTACTCTATTAATGGATATTTTTACGACTTCAAAATAGGTTTATGTATAACATCGAAACATGGTTCACATATCCATTCTCCTCCTGGACATTGTGGACAATATGTGACTATTTTCTTCAAAATCTTCTTTTCGATGCTTTTATTTGAATTTTTTATACACTGAACGCAATGCCCTCTGAGACGGGCCTTCTTAATTGCAATCAAAGTATGTTTATTTTCAGCAGTTTTGATAATATTTTCTGGTGCCGTAAAATTTGCACACGCAGACAATTGCTTTGGTTTTTCCACATCTTCGAAGAGGGAGGGTTTAAAGCCTGATTTGCATATAGATACAGGAACAGCGTGTTTAGTCAGATTTTTTTTTAAGTTTTCGAAAGCTGCAGGCCTTTTTAATGGTTTTTCTGAAATTAATTGTAAATTAAAATAATTGATTAGCTTCAATATAATTATTTTCGATTTAGTTTTTCTACTATAACTATTTATATAGACCGAGAGATCGAATAATATTTTTGACGTGAGAGGGAACCAGACGATACTAACGTTACAGGTAGTCCTGGCAAAGCTGATAATGAATACTTTCGTCTGCCAGAACGAATTGGTCCCGTTTACGAGAAAAGGTGCATCAAAAGTACAACTTTTCGCAAAATTGAATAAGTGAGGGAAACCACTCCAAACGCAATATTTATATTTATATTATACTCGTATATTTACGTAATCACCTTCACCGGGACTACTTAATTAATATCGCCTGGTTTCCTTTCACACCAAAAACATGTTGCGAGATCTAAGACTAGAATGAATGTACCTACATATTGTATTTTGTTTCTGGAAAAACGAATTACATATAAAAGTAATAAAATTAGAAATAACAACCTACATTAATTAATTCCTAGAAAAATTTTATTAAGGTTTCAAAAGCTTCGAGTGTATTAACTTTTTTTTTTATGTAAACGTAATTTTGCGTATTGTTCTTTATAGACTAAGAGCTGGCGGCAAATATTTATATAACCAAAATCTAAGTATGAGGGTTTTCAGGTACATGTATCGTGATATCGAATACCAAAGTTCTCAGCCTTTGGTCAGGGTGGGGGGTTAAAATAAGCTTGGTTTCCTATTTTTGTATTAGTGTCATTTCCACTTCAATAAAATCCCCGAAGGTGTGGGTTCGATTCCCAGCCGTACCACCTAAAAACAGAAATGTTTTATCCGAGGTGTTGCCTCTTGCCTGAGGAACTGACAAATCAATCAATCCTCCAAGAGTATACTTGTCATGAATAAGTGCTTCTCATCTAGCCAACAATACGCACACAGGAATGTTTGAGAGTTGTAAGTCACTAGGTCCTGGCTCACCACGAGCTGTTGCGCCACCCAATTTATTTATTTTTATAAAAGCCCTCATACTCAGATTTCGGTTATATATCCACTCCACAAATTTGCTGGCAGCTCTTAGACTACTATATTGGATATAAATTTTTGTTTCTAAATGAATTACAGTAGACGCTCGATTTAGTGAATCTCGAAATAGTGAACTATCCACTATAGTGAACACACAAAATTTTATAAAAAAACGTATTTTGTATACAAATTTCGCGCAAGCATTTTACATAGCTTAAGATCTCTGAGGAATTGTTTCTGTTTTTTGTTTAAACCTGAGAGAAAGCCTTGTTTAATGCTTAATTAAAATTAAAAACATTCACATCGAACGATATGTGCATTTTGGATCAAATTCGCCTTTATAAAGCCTTAGAAAACTCCCGCTCGAAAAAGTGAACAATCTCGAAACAGTAAACAGGCCTGGTTTTTATTACTTCACTATATCGAGCGTCTACTGTATTGTTAAAATGGTCATCGGTACTCACTTTCCTTGGAGTTATTTCCTGCTCGAAAATGCATCTCTATTTTAATATAATTTTGCTCCATATCATTTTTCTCTGAAATAAAAAATAATATATTAAAATTTTCGACAGAAAAAAATATTCTAGAATGTATGCATAAATCAACGGTCACAAAGTTCTTTTCTATTTTTCTAATTCAACTATTTTAACTAACTTAATCGACTAATTTCTATTTATTTATGTGAACGATCGTTCACATTTAATTATTTTTTGTTTAAGAGTAAATTCTTAAAACAATTTAATAATATATTTTTTCGAACTGCTACGTCCACTCACAAAAAGCCGTTTGCAAAGTTGAAGTCTTGTTTAAGAGCCAAGTGCAAGTTTGTTTGGACTGTTACTGGGAGCTAGAGCTTATTTTTGTTTTAATTACATATTGGTTTGACGTAATAATAAAATAATTATTTTTGATTGGTACCTATTGGTTTTTATTTTATTCAAATGAAGACATAATCACTTCTTTTTTATTATGTATATTTATTATTTCTTCATAAAATAGGATATATTTTAGTACAAATATGAGTTAAATTCTCAATTAACTAGAAAACATGATAGTTTTATATATTTTAGATAATGTGTTCATTCCATTCTTTCGGCTTATATCCCTTTACAATTGTTGGTTTATGATTATGAATTCCTTTTATAAGGAAATAATCACGTCCTTTAGTTTGTATTGTTGCTGGACATCGAGTTCGATTGTAAAATGAGCAGCGTCTTAAGACCATACATTGAACTGGATTTCTTGTGTGCGATGAGAATGTATATCCATCGTAAACTAGTTGTCCGCGACGATTATATGAAAATGGTGACGAGGTTAATTCAATTTCTTGAACTTTTTGAATTCCTTGATCTATAAAATCAAAAAAATTTTAAAACAAAAACAAAATTATTAAACTATCAACATAAATTAAAAAAATATAAGGGAAGGAAATCAGTTTAAACTATCAGGCCGTAAAAAAGTCAAAAAATGTATTCGTAACGTGACAAATTCGAGTAAGAAAATGAGATCTATGTTAAGACTTCTAGGGCACAATAGATCTTAAGGTGCAACAGCTTCAATATTTCTTTTCAAGGCTTCTAGGGCTTTAGTAATTGACATAACGCTGTAGCCCACAGTCGACTCAACGGCTAAATTTTAAATAAGAACACCACAATATACGTAATAGTAAGTATGAAACAAATTTTGTTGATCAAATTTTAACAATTTTTTGTATTTTATTTAATTGCAGACAGAACTCAATAAGGGAGGCGACCGTAAGATTATCTATATACTCGGTGAAACTGCTTTTGTCAAAAAACGTATAGTTGATCAATGTTCGAATAAACTTTAATGTTTTCGTACAAGCTATGGTTGGGATATAACTCAAGCTTTTTGCAGTCTCTTTACGAAACCTGACTTTTATTCAAATATACCATGAGTCTGACTAGCACGGACAGCGATTTTGTAAATGTTTATCCTTAATTTTTCGTACCAATTAGTGTCCACTTTGTCAACAACCACGATCAGATATTACTGTAATGATTCGAAAACTTTTCACATCAACAATTTTGTTTGAATAGTATTGGAAGTGAATTAGGGTTCCCTAGAAATTTTTTTTTAAATTATGTACTTTTAAGGAATACAAATATTTTAATAAGTTTTTTAGTTTTTTTTTATTATTAATATATTTTTAAGAACTTGTATATTTTTTTTTATTTAAACTCTCGTTATAATTTACACGTTCAAATATTTTATTATTCATTTCAGACACTCTTACATTGGGACAGAAAATAGCCGTAGGTAAATATCTGCAGAAGTTTTTTTTTAAATTTAAACTCAGTTTAAGGAGCAGAAAAGAACTCAGCAATAAATTTGATTTTCGATATACTTATGTATGTGTATTTGCTTTGAATAGGCGAGTTCAGGAAAATGAGATCTCAGAACCCTCAATCTCAGTCTCGTGAACAGCATTCCTCAGAAATTTAGCTGTCAAATTACTGAAGAAACAAAACATTGGATTCGCTTGCTCAGTTTTTGACACTGAGCTCTCATTTTTCTGAACATGCCTAATGTAAAAGTTTCACTTTCCATCTTATTACTATTGTCAATTATCAAATTGATAAATTTTAAATTCGATCTTTAAAAATCCTACTGATAAAAGTTTTGATCATTGAGACTGTTGCGAATCACAAGAAAATTTTAAATTATAAAAGATTAGTTGATCAGCTTTTTGATAAATTGATTTTAAAAAATTTCAAGGTTTAGCAACAGTCAATTTGATAATTGACATTCATAATATAGTCTAAGAGCCAACGACATAAGTCAAGTCATTTGCGTATGTCATATCGTTAACAGCCTTAGAGATGATAAACCACTAGCCGTTTGTCTGCCTACCTAAACACGGGTCGAACAGGTGTAAAATTTGGCGTACATTTTTAACATCGATTTATTTCAATGCCTTTTGGTGGGAGTGAAAAAGTGTGCATGTACTAAGCTTGCAATTTTGAACAATTGTTTTCATACGTCCATCTCTCGGTAGTGAATCCCTGAGAAGATAGAGAGCCACGAAGTTTCTAAACATCACTTGTTTACCTAGGTTTATTTTTGGAAATTTTGCCGCTTTCTATCTTTTGAGGGACAAGCAACAGAGAATTTGACCTATGACAACAATTGTTTGAAATTGAAAGCTAAATATTTCTAGTATTTATACTTTTTCCCTCCGACCAATGAGCATTGAAATAAATCGATGTAAAAAATGTACGTCAAATTTTACGCCTGTTCGACACGTTTTTAGTTATGCAGACAAACTGTTATTGGTTCAACACCTCAAAGCTATTGATATGATTTACAACTTTGCGCAAATGACTTGTCGTTAGCTCTCAGTTTAATAGTAGTGTTTTTGTAGTATAAAGTTTCTGTTTTTCTATTATATAAAATTTTATTTATATATTTTTTTTATTTTAATACACGAATTATTATAGCAAAGATTTTAAGCGCAATTGAATCTTTACGCTCCCTAATTATTGCTAACATAAATGAAACAAAACTACTTCGCCTGGACATTGAGAATCTAAAGTTCAAATATGGAGGTACTGAAAATTTAGGAGAAATCGTACCTTGTGTTCAGATTTTGGAGATCCCTTGCGACACACTCGATGAATTACTGGCTTTTGAGGCAAAACTTCAAGATGATTTGCCAACACTATATGCATTGGTATGAAAGTATTTGTTTTGTATTTGAAAATATTTAATAATTTACAAATATTTAGGAAAACCTAATGAATAAAATGCCTTATATAACAATGCAAAAGTTTATAAGTGGTTGTCTGAGGTACTGCATAAACGACAAAGTAGCAAATAAATGCTCATGGGAGGGCAAAAACAATAATTTAGCAGTTGGAGATTTTACATTAATGAATGTTATTCAAGGTATTTTGAATAAAATAAAATAAAATAACTTAACAAATATTTATATTTGAATGTTTTTTGTGTTCTGCAGAGAGTGCGCGAAAAAAATTTCCAGAGGCAAGACCAGTTGACATTATAACTTTAATGAGAAAATGGTTCCATTACGCTAAGGATCGTTGTCGAAGAAAACTAATGAAGGACCCAATTCCTTCTTAAATATTTCTTTTTTTTTTATTTGATGAAAGTAAATAATGTAATAATATTTTTGACTAATGTTCACATAAATATGTTAAGAAGAGGTTCGTTCGGATTAAAAGCAAATACAATGAAATGTTGAATATGTTTTTAATAAATTTTATGAGACTTCCCTTTATTTGTATGACCATAGAAAGTCACATTTTAAAGACAAAACTTTGTGGCCTTATATTAAATAGATAATGATCTTATAGAGATCTGCAGTTTATTTCGAGGAGACCATAATTATTTGAATATTTTAAAGATGACCTAAAAGGAATACGGAATATGAGTGTCAATACCAATAATTTCGTTAACCTGAGGCCACACGAGCTAGTAATGGCAAGCGAGTTGGGTGCACATTAATTGTCACTCGTCGCTCTACTCGCTTCCCAACTGGCTTCGAAAAAAAGCCCCTTAAAGAACAGAAAATATTTTCAGTGTATTATTAACTCGCTCGTGTTGCCTCAGGGCTACTATAAAGTTTCCAAAAATAATTATTAGAAACTGACTAAAATAGTTCTTTTGTCTGTTAGCAAAGTTGGATGAAGGACAATTTATCATGTTAATTGTATGCTTGGAAGACCTACATACATCCTTTTTAATGCAAAAAAAAACAAGAATTTTGTTGTTATTGATTTAATAATTATGTTGTGTTTTTTAATAATTAGCGCGCATTAAAAGGGGTTTGACTACCCCTAAAATGATTAAACACAATAACATTGTTTGCATGCAATTGCAACTGGAGGTATTAAAAAAAACATACGCTGTGTAGAGTTGGATCGAATTCATATCTAGGTTAGCTGTTAGGATATACCCACTGCACCATTGCAGACCCACAAAAGAATTATTTTAATTTTTATTACCATCCTCAATAAAACAGACATATTATAGGGAGTCAATCGAGATCAATAGATTTCTGCTACCTAGGTTAATTCTTAAGTTTTGAAGCAGATAAACCAACTAAAATAGTATCAAATGTTATTTTTTTAGCACGATGAGTAACATGCAGGCAGATATTAATTGCTAGAATTTTAACCGCTTTTTCGTTTGACGCATGAAGTTTTTTCCCCCGCATAGATGAACGATTTTATTTATTTTTTGATAGATTGGCAAATAATGCGGAATCTCACGATCAAATTCAACAAAACAATCAAGCGAATGGGGCGTCATCGGCTGAAATTTCGTAACCACCAACGTTACATTTGGATGCTGGTGCCATTTGCGCAAGCAAGGACGAAACTCAAAATTACGTGGGCTT